>CM070028.1:18251014-18851014 GCA_036247105.1 Cirrhinus mrigala | reverse complement strand
GTGGATCTGACGGGCGTGACGTGGGATGCCAGGGCCGAGGAGGGCGTCAGGAGGGAAGGGCACCGGCTGCATTTGACCATCTGCGCTCACGTGGAACGAGTAAGCCCTGGGGCCGGGAATAAGGTGGATGTCAAAGTGAATGCAAAAAGGTAAATCTTGACTGTGTTTCGTCTACTGAAGTTTGTTTGTGAGTACAAAAAAAATAAACTTTGGACCCCACTGACTTTCACTGTATTGACAAATTTGTAATGTTGAATTCTAGAGGGTGGAAAATGGTCATGAAAACTAAATTACGACTGATTTTGGTGCAATAAACCATGACTGACATTATAAGTGGACTTGAGGGACAAAAATTAAATGGTAAAAGGACTTGTTTAAAACAAGAATAGGAGCTGATTCAAACCTTAAGTACTCAAGCAGTTTGACAACATAATTATGAAAAGTTTGCTTGTTTGTGTACGTGTCAGTGGGTGCAGTAATAATTTCCCATCTTAAGGCTGTTTGCCTGAATTCAAGTGTTTTTCTCGCCTTAGCTGTCAGCGGGGGACTTGAGAGAGGATTGTATTACAAGCGCCAAACAAAAGCACTATTTTGGACTAACAGTCGATGCGCTGGCCATCGCTGTGCAACTCCATCCAAAACCAAGGGAGGTAACAGAAAGAGGAGAAACTCACGGCTTGCCACCGGTGGAGCCAGGCAGAGAGGAGGACAGCCCTGAGGGCCTAAGATGTGAACGAGATTCGTACGCTACCTGTGGAGGAGAGTATTCAAGCGTCAAAATGGTTTTGCACACACTTCTATCAACTGTTAGAGATTCAGAAACACAGTCACCATAGGGCTGCGTGTGTAGGCACTGGCTGCAGCACTGATTTGGGGCGAGAGGGTGAGCGAGCCTCCGAACCCGCCCGGGCTGGCCAGCTCTCCGTTAAGCCCAGCGTGGGACACCACTCCGAAGTGAGCCGGGTAGGAACCGGGCGTCATGGTCAAGGGACTGCGCAGAGCTACAGGATACACACAATTAAACAATTATTTTCATTGAATTGCAGCATGTGTTTGTTGTAAACGCAAACAGACGACATCTTACCCAGAGGGTCTGCCGAGGAGGCAGGTTTGTTGACCAGGCGTAAACAGGACGTGCTGGGACCCGGTGGGCCAGGTGGACCAGGGGTGAGTGGGTCATGGTGAGAGGGAGAGGAGTTGCCTGATTTAGAGGAAGGCGACTGAGATTTTTCTGTCTGCCAGCAGAACAAAGAGACAGATGTTATAATGATCAATAAAATAAAAAAAAGAAATGCATTAAAATATAATTCTACAGCAATTTCAGAATTTTTACAACTTATTAAACAGTTTTTCTATGTAGTATTATAGTAAAAATATTTTATAATAATAAATAATACAGTAACTAAAAAATATATTATTATTGTTAAAAAACATTAAACATGTTATTTAATTTACATGACATAATTTATATAAAATTCATTTTATTTTACATTTATGAAAATTTATAATAAAAATAGGCATTCGTAAATATTAAAAAATGAATAATAATAATAATAATATCTGATCTGATCTGATTTGGCTAGCACATACAATTTTTTTTTTTTAATTTTAATATAATTTAGTCATTTATTATGAAATAATAAATAATTATAAAAATATCATTATCAATATAAATATCAAAAATATCATTATCAATTATAAAATAATTATAAAAATATCAGAATTTTGATTGTTTGTTTAATCAATATTTAATGTATTATATTAAAAATAGGTATTAATAAAAAATGCAAAAATAATTTAAGAATAATAAAAACATTTACTTATTTATTTATTTATTGTTTTTATTTTTCATTTATTCGATCAAGATTTAATTTAATTGAGAAAATAAGTTTATCAGTCCCTACAAACCAACACTGCATCCCAAACTAGACCTTACTTCAGGCGAAATCTGCAAATCTACTTAATAATTTGACTATTTTTTTATTTTAATTTTGATATTTATAAAATAACAAAAACACACAAATCAGCGTTTAAATAATTTTTAGTAACACCATTACAAAACAACTGTGACACCATTCATAAATAATAAAAAAAACTAAGTGATAATAATAATATTAATAATAATAATGATTAAAACATAAAAAAATAAATATTTATATAAAATAAGTTTAAAAATAACTACAAACCAGCATTTTGATCTGGCTAGCACATGTAACTTAATTTAATCATATAATATAAATACAAAAATATCAGAATTTTGATTATTTGTTTAATCAATATTTGATGCGTTATTTTAAAAAAATAGGTATTAATAAAAAAATGCAACTACAAACCAGCATTGTGTCTAAATCTGCAAATCTACTTTAAAATAATTGCATTATTTTTTATTTTAATTTTGATATTTTGATATACAATTACAAAACAACTGTGAAACCATTCATAAATAAGAAAAAAAACCAAAGTGATATAATAATAATAATAATAATAATAATAAAACATTTCGAAATATTAATTTATATAAAATACATTAGACAATAACTGCAAACCAGCAATTTGATCTGTCTAGCACATATAACTTAATTTATTTAATATAATATAATTACAAAAATATCAGAATTTAGATTTATATTCAATGTATTATATAAAAATTGGTATTAATAAAAAATATAACTACAAACCAACACTGTGTCCCAAATTAGACCTGATTTTAGGCTAAATCTGCAGGTCTACTTTAAAATAATTTTATATATATTTTTTATTTTAATTTAGCTTTTTATGAAAAAAACACAAAAACAAATAATTAAATTATGTTTAGTAACACTATTACAAAATAACTGTGAAACTCTAAACCAGGTTATCTAATATTTAATATGACCATCTAATAGAGATAGTCAACCATTTATCATTTAACAAGTTAAGCAATCTGCAGCATTTTTTTTTTTTTTTACTTTAAGGAACAATTTTGCATGTTGTGCATGAAAAGTGGCACATATATTTCATATCAAAGACAAAAAGTATTTGGACACTTCCTGGCTGTCAAGCACCAGGATGTAATGTGGAAAGAGACTTCAATTCTGGCATATATTTAATTGTCTGAGAAAAGTGGTCGTACTTGTGCCGTGTCCTTGTTTTTGCCAGGGGGTGGGCTGTGTGGAGGGGAGGCCGGAGGGGGACTGGGGGATCCTGGGAGCTCTTTTCTCAGGGTTGGGGCTCTATCCAAACCATTCCCATGTGGAGACAGAGGGGCACTGCCTACGGGAGAGGAAGGCTCCTGCAAACACAAAGTGAAAAAGTCAAGGAGAATCAATTGCTTTGAATAAGTGAACTTTTCTTTTTACGTTTTAGATGCTCAACAGAGTTCAACAGAACAAGGTCTGATCCATTCACTCATGTTTTTCATTATGCCATTCGTGTTTGCTCAGTTGTAAATGACAAAACTGTTCTAGTTTAATACTTGGTGTGGGATATTGCAGGAATTCAGATCATTTTTATGATTTAAACGTGTTAATTATGCAGCAGGGTCACTTAATGATTATAAAAGCATAGCGCAGTCCTCACTGACTCCAGACGCTCTGCAGCAGAAAACAATCCTGATTCGCCTGTGATATTATCAGCAATTACTGAATGAATGCAGTTTAATAAATATGAGTGATGTTCAATATTTGTCCAGTAATTGAGAAACAGAGCTGTAACATTTTACCTTGAAATGGATGATAATTACACAGAAATAATAATAGTGATGAATGGGAGGTTTTTTTTTTTTGTTTTTTTTCCAGGATGAAATGCATTTGTTTGTGCTGGTCTCCAATCAAATACAAATATGCTATTAAGATTAAAGTCAAGACTTGCTAACACAATGCTATATGTGTTTGCTGTGTGGTCTGACCCAAAGTCTTTATTAAATTTTGATCTCCAGTTATGGCTCGGGTTGATATTTACAGGCAAAGAAAGTTATTGCATTTTGATTAATGCTTAAAAAGACAATTTATTTTTGCAACAATATGCTGAATGAATAAACCGATGAATTAGGCACAAAAAGACCATTAACATGTATGAAGAAAGTAAATTGGATCAATTTTGACAAAACAAACAAACAAACAAAACAAAAGCATTAGCAGAATAATGCAAAACAAAATACAAAACAAGAATGTAAATTGACAAAAAACCAAACCAAACAAAACACAGCATTAGCAAAACAAAACAAGAACGTAAGTTGACAATACCCATACCAAACAAAAATTGACAAAAATAAAACAAAACAAAAAACAAGAAAGTACACTGACAAAACATCTAACCAAACAAAACAAAGCAAAAAACACAGCATTAGCTGAATAATAAAAACAAAACACAAAACAAGAATGTAAATTGACAAAAAAAAACCAAAATAAACAAAAAAAGAACATAAATTAATCAAAAACCAAACAAAACACAAAATAAGAAACTAAATTAACAAAAAATGAAACACAGCATTATCAAAACAAAACAAGAACCTTAAATTGACAAAAAACTAACAAAACAAAACAAAAAACAAGTGCGTAAATTGACCAAACTAAATTGACAAAACAAACAAAACGCAGCATAAGCAAAACAAAACAAGAACATAAATTGACAAAAAAAACAAAAAAAAAAAACAGCAAAACAAAACAAAAAACAAAGTTAAATGACCAAAAAAAAAAAACCAAGCCAGACAAAACAAAAACAAAAAACACAGAATTAGCAGAAAAATAAAAAAAACAAAACACAAATAATAAAAAAAACAAAACTAAACTAAACTAAACAAAAAAAGAATGTAAATTGACCCAAAACCAAACCAAAACAAAAAAAAATAAGAAACTAAAAAAAAAAAAAAAACACAGCATTAGCAAAACAAAGCAAGAATGTAAACTGACCAAAAAATCAAACCAAACCAAGCCAATCAAAACAAAAACAAAACAAAAAACAAAGCATTAGAGGAAACATAAAAACGAAATACAAAACAAAACAAAAAAGAATGTAAATTGACCAAAAACCAAACCAAACAAAACAAAAAATAAGAAACTAAACTGACAAAAAAAAACACAAAACACAGCAAAGCAAAACAAAACAAGAATGTAAATTGACAAAAAAACAAACCAAACAAACAAAAAACAAGAAAGTAAACTGACAAAAAAAACAAACCAAGCAAAACAAAACCAAACAAAACAAAAAAAGAACATAAATTGACCAAAAAACAAACAAAACAAAAAAATAAGAAACTAAATTGACAAAATGAACAAAACACAGCATAAGCAAAACAAAACAAGAATGTAAATTGACAAAAAAACAAACCAAACAAACAAAAAACAAGAAAGTAAACTGACAAAAAAACAAACCAAGCAAAACAAAACAAAAAACAATGCATTAGCGGAATAAAAAAATTAAAATACAAAACAAAAAAGAATGTAAATTGACAAAAAAAAAAAAAAAAAAAAAAAAAAAAAACGTAAATTGACCAAAAACCAAACAAAACAAAAAATAAGAAACCAAACTGACAAACAAACAAAACACAGCATAAGCAAAACAAAACAAGAACATAAATTGACAAAACCCAAACTACACCCCCCAAAAAAACAAGAAAATAAACTGACAAAAAGCAAAACAAAACAAAACAAGAAACAAACAAACAAAAAAAAACAAACAAGAAAGTACATTGACCAAAAACACAAAACAAAAAAAAAAAAAAACAGCACTAGTACAATAATAAAAAACACCCCCCTCCCACCCCCCAAAAATACAATAAAATACAAAAAAAAAAAAAAACATACCTTTTCTGGAAATCAATAGAATTAATGACAACAAAAACACTTCACTTGAAATAAATAAAATAAAATGTACATTAAAAAAAATAATTTCACTTATCCCTGATTAAAAACAGGCTGTCAATTTAACACGTTCATTTAATTTATTATATATTTTCCTACCATCTGAACAATTCAGAGTTGAAATACCATCATCACAAGACAATATAAACCATAATTTTAAAATGTAGCAATAAACAATATATCTATTAACTTACTGTAAAGTCTATTCACTCTTGTTTACCACAATAATGTCTTTATCTTTATTTGGAGGCTTTTACAAGCACTTACTGATATGACAGTTGTAGCAATTAATCAGCATATCACTGACGAATTCAAAATAAAATTAAATTAAATTACAATTTTCAAATGATGAAGATTGACAGCACAAAGTACAGACTTTCACCAATGTTAATTTAACAGTGGATGTGAACTGACCTCATTTGAGACATCTACTACTAGATTGTCCTCGCTCTTGTCTCCATCACTGTCCTAAAAGACAACAGACAAGAGAAGGACAGTGTTAGACGACACACACACACACACACACACACACACACACACACAGGCACAAAAATATATTCCCCTATGGGATATTTATCAGGTAGATACATGTACAATATTGCAGTGTCCTCTTTCTGCTCCCCCCGCCCCCCCCTCCCAAGTGTCTAATTTCACCAATCACAGTAGGGGAGACTCTTCCCCCCCACCAACACCACCTTGTCCATCGCTCTCACACGGCTCACACTCATCTCACTCTCCTCTTTCGCCCATCTCTGGGAATCAGGGGGTGACAACGCACTTAGTTGCTATGGCAACAGGGCTTTGATGTGATCATGGCCTGATGTTCCTATTGCCATCACCCTATAGTGACATCATCCCCCTAATTATACCCGCATGGATGGTCACATCCAACCCTTCCCTACATGTGTGTGTGTGTTTGAGAAAATGCTATACCTGATGCACTGTTGAGCTTTATGAACTTTAATAAACAAATATAGCATAAAAAAGAGTATACCTATACATTAGACATAAGTTTTTATTAATATATATTTATATAATATAATATAATATAATATAATATAATATAAACATTACATATTAAAGTGTATTTAGAATTATATAATATACATTTATACATTTATAAATATTATTAAAACTGAATTTTACTTTTAAAATAATATTTATTTATTTATTTATTTATTTATTTTTTACATAGTATAAATATAAATATGAATATTATTTAACATACATTCGTTAATTATATGTATAATTATAAATATGAATATTATTTAAGATGGACAAATGATATTTATCTATAATTAATTACATTTAATTATAATATAATTCATATTTAATTATATTTATAATTGAATTTTAGTATTAAAATAATATTGAACTACTGAAATAAGATTAAAATAATAATATATTTATAACATAATTTACAATTAATTAAACTGATTTATAATAGAGTTTTACTATTACAATAATATTTATTTTTTTAACTTAGATTATGAATATAAATATCAATATTATTTAATATACCTTTATTCATTATATGTATAATTATAAATACCAATATTATTCAATATACAACTATTTTGGAAATTATATATACTTATAGTTATATATATTTGATTATAACAATTTATAATTAATTATATATTTTTTTTATAATTGAATTTTACTATTAATAATATTAAAATAATATTAAAATAATAAATTATTAACCAAAAATAGTATTAAATAGTATTAAACTTATTAATTTATTAAAATATTAAAAATAATAATATATTTATAATAGAAATTTACTATTAAAATATGTATATCTATTATAATTATAAATATGAATATTATTTAATATACATTTATTAATTATATTTATAATAATAAATATCAATACTATTTTTATACTATACTATACTATATATTTTATACTATTATATTTTACAATTCTTTTTTTTTATTATTATATTTATATAATTACTTATATAATAATACATTTACATACAATTATCTTAATTACAATTTTGTGAAAATGTGGAAATATACCATATTAGGATTGTACTGAATTCTGAACATTTCTTAACATAATAAACAATAAGAAGATTATTAATGATAAATTATTTTCAATAAACACAATAAAAGCTGCAATAAAATAAAATGTCTATAATAGATATAAAATATATAAGGAATAAATTCACAAAATAAAAAAAAAACCATCCTATATTAAAATAATATTAAATAATAATAATATATTTATAAAATAATTTATAATTAATTATATTTATTTCTAATAGAATTTTACTATTAAAATATTATTTATTTTTTATTTCTTTATTAATTATAATTATAAATACGAATATTTAATCTACATTTATTAATTATATTTATAACTATAAATATCAATGTTATTCAATTATTTTTGAAATTATATATTTATAATTAATTATATTTTTTATAACATAATTTATAATTAATTAATTTTTTATAGAATTTTACTATTAATAATATTAAAATAATTAATATTACACAAAAATAATATTAAACAGTATTAAACAATAATATTAAAAAAAAATATTTTTATAATAGAAATTATGGATATGAATATTATTTTATATATATATATATATATATACACACACACACATTTACGTATAATTAATAATAATATTTAACTTTTTAATTATTTTTAACATTTAACAATAATATTTAACATTAATATTTAACATTCTGTATTAGAATTTTGACAGCAATGCAAATGTTGTGTTCACTATTATCACAAATCACATAAAGGTGAATGGTACTGTGACAAAAATGATGTAAATAAAAAAAAAATACACTTAAAAAAAATCTATAAAATCAAAAAAATATATATAAAATGTAATCAAATCAAAACAAAATTTCATTGGGATAAAACGAAAAAATAACTTTAGGCATGTCAATCTAACACTCTCATTTAATTAACTGGGTGACTAGGGGACTGATGTCATCGTCATGTGACGTAACCTACGTAGTGAGACGGGAGGATGTCTTTTTCGTCACACCGTCTCCGTTTGGCATCGTTGCTGGCCTGTGAGGGATAAACCCCTGACGGCCCCTGACGATCCTCTGCTGCCTGACTGTCAGTTGACGACACTGATTTACTCTATAGAGACAGAAAACACAGCATAAACACACACACTGTCTCATTTCCAACAAAATGCTAAGGTTGTGCAAAGTTCACTGAATAGTTCATTGTTCTGAGGCTCTATGATCGCTTTGTGTTGGAAGTCAATAACATCAAATGTCATTGCTTCTTGAGTGTCTCTTATCCAAACATCATGATGTCAAACCTGCGCCATATTTGAATTGCGCTGAAGGGATTTTAAACGTAAATTCTGGTATTTGTTCACCAAGAAAGGTCATTGTATGGAAAAAGCTACATGAGTAAATTATGGCAATTTTTATTATTCTTGGGTGATTTATTCCTTTAAAGCTGAATCCTGCACTATTTTGCAATAAAAATCATACTGAATACTGAATTGGTCCAAAACAATTGGTCATCATCCAGTGTCAACTGTCCATTTCTGAACTTTTATCATTATGAGGAGAACAGCAAAACCGGTCTCAAATCAGTGACTTCAAACACTTCGTTTCCTGCAACGGTGCAGTTTTATGAGCCAAACAGGAAGTGCATTGGACTGAGATGAGAAAAAAAGTGCACAAAGAAGCCCAGTTCTCTCAAACAAACCTGTTTTCTCCAAAATCTCTCTCTCTCTTTTCACTCCCCCTCGTTCAGACCTTTCCTTGACTCCCTCATTTTCTTCCTCTACAGTCAGCAACAAGAAATCATCTCAGAGAACTTAGCTGTCGTTTCTGTGGAAGCCCGTTTATGTCATGGGATGAAAAATTAAAAATGTAATTGCAAATTTATATCTGACAGCTCAGATTTTGTTCTCGCATTTTCTCACAAGTTTATATTTCACAAATCAAAGTTGTGAGATAAGAAGTCGCAGTTATCTTTTTAATTGTTTTTTATTCCGTGGAAGAAACAATAATAAAATCGGAATTCTGAGAAAAAAAAAAAGTCAGAATTGCGAGATATACTGTAAACTCAGAATTAAGAAGTAAATTCTGAATTTTGAGAAAAAAAAGTCAGACCTGCAAGATATAAACTCAGAATTGAGATGTAAATTCGGAATTCTGAGAAAAAAAAGTCATAATTGTGAGATATGAACTCAGAATTGAGATGTAAATTCGGAATTTTGAAGAAAAAAAAAAAAAAAAGTCAAACCTGCAAGACATAATCTCAGAATTGAGTTGTAAAATCGGAATTCTGAGGGAAAAAAAAGTCAGAATTGCGAGATATACTGTAAACTCAGAATTAAGAAGTAAATTCTGAATTTTGAGAAAAAAAAAAAGTCAGACCTGCAAGATAATATAAACTCAGAATTGAGTTGTAAAATCGGAATTCAGAGAAAAAAAGTCAAAATTGCGAGATATACACTCAGAATTGAGATGTAAATTCGAAATTCTGAGAAAAAAAGTCAGAATTGCGAGATATACTGTAAACTCAGAATTAAGATGTAAATTCAGAATTTTGAGAAAAAAAAAGTCAGACCTGCAAGATATAGACTCAGAATTGAGTTGTAAAATCCGAATTCTGATTAAAAAAAAGTCAAAATTGCGAGACATAAACTTAGAACTGCAAGATGTAAACTCGAAATTCTGAGAAAAAAAGTCCAAATTGTGAGATGTAAACTCAGAATTCTGAGAAAAGGTCAGAATTGTGAGATATACTGTAAACTCAGAATTGTAAGATGTAATCTCAAAATTCTGAGACACAATTTAGAATTGTAAGATATAAACTGTAAATTCGGAATTCTGAGAGAAAAGTCAGAATTTGGAGATATAAACTCAGAATTCTGGGGAAAAAAGTCAGAATTCCGAGAGAGTCAGAATTGTGAGATATTGTGAGATATAAACTCTGAACTGTAAAATGAAAACCTAGAATTCTTAGAAAAAGTCAAAATTGCAAGATAACTCAGAATTAAGTTTAAACTGTAAATTTGGAATTCTGGGGGGGAAAAGTCAGAATTGTGAGATACGAGTCTCCTGAAGCTATATCATAGTTTTTTTTTTATGACCGACAGACTTAAATTAAGTGATTATTTACAAAAAAAATCTTGCCCTCTGCAGCTTATACAAGTCATAGAGGTTTTGAATGACATGAGGATAACGTAAATGAACAGAACATTCATAAATATCCCTTTAGATGAACGTCAAAACGTTTCAAGACAGTACACCCAAAACTCAATTGCTTATTTTTAAGATGATTTTCACTATATTTTAAGTCTCTAAATAGTTTTTAAATCATTACTCACTGAACATGTAACCTTTTGCAGCTTTTGTCATAAAGGTTTCAAAAGGTTTCAAAACTTTCATCATAAAGGTTTCAAATGACCTGACGGTAGGTGAACATGCTAGTTTCCTTTTTTTGCATGTTCCTTTAAGACTAACTATGATGCAACCAAATGACAGAGAATTATGGTTTGTTATACCAAAAGAACAGAATGAACACTTTTTCTCAGTGCTAATGGCAGAGGGCAGGAACAGTGCGGTTTAGAGAGTACTGAAAGGTCGGTCAGATTTCATAATCCGTACTTCTCTTTAAAGGACTCTGTTTTTGGAGTCGTTTATCAAAGTCAGTGGGGTGGAGGCACACATATACACATACAAACACACAACTTTGATACTCACCCTGCTGGGCGCACCCTCTGGGAGCGGAGGAGAGAGAGAGACAGAAAGAGAAGGAGGGGTTGGGGATTGACGTCAGTCTAGATAATAATAACAACAATTCCATAGCAAGCCAAGGTCATGCTAAAAAATCCAGTCAGGGTGCAATAAAAATACATCCATTGTATTGAGCTCCCTGAGCAAGTCGCCCCTCTGGCCTTCAGTCTATCAGAGTTTCAAGGCTTCTTAGAAGTCTATCCAATCTTCCGGACCGACTCAACACACCCTTGCTCTCACTATGAGTTTTTTTAGGCCAACTTTTGCACCATTGCTCTCTTATCATGCTTCCTTTAATGCTGGACAAATCATATTTACGAGGTAAGTGCACAATAAACTTTCTTAACAAACTTTACCAGTTGCATGCATTTTGAACCTTGAAGAATCGTTCATCTAAAAAATGAAAATTTGCTCACTTGCTCACCAATGGATTCTCTGCAGTGAATGGGTGCCCTCAGAATGAGAGTCCAAACAGCTGACAAAAACATCACAGTAATCCACAAGTAATCCACACCACTCCAGTTCATCAGTTAATGCCTTGTGAAATGAAAAGCTGCATGTTTGTAAGAAACAAATCCATGGTGGATTACTTGTGAATTACTTTGATGCTTTTATTAGCTGTTTGGACTGTCATTCCGACGGCACCCATTTACTCGAAGTGGTGAGAAAGTGAACTCATTAACTCATCTTTTTATTTTTGAGTGAACTATTTCTTTAAAGAGTAAAGATATATTTAATTTATTATCATTATTATTATGTAATAATATAATTAAGTCATTAAACCCTACGCATTTGTGAGATTAAAAATATGTGTATAGCAAGACAGGTCAGATACTCACCTCGCAGGTGCTCGGGGTCTAGGTGGTTGCGTTCGTCCTTGTTAGCCAGGTGGGCGGAGACCCCCAGAGCCCCAGTGAGGGCCAACAGCCCTGACGTGCCGCCCAGAGACAGACCTGAAGGGTGAGGAGTGAGAGGAATACCTGGAGTGTGGTGAGACAGGTGCTGGAGCTGCTGCTGCTGAGAGACAGACAAAAACAAAGAAACAGAGATAAAGACAACAGGCAGGGAGACATGCATAGAAATGGATGGATGATATGTCCCAACCTAATTTCCTGTTTTGACAGGATTATGAGAACATACCGTAGAATGTAACTATACAGAAAGTAACTAAGTAACTAAACGTAACATCATAGAAATACAGCATTTCATATGCTCTCCAGTCAGCCTGCAGCAGCAGTGGTGTCAGTCTCTGTCAGTGTCTGTCTGCTGTTGTCCTGTGTGGGCTGTATCACTGTATCACGGGGGTTTAAGTGCAGTAATATGATCAGAGCTCAGAGAGACAGTGGACTGAAGAGAGATTGTGTCGCTCTATAGCAGCCAGCAACAAAACAAGCTGTAATTTAGCACAGAGAGGAGAGACCTCTCTTTATCGGCTTTCTGATCTCTCTTTCCTTTTTTCTCCCCCTCCATCTCATATCTTATTCTTTCTATCTATCTATCTATCTATCCGTAGAACTATCTGCCTGTCAAACTGTCTATTAATCTAGCTATTTGTCTGTCTGTCTGTCTGTCCGTCTGTCCGTCCAACTATCTGTCTGTCTGTCTACCTATCTATCTATATATCCGTTCGTACAACTATCTGTCAGTCTGTCAAATTGTCTATCAGTCTATCTTTTTGTCTGTCTGTCTGTCAGTCCGTCTGTTCGTCCGTCCGACTATCTGTCTGCCAGTCAAACTGTCTGTCTGTCTGTCCGTCCAACTATCTGTCTGCCAGTCAAACTGTCTGTCTGTCTGTCCGTCCAACTATCTGTCTGCCAAACTGTCTGTCCGTCCATTTTTTCAACTATCTGTCTGTCTAACTATCTATCTATCTATCTATCTGTTCGTACATCTCTGTCTGTCTATCAGTCTGTCTTTTTGTCTGTCTGTCTGTCTGTCTATCTGTCTATCTATCTCTGTCCATCTGACTATCTGTCTGTCTGTCCGTCCATCCAACTATCTGTCTGTCAAACTGTCTGTCCGTCCATCCATCCAACTATCTGTCTGCCTGTCTGTGTAACTATCTATCTGTCTATCTTTTCATACAGCTATCTGTCTGTCTATCAGTCTATCTATTTGTCTGTCTGTAAGTCCATCTGTCCATCCGACTGTCTATCTGTCTGTCTGTCAAACTGCCATCTGTCCATTTAACTATCTATCTGTCTGTCAGTCCATCTGTCCGACTATCTGTCTGTCTGTCTGTCTATCTGTCTATCTATCTATCTGTCTGTCTCTGTCTGTCTGTCTATGTCTGTCTGTCTCTCTCTCTCTCTCTCTCTCTCTCTCTCTCTCTCTCTCTATCTATCTATCTATCTATCTGTCTGTCTGTCTCTGTCTGTCTCTCTCTCTATCTATCTATCTATCTGTCTGTCTCTGTCTGTCTCTCTCTCTCTCTCTCTCTCTCTATCTAGCTATCTGTCTGTCTGTCTGTCTGTCTGTCTGTCTATCTATCTGTCTGTCTGTCTGTCTGTCTGTCTATCTATCTATCTATCTGTCTGTCTCTGTCTGTCTGTCTCTCTTTCTCTCTCTATCTATCTATCTATCTATCTATCTATCTATCTGTCTGTCTGTCTGTCTGTCTATCTATCTATCTATCTATCTATCTATCTATCTATCTATCTGTCTGTCTGTCTGTCTGTCTATCTGTCTATCTATCTATCTATCTATCTATCTATCTATCTATCTATCTATCTATCTATCAGTCCATTCGTCCATCCAACTATCTGTCTTTCTGTCTGTCAAACTGTCAATCTATCTATCCATCATCAATCTGTCTACATGTCTGTGTACCCAACCATCTATCTATCTATCCGTCCATCTATCAGTATAAAAGGTCAGAGGTCACTCACCCCTATGATGGCGTTGAGCTCTGCCATGGTGACCTGTTTGGCACGTTCCACCGCCTGAACAACCTGCTGTTGATGCTGATGCACACAAAGACACATGGTAAGTCAGAGATGCAAAATATACACTTGTAGACACAAACCAACTATACTCAAATAAAACTTGACTTAAAGTAAACACGTCTCACAAAAATTGTATTTATCCTTCATCTCTTTCACACTCTCTCATTCCACCTCTCTGTCCGTCACACACACACACACAGAGTCAGTATTGACAGACACATCACTCTGTCCTTCCCCGTCAGCAGATACTAACTCAAGCTAATGCTAAAGGTGACCTCCTAATCAATACAGTTCCGCCTGATCTTTTATTGCTCATCTGCCCAAATAAATCCTCCTCATTTAAAATGAGGATCCATTCCAGACATTTTATTGGACCACAGTTATCTTCATGTAATGAAAGGGAGCTCTATCAGTATACATTATTTAAAAGGTTATATTTACAAACAGACTGCATGAAAATAATGAAAGGTAAACAGATGTGTTATTCACAGTAGTCATACATAAACTACAATAAAAGTTGTACTTTTATTTAGTCAGAATAACAGAACTGTGGCTGATTAATGGGTGAATCTCAGAAAGAAAATTTGTCAAATGACAGTCAGAAATAAAGATTATATTTTTGCTTAATTAAAATTTAAATCAACAATATTTAACTCGATTATTTTAGCATTATGCTCAATAAAAATAATCACATTTTCCCCAATTCTAATTACTGTAAAAAAAAAAAAAAGATAAAGTAACATAAAACATATTTTAATCATTTATACTAAATGATAAAATAATATATCATGTAAAGATATGTCAATATAAATTTTAAAATAATATATATTAAATATATAAGTGCCTGCAATTTTTATTTTGAGAAATTATATTAATCCTTTTTAATTTTCCATTTTCCTTTTGAACTCTAAAGGTGAGTTGCATTAATTCATAGTGTGCGTTCATGCAGCCCACTGCAGACTCCAGAGGACTGCAGCTCCAAAGCTTTGAAGGTAACAATGGATCTATGGCTCCTCGACAAGGGAACTGGAGCTTTGAATAAGTTGGGACACAAAACGAGCCATTCCAGTCTTAGCCATCCATTCTAACGCAACAGCTAGAAAAGCAACAGCCAAATCTCAAGAGCTGTTTAATAATGAAGTTCTCCTTCTACCCTTCATGCGAATTGATAAGAGACTAGCAACATGTCACTATACGAGAACTTTAGTTCACCCAAAAATGCATCCAATTTATGCATCCTTCACTTGTTCCACTTGTTTGAGTTTCCTTCTTCTGTTAAACACAAAAAAGATATTTTGAAGAATGTTGGTAATCAAGCAGTTGACGGTAGCCATTGACTTCAGTAGTATTTCTTTTATAATATTAAATTAATTGACTACTGTCAACTATTTGGCTACTGTCAACCAAACAGCTGATGGCAGCCATTGACTTCCACTGTATTTTTTCCATAATATGAAAGCCAACTGCTACCGTCAACTGTTCGGTTTATGGTAGCCACTGACTTTCCAAACAGCTGACGGCAGCCATTGACTTGCATTGTACTTTTTTTCATAATATGAAAGTCAGTGGCTACCATTAAGTCTTTGCCTACTGCCAACCAAACAGTTAACGGTAGCCATTGACTTCCATTAAACTTTTTTCATAATATGAAAGTCAGTGGCTACAGTCAACTGTTTGGCTATCGTCAACCAAAGAGCTGACGGTAGCCATTGACTTCCATAGTAAATTTTTCGTAATATGAAAGTCACTGGCTGCGTCGACCAGACAGCTGATAGTAGCCATTGACTTCCATTAAACTTTTTTCATAATATGAAAGTCAGTGGCTACCGTCCACTGTTTGGCTACTGTCAACCAAACAGCTAATGGTAGCCATAGTATTTTTTCCCATAATATGAAAGTCAATGCCGACCGTCAACTGTTTGGTTAACTTCAACCAACTCCAGGTGAACTGAAGGGGTGAACTATCCCTTTAATTAGTTTACTGTCACCAAGAACTCTTCAATTTGTTGAATTGGACTTTTCGACTCATTTGAAAGGTGAAGTGAGTCATTTTTGGACTTTTGGTTCAACCAATGGAGCCTGCTTGTAACGCTAGCAGCAGAGCTGCTAATAAAGCAAACAGTGATGCTGGACTCAAGCTGAATTTGCAACCCGAGCTCATCTAGTCATCACAGACGCCTTTCGGTAACTGAAGCAGCAGGAGTTTGTGGCTTCGTTAAAAAACGCAGGATATCAGCAATCCCTGTTTAGTCAGAGATGTAAGACGGGGTCGTTAAAATCTAAAAGCTGTCTGCCAAACTGAGGGTGAATTAGTCTGACGGGGAGGGGGGAGAAAAAGTGTGTGTGTGAGTGTGTGTACGCCTGTGGGAGAAGACCCCAGAACCCTGATGAGTTGTCAATCACTGTCAGCGTACCTCCTGAGAGAGGAAAGGGATGATTTGAGCACAGATAGCACTGAGTCGCTTCACGATCTCCGCCTGCAAGAGAACACACACATACACACGCTCCATTAGAAGAGAAAACAGTGACAGTGATAAACCTGTACAACTGCACTGGGCTCTCAATTCCCAAGCACACAAATGGTTTCATTTTAGATTATATTCACGACAATGATGTCTAAGCAACATAAGATACATGCATTCTTAGACCGTTTTCCAGGGCTGCATGATATATTAAACCCATTTAATTTTTTAAAAAAGCATGCTATTGTGAATTCACAAACGCTGCGATTCAATTAAATAAACATATGCGCTTTAATTATTTATATGCGTGTAGGTTACGGTGTTCACCGTGCTGCACCACAAGAACTGTTATCATTTACATGTGAGGAGCCTCTCAAACTCCATCTCCGCATATTGTTGTGAGTCTGGATTTATTATAACGTTCATCTGAAAACGCAACGTGCGCCATTTCAACAGTTTTGTAAGGTAAATCATTTATAAACCTACGTAAACACAGGAGAACACATCAATATTCTTCTCTAAATGCTGTTTATCGAGATTTCAATATAAAAGCTCAAACCCTCACTCTGAGTTTACACGTTTTGATGTCCACATATTCAATAAATTAGTGGCCGTAGCATGTCTATCGTAAAGAAATATTAAAAATTAAGTGGACATTTGAATTAAATATTGTTTGGTCAATATTAAACAAGGATTAGATCACGTTGTAAAGTGTAAAAACAATCGTCAAGCCGTTGGCGCCATCTGCAGTCATTTGTTATAATGCGTAATGTACATTAGCTCTGTTGTTTATAATTACAGTTTTGTTCAATAAAACAATATGATTACTTGCTTTTGATACTTTATTTAAACTATTTATTAGAACTATTTATTATTGTCTCATTGCTATTATACAGTAATCAACATTTGAAGTGGATCAAAACCTTTCATCAAAGTCGTCCTAAAACCAAAACAATATCTGTTCTTGTCTTAGGACAACTTTGATGAACTTTTTTGATCCACTTCAAATGTTGACTACTGTATATGTATTTTAAGTAATTTTAAAGGCTATTGTTAGTTTATATCTATTTTTATTACTACAAAAAAACGTATTATAAAAATCTGATTACTCGATCAATCATCAGAATAATTGACCGATTAGCAACACCCTATTAAGTGCATAGCAACATGCTATTAAGTACACAGAACACCCTAGGACTGCACTAAACCACTCATAACATCACAGCAACCTCCCAGAAACCACAGTGATGCCCTAGCAACACCCTAAAAACCACTCAGAACACCATAGCAATTCTTGAAGACCATTCACAACATCCTGAAAGCACCTAGAAAACTCTAGCAATTAATTAAAATAGCATGCTAATAACAACCTGAATACCCTAGCAACCCCCTAGCATCCAACAAAATACTTAAAGCACCTTATTATATTCTAGCAACCACACAGAACACTTTCGACAACCACATACTGTAGAAATGCCCAGCAACACCCTAGTAATCAGCCAGGACACCCTAACAACCACTTAGAACACCTTAGCAACCACATAGAATCGAGGCAATGAGTTTTACACGGGCAAATCACATTTATGTTCTTCAGAAAATATATGTCTAGTTTGTGTGTGTGTGTGTGTGTGTGTGCTGAGTTCTATTCATTCAGCCATTTGCCTGGGCTCCCTTTCCATATGTGTGTATGTGAGAAAGAAAGAGAGCTCTTCATGCTGAATAGCTTGAATAGTCTCAATCTCCTTGCAACAGAGCACACAAACACACACACGTTTAATTATAGTCTCACTAAGAAAAACAACAGACAGGCAGACAAGTGTTTCACACACACTGCAACACATGAACAGTTAATTACTTTCACTCTTTCTCTCACACACACACGCACACACGTTCCTTTCAAGGTGTTCCTTGTGGTGCCCCGTCACCATCCACCTTCATACTCCGGCCATTATCATCTTTTTACTGTTTTTCATCCTTTTCTTCCTGTCCTGTGATAAGGCTGTGTAAATCTCTATAAAACGCACACTCACACACACACACACACACACACACGCACACACTCTAATGGAGGAGTATTTGCGGTGATGGAGGCACAGAAACACAGCAGACCTCTAAGTGCACTCTAATACCTACATGAGGAGCAAAGCAAACCTGTGTTTT
The DNA here is from genome assembly GCA_036247105.1 of Cirrhinus mrigala. Lineage (NCBI taxonomy): Eukaryota > Metazoa > Chordata > Actinopteri > Cypriniformes > Cyprinidae > Cirrhinus > Cirrhinus mrigala. The sequence continues at coordinate 18,831,856 of CM070028.1, read as the reverse complement.
AGAGCTCTGTGTTTGTAGCGGAGCTATTTTAATCTGCACACCAACACACAATACATTAAACTAAATTCATAACGCTGTATCTGTCTATCTATCTATCTATCTATCTGTCTGTCTATCTCTGTATCTATCTGTCTGTCCATCCGTACAACAATCCATCTGTCAATTTGTCTATCTATCTATCTATCTATCTATCTATCTATCTATCTGTCTGTCGGTCTGTCTATCTATCTCTGTATCTATCTGTCTGTCCATCTGTACAACAATCCGTCAATTTGTCTATCTATCTGTCTCTGTCAGTCTGTCCAACAACCTGTACGATCATCTATCTATCTATCTATCTGTCTATCTATCTATCTATCTGTCTATCTATCGATCTATCTGTCTGTCTGTCTGTCTGTCCAACAACCTGTCTATCTATCTATCTATCTATCTATCTGTCTGTCTGTCTGTCTGTCTGTCTGTCTGTCTGTCTATCTATCTATCTATCTATCTGTGTCTGTCTGTCTATATATCACAGTGCATTGGATATTATAATCAGGTTATATTTCATAGAGTAGCTGGAAATATTATTACTACCTGGCAGAATACTTGTTACTCCTGCCATATGAGACTGCAGACGAGTGAACGGAAGCGTGTTCAGTTGTTTGCATTTTTGTTGGGACACAGTGTAGCAGTGATGCTGAACATCTGCAGATTGTGTGCACGAGTGTGTGCGCGAGTGAAACAGAGCTCATTTGTGTATAATGAGGTTGAGGGAGCGAGTGATGTAACCCGTTTGGAATGAAACAGAGTGTGTTTGAGAAAGAGAGAAAGAGCGCAGGAGGGAAATGAAGAAACAGAGAAGGAAAACAAGATGTGTGTGCATGTTTGTGAGGAAGTCCCAGGGTGCCAACCTTTTAGCATAATGGCTTTGTCACTCGATCAAAAGGACCTGAGTAGGTGCAGATGCCCCGCTGCTTGTGTGTGCACATATATTTACCCGGAATTCATGTGAGTGTGTGAACATGTCTCCACATTTGCATAGATTTGCTTTGTGTGTGTTCAACAGTTATTAACTTTCTACCATCGAACTGGAATGAATCATATTTTCAATATATCTACATGACTTTGTGACATGTTTGCATGCCAGAAAGGCAGAACCCATTCACAGTTCTGGGCTGTCTGCGCTAATTAAATAGGCAAGTATAATGTTTGCTCACGAATGAACTGGATTGATGCTCAAATTTAAATATACATAAGAAATGTAAATATTAACATTTAAATAAAAAATAAACCTAAATAAATGAAATAGTAATATATAACATTTTTAAATCTAATTTATATTAATAGACATATTTAGTTAAAAAAAAAAAAGTGTCATATGCCCCTTAAACGGCTTTTGTTTGGACAAGTGTAAGTGAGTTTCTGTATTTGTTTGTGTACACATGTGGAGGAATGTGTCCGCATCCCCCATCTGTAAGTGCTCTCCCCCTCTGCACATTTAATTACCCATGAGCCTTTGCATGTGTGTAGGGTTTTGTGCATATATGTGTGCTCGTGTCCTCCTTTGTGAGTGTGTCTGATTTTCAGTGCTTTACTGCTCTCCTTTCCTCCCTCGTTCTGTTTCTTTTCTTCCTTTTTCCGAATGGAAGGGCCATCAATCAGAGAGAAAGAGAGGGAGAGCGAGGAGAGGAGGGAGGAGAGGGGGATACTGGCGGAGCGCCAGGGGAAGAGAGGCTGGCACGCTGCCCAGAGAAAGAGAGAGAGCGAGGGAAAGAGAGAGAAAAGGAGAGAGCGAGCACTAGAGCGAGCCAAAACGAGAGAAGGAGGGAATTTAAGAGAGAGAAACAAGCACAGATAGAGAGAGACAGGGGGCGAAAGAGACACAGCGGCTGAGAGAGAGAGAGAGAGAGCAGTGTGACAGATGAGGAGAAGAGAAAATGAGGGCTTTATTGAATACCTCTGTGCCTGTGACCACAATCAGTGATTAGAGCGTCATTGCTTAATATTTGCCTTAAATGTTTGAAGACAGAGAGAGAAAAAGAGACAGAGAAAGAGAGAGAGGGGATCCATTAGACATAAAGAGGGCAGGCTGATAAGACCAAACCTGCATCCGGGGGCATCACTTTGAAGGCGGGTGTGTGTGTGTGTGTGTTTGCATGTGTGTGGCTTTATATTTCCCCTTTTTTATGTTTCTGCTGTCTTTTTTTTTTTTTTTGTCCACTATCCCACCTTTCTCTTGCTCTCTCTCTTTCACACACACACACCTCACTGCATTGGCTGTAATCATAATGCCAGAGCCATTAGAGGGGCTGTTTCACAGTACTGCTGAAAACTACACGCACACACACTTAGACAGAAAGACAGATAGACAGATAGATAGATAGATAGATAGATAGATAGATAGATAGATAGAACAACAGCAAGACAGACAAAGATAAAGCAGACAGACAGGCAGACAGACCGATAGACAGAAAGATAGATAGAACAACAGCAAGACAGACATATAGATAAGACAGACAGATAGATAGACAGATAGACAGACAAATAGATGGATAGATAGATAGATAGATAGATAGATAGATAGATAGATAGATAGATAGATAGATAGATAGAACAACAGCAAGACAGACATATAGATAAGACAGACAGATAAATAAACAGATAGACAGACAGATAGACAGACAGACAGACAGACAGACAGACAGACAGATAGATAGATAGATAGATAGATAGATAGATAGACAGACGGATAGACAGACAGATAGATAGATAGACAGGTAGATAGACCAACAGCAAGACAGACAAAGATAAAGCAGACAGACAGGCAGACAGAAAGATAGATAGAACAACTGCAAAACAGACATATAGATAAGACAGACAGACCGACGGACAGACAGATAGATAGATAGACAGGTAGATAGAACAACAGCAAGACAGACAGATAGACAGACAGACAGATAGATAGATAGATAGATAGATAGATAGACAGATAGATAGATAGATAGATAGATAGATAGATAGATAGATAGACAGATAGATAGATAGATAGAACAACAGCAAGATAGACAGAAATAAAGCAGACAGACAGGCAGACAGACAGATAGATAGATAGATAGATAGATAGATAGATAGATAGATAGATAGATAGATAGATAGATAGATAGATAGACAGACAAACAGACAGACAGACAGACAGACAGACAGATAGAACGATAGATAGATGATAGAACAACAGCAAGACAGACAGAGATAAAGCAGACAGACAGGCAGACAGACCGATAGTCAGAAAGATAGATAGAGCAACTGCAAAACAGACATATAGATAAGACAGACAGATAGATAGATAGACAGGTAGACAGAACAACAGCAAGACAGACAGAGATAAAGCAGACAGACAGACAGAAAGATAGACAGAAAGAAAGATAGAACAACTGCAAAATGGGCATATAGATAAGATAGACAGACAGATAGATAGATAGATAGATAGATAGATAGATAGAACAACAGCAAGACAGACAGGCAGACAGATAGATAGACAGACAGATATATAGATAGATCAACAGCAAGTAGATGGATAGATAGATCAACAGGAAATAGACAGAAAAGATAGATAGATAGATGGATAGATAGATAGATAGATAGATAGATAGATAGATAGATAGATAGATAGATAGATAGATAGATAGATAGATGATAGAACAACAGCAAGACAGACAGTGATAAAGCAGACAGACAGGCAGACAGACCGATAGTCAGAAAGATAGATAGAACAACTGCAAAACAGGCATATAGATAAGACAGACAGATAGATAGATAGTCAGACAGACAGACAGACAGGCGGACAGACAGATAGATAGATAGATAGATAGATAGATAGATAGATAGATAGATAGATAGATAGATAGATAGATAGATCAACAGCAAATAGATGGATAGATCAACAGGAAATAGACAGAAAAGACAGATAGATAGATAGATAGATAGATAGATAGATAGATAGATAGATAGATAGATAGATAGATAGACAGATAGATAGATGATAGAACAACAGCAAGACAGACAGAGATAAAGCAGACAGACAGGCAGACAGACCAATAGTCAGAAAGACAGATAGAACAACTCCAAAACAGACATATAGATAAGACAGACAGATAGATAGATAGACAGGTAGATAGAACAACAGCAAGACAGACAGGCAGACAGATAGATAGACAGACAGATATATAGATAGATCAACAGCAAGTAGATGGATAGATAGATCAACAGGAAATAGACAGAAAAGATAGATAGATAGATAGATAGATAGATAGATAGATAGATAGATAGATAGATAGATGATAGAACAACAGCAAGACAGACAGAGATAAAGCAGACAGACAGGCAGACAGACCGATAGTCAGAAAGATAGATAGAGCAACTGCAAAACAGACATATAGATAAGACAGACAGACAGGCAGATAGAAAGATAGATAGAACAACTGCAAAACAGGCATATAGATAAGACAGATAGATAGATAGATAGTCAGACAGACAGACAGGCGGACAGACAGATAGATAGATAGATAGATAGATAGATAGATAGATAGATAGATAGATAGATAGATAGATAGATAGATCAACAGCAAATAGATGGATAGATCAACAGGAAATAGACAGAAAAGATAGACAGACAGACAGATAGAGAGATAGATAGATAGATAGATAGATAGATAGATAGATAGATAGATAGATAGATAGATAGATGGATAAAATTAACATTATTTCATAATTAAAGATTATCATTCATTATCATAATATTATTCATAATCATAGTATAATGACAATGATTCTGCACTATTGTTAATATCTCATATCTCAAGCATGTATTCAGGAATTCAGTGAACACATCTATTCAGATGCTGTGAACTATGATTGAGATGCCAATCATGTGCAAACATCATCACAGCACTGCTGAAAATCTTGTGGCAATTTCACACAGCACAGAACTTAGCAGCTAACACACACACACACACACACACACACACTGACCCAACTAGATCTTAGTCTAGGCACCCCTCATAGCCTGTCTTAATCCAGTGCTTTAAATTAATAGGGACAGGAGTGAGACTTAGAGAGACAGACAGAAAAAACCTAAAAGCACTACAATCAAAGCAGGATTACAGGAGGGGTGGGGACAGAGATGTGTGAATCCTATTAAGAGGCTAATCAGTTTGTTGTATATTAAAGCATTAGAACCGAAGCCCTGCCCCGCCCCTGATCAACACATAAAAACAAAAATAGTGGGTGCTTACTTAACATGTCAATAACTCAGTCTTGCTCTGTCTAAGTGGGCGGTTCTTAACCAAACTTTATGCCGATACTAGGTTTCTCTCTCTTCCAGTGTCTTTTTTTCTGTCTTCTTCCATCACTCTCCATTCATGTGTTCCAGCTCACACAGAGAGCGTTTATGATTACCCCCTTCTTCACACGCTGCTGATGCTGGGAAGGACTGATTTAGAGGGAAATCAGTCAGAGGAAAAGAAAGACAGACACATACAAGTGCTGCCTATTCTTACAGGAGGTACGAACACTAAACTGCCCAAACTTTGTTCATGGATTGCATGAATTTTTATTATATAATTGTGTGAGTGTGTAATTATGGAGCATCAGGAGCATTCTGACCCTCTGTAAAACCCCATTATAACCATTTCATTGCCCAACACACAAGGGGGAATTCACAGAGAATGAATTGCACCTACTGATAGCATTGTTTATTTGCACTTGCATGTGTATGTGGTATCAGTAACTGATTCTCAAAAGAAATTATACAAATCGGGTATCACATTAAACACAATGTGCATGGTCTAGTTCCTCATTTTAGAAGTCGGAGTGCTTGTTTGTGGAGGATGATCCATTCAATTATTCCAAGGGAAAACTATTTGTTATTTTTAAAAAGTATATCATTATTCATATTAAAAATAATTTATAATAACAAATAAAATAAAATACAAATTTAATTATATTTAATTTATGTAACAATTAAAAATGCATGAAATCAGACATATAAACTAAATTCAAACTACATCCATGTTATTATATTACATGTACAAATCCAAATCCAAACAGAATCCATACGTGGTACAAGTGTAAATGGTCAGACCACATGAAATCAGACATTTATAAACCGGATCCAAACTGCATGTATGTTACAAGTGTAAATGGTCAGATTACCTGAAATCAGAAGTGTACAAACCAAATCCAACTGCATCCATGTGTGTTACAACTGTGAACGGTCAGATTACATGAAGCCAGAAGTGTACAAACTGAATCCAAACCGCATCCATATTTATTAGAAGTGTGAATGATCAGATCACATGAAATTAGACATTTATAAACCAGAATCAAACCACATCCATATATGCTACGAGTGCCTATGGTCAGATCGTAAGAAATCAGATGTTTATAAGTGTGAACAGTCAGATCGCCTGAAATCAGAAGTGTACAAACCAAATCCAACCCGCAATTATATGTGTTACTATTGTGAACAATCAGATCACATGAAATCAAATGTGTACAAACCAAATCCAAACTGCATCAATCCATGTTACGAATGTGAACAGTCAAGTCACATAAAATCTTAAGTGTACAAACCACACCCATTCGTGTTACAATTGTAGATGGTCAAACCACATGACCTCAGACATTGATAAACTGGGTCTAAACCACATCCATATGCGTTGCAAGTGTGAACAGTCAGATCACATGAAATCTGAAATGTACAAAACGAATCCAAACCACATCAGTATGTTACAATTGTAAATGGTCAAACCACGTGATAAACCATATCTAAACCACATTCATGTGTGTTACAAGTGTGAACAGTCAGATCACATGAAATCAGAAGTGCACAAAAACTGGATCCAAACCACATCTGTATCTGTTACAAGTGTGAACAGTCAGATCACATGACATCAGAAGTGTACAAACCAAATCCAAACTGCATCATGTGTTAGAAGGTGTGATCAAATTAAATCTTATATTTACCAACCGGATTCATACCACATCTTTTTGTGTTACAAATGTAAATGGAAATAGTTTTTTGATCATTTGGGGCATGACACAATATGCAATATTTGACACAATATGTGCATAGCTGCATGCTTATAAACAGCCAGTCCTGATAATCTGTGTGCAGTGTGAACAGAAAATAAGGTTGTTTTCGAGTGCTAAAATACCGCAAGCAAAACTGTTTAGTGAATTCACCCAACAGGATTACCTTACCTGTTTGTGCATCTCAATGTTGAGCCCGTAGGACATCTCGTAGTACTGTGAGGACACAAAGGTGAGAGCATCAATCAGCATTGTGATGAATTAAACAGCAGTGAATCATCATCAATCAAATTAAAACCTCAGCGGCCTGACTGACACTAACGACTCGCTGAAACTACAGGAAGACGGACAGAGTTTGAACGCGTCAGCGTGTCTCATTCAGCAGGCAGATGAGCAGCAATGCCAATGATGAAGATGAAACCTGACACAACTGCTCGCTTCTTTATTCTCGGTCTTTCCCCGTCTGTCTGTCACGCTCACACACTCGGTAACTGCTTTGTGTGTAGCTCGATTTTCAAAAATCCTTTTTCCTCTGCTCTCCCCTTATCTGTGTCTTTCCCGATCAGCTCCCTCGTTACCGACCTTCCTTTTTAATCCTCCTCTCCCCTGCCCTTCTCTTCTATTATTCCGTAAACTCCATTTCCTATCCGTGATGTGTGCCTGACCTCCTCTTTTCTATCAAAACTTCTCCGCGGTTTAATCTCCGGATTAAAGTCTCATCATACCTAATAACAGCGACTGGAAACCCAAAGGTGTCGATATGAGGTTAAGGAGCGGGAACATATTTCAAAGTTTGGACACACCTACCTACTCATTCTTTATTAGTGTTTGCAAAGCAAAGTATCTATATTAATATTCCCGGTTCTTCTTTTGCTTTATTCGCTCTGCACCGTTTGCGCTACGGATTTATGTAGCTCCGTCCATTTTCAGCACTGCTCTCGTTGTCTTCTGTCTTCCGTATTGTATTTCCACAGCTTGATACGATTTTACGAATTTTTTAAATCTTTCCGGTCTACTGACATTTGCAATGACATCGGCTTCGAACATTACAATGCTCACGATAAATTTCGTTAACTCTATGCTATAGAAATAGAGTAAAGAACGGAAGTTCAAGGAGAAAATTCTACGCGCTTGTTTCTTAGGTCTATAAAGCTGTATAGGTTTTTAGTCCTAAGAGTATTAGCGTTCTCAAGTTGTAGTAATTTTTAAAAGTTTACATGTATGCTGGACACTTGTTGAGTGATTTTCGTTCTTTCTTTCTTTCGTTTTTCTTTTTCTTTTTTTTGTAAAGAAATTCATACACAGGCACAAATACCAAACTCATTTCAAGCCTTGTATATAAAACCTTTAGACCAAAACTATTTTAAGATCTTGAGAACCATAAATCCAGTCAAGCGTGTCCAAACTTTTGACTGGCAGTTTGAATGCGAGTCAATAAAATGAAGCATTTTAGACACGTGTTGCGCTGTATTCAAATTTATTGCATTTCCAGTATTGATCGCTCCGGTGGGTGATGAATTTTAGATAAAGCGTGACATAACAGCAGAACTATTTCCCCATCTATCTGGTCTGCTGGCACACACACACACACACACACACACACAAATATAAATCACGTTCGCTGGTTCTGCATGCTGATAGTGCAGCAGGGCCGCTGGAAGCAGTTCCGTTTTAAAAAGCTTTGCGGCGGCCCAGAAGGCTATTCAGCAGCGCTCGTATTACCTCAGTTACAGCCAAAAAAGGTCTCTGCATCATTTCAGACCAACATTAGTTCTCAGCATGTTTTGATGTAGAATCAAGCCAGGCAGAAAACGTTGAGTGAAAATTCAAATTCACACAAAAATGGCCGATATATCAGCCAATTAATCGACCTGGCTGACATATCGGTATACCAACTGAATGGAAATGCTTCCATTAGCCAGTCTTAACACTAAACCAAACACACCGGTTTGGGGAAACCACCTTAGAAACCATATAGCAACACCCTGGCAACATCCCAGAACACTCTAGAATCAGGCACTGAGTTTTGTACTTAATGTGGCAATGCAAGAGTTTGTATAAGTTGAACTGACAAGTTAAGATCTATTACCTTAACCTACACAAAGTCCTGTAAATAAGATGTTTAATTAAGATGAAATAGTTTACGCAGTTTAAGAAGTCAGCATGTTGTGTCTACGATCTCCCTAAAGAAAATGTTGAATCACAGAGTGCCAGACAGGCAATCTAAGGTTGGGACACCTGCAGATCATTTTCTCTTTAAAGCACTTTAGGTCTCTAGTTTTTGCTTTACCTAATATCTTTTGGCTTCCTCAGCTATAAGTTATAAAGATAAAATTACCGGACTCCATTAAGGACAGACCAATGGTCCGGGACCAGTGTAAGAGAGTTTGGGACTAGTTGATGGACTTCTCACATGACCCAAAAGGTCATTTGTTGTGCTTATGGGGACACGGGCTGGGTCATGTCCCTCTCTTCCAATACAAGGCAAAATGTTGATTACTAAATAAATAAATGAATGAATAAATAAATAAATAAATAAATATTTTGTTATTTAGACAGATAACACAGCTGGAGAAATTTGTATTTACAAAAAGTCAAAATTGGAAATGGGTTGAACACAATAAATCCACTGTATACCACATTTTAAAACAAAACAACACAAAACAAAAAACAAAAATAGCTGAATTTATAAATATGATTTTATTTTGGTAACCACATACAGGTAAAGTGGATGGTTTAAATGCACTTTGGACAGAATGGAGATGTGTGCATTTAATTTATTTTGCCTAAATATCCTATTTTTATTCATTTAGTACTACCCTTCAGGGGGTTATTTTTATAAATTCAACTATTATTTTCTCTTGTGGACTATATGTAATCGTCTTTTATGTGAAATATCTTATTCAGGTCAGTATTAAATAAAAAAATAACATATTTTGTATGACCCCTCTAATTTTGGTATTTTGGTAAAATGACTAACATTTTGCAGATTCTGCAAGGTGTATGAAAACTTTTGACTTCAACTGTAAGTATGTCAGGAGCAAATATATTTAGCTCTTTAATTAAATAGCAAGTTAAAAAAATTAACTAAAAACGATAGTTTTACTATAGTAAAAGTGTGATAACCTTGGTTTTTGGTGTATTAATTACCATTCGTATAACCATAGTTTCACCACAAATACCATGGTTAAACTATGTTTAGTGTAGCAAACCATGGTTAATTTGTGGTTGCCATAGTTTAACTAGGGTTTTTTTTTTTTTTTTTTTTTTTTGTAGTAAAAGCGTAGTTAATTTTCGTAAGAGGTGAGTTTTACTGTGATGTGTAGTTTTTTTGTGAACGTGTTGTTATTCTGGGATATTGGTGGGATTGACGTGCTTTTTGGCTCGTAATGGCTTAATGTTCTTGCGTTCCCTCGCCACGGCTCATTGTTATATAAGCTCTCTCATGTTATGTGCATTCTCATTCTACACCGTGAGTGTGTGTGTAATCCCCTGAGTGTGTCCGTGTGTGTGTGTGTTGTCTGGAGCAGATTGCGCGCGGCATGTGGCGGATGTAGCGGGGCTCAATGCGGCGGAGGTTCAACAAAGCCTCTCCTCCTGCCGCAGCCGCGGCGTGTGTGTGTGTCTGTTTTCGAGTGTGTGTATTAGTCCTCACCGGTCTAACGAGGGGCAAAATGTACTGGGTGTCCCCTGGTTCAACCCGGCAGCTGTTTGCCATCCGTCGCTTGTACACATATCCTGCTGTGTCGCTGGACATTTGGCTCTTGCAAAAATCTCTGTAGAAGTGTGTGCGAGTGTGTGTGTCTGTCCACTCCACTGTACTGGATGCAGCTGTGATCTTCTAAGCTCAGACACATTGATTGGCTCATCCTGATCTAGTATTACCAGACAGGCAACATTGATGAGATATAATTTCCATTGGGCTGTCCTCTCCGGCTGTCGCATCTGCCACGACCCCATTTACACCAAACAGCCCAATTTGAATTGACCGATACAAAAATAGCCGTCCTCTGTACTGTCAAAAGAGCTCCAAGAAAGGAAATACTAAATAGATTTGCATTTTCAATAAGAAATACCAGAGTTTGCGAGGTTAAAAAAGCATTTTAGGCTTTCAGCGTGCTGTTAGACAGCTGTCAGTTAGATTTTACAGCTGTCGGAATTTCCGTTTTGCTGCTTGATATTACAAACTGATGTGTCTTACCATATTATTTTAACCTAATGTATTATCTTATGAACACACTGGTTTGTAAAGCAAATAGTTCTACTGTTTAATGCACTTCGATATTCTTCTGGTTATTTCTCTACAGCGGCTAGTGAACCGGAAGTCTCGCACATTTACAAAAAACGGCTTACTTCCGCGTTGAAAAATAAGGTCTATGCTGGCACCTGAACTGTTACATCATGATGCTTCAATGGTAAAATGTAGTTAAGCAGTTATGTTTAATAAATTCTACAACTGACCATTGTTAATGTCTTCTTTGAAGAATAATCTGACAATAAGCGACAGACATACAATCAGTTGCTCATAGAGGTTTGGACCAACATGAGGGTGAGTAAATGATGACAAAAACATTATAAGTTGTGTATTAAGACATTCATAGCCTTCATCATTTCAATCGGCTGCAAGCCAAAGAAAGAGCCGTATCATAAATGATTTCATTATACTTCCTTTTTTTCTTCCCAGACAATAAAGTGACATTATATGAAAGCCATGAACGTCGTTAGTGACAGTGCTGTTGGCGGCTGTTCTTGAATCCGAGACTGCATTACGAGTTACCTGGCAAGTTTCCTGACAGACGGGAGAAAATTGCGAGTGCGTTATCAGTCACACAAAACCAGAGCCGTGATTCATAGACTGCCAATTCATATCAGTGCAATTATAGATGAAGCAAATTGCAGAATGCCATTTTATCAAATTGAATTTCAAATTGAATAAAACCTTGAATAATTAGTTAATAAGTATGAGGAGTATGGGAAATTTCTGTAAAAGAACACTATTGAAACTGTAACGCAAACAAATATTAATGTGTACAGCAACACTATAATATCTCACATTTTCTCTCATATCTGTTACATTTTTTCTCTTAGAAGCAGATTACATGGAGACTTTCTTTTCTGAAAAAAAAAAGCCTAGTATTCCCAGAGTTTAGAAAAAAAAAAAAAAAAAAACTCAAATAGCACTGTCACAATACTAGATTTTCACTACACAATTACGGTGGCCTGAGCTAATATGGATACAACAAAAATGAGAACAGTTTTCAAATGTACATTTAAACCACAAATGCTCATCTTGCACTAGCTCTTGGACTTCACGCATTACGTAATCACATTGGAAAGGTCACGCGCAATTCATTCATCTGTGTACTCTGGTTCAAAAAGGTAGGATAGGGCAAGAAACTTGAATCTCATTTTCTCCCTCCAGCTTCAATATTGTCAGATTTCATTGTTTTGCTTTTTTTTGTAAAGGTTGTTTGATTTTCTTTGCACGTTCGCTTGGTAAACACTGGGTCGGTACATCTACTAGTTGCAAGCTAGTGCAAGATGAGCATTTGTGGTCAAAAAGTATATATATGTAGAAAATGACCAATCGTTTCGCTAGATAAGACACTTATTCCTCGGCTGGAATCGTGTAGAGTCATTTGAAGCAGCACTAAAACTGCAATTTGGAACTTTAACCCATTGGATCCCCATTGAAGTCCACTATATTGAGAAAAATCCTGGAATGTTTTCCTCAAAAACCTTAATTTCTATTCGACTGAAGAAAGAAAGATATGAACATCTTGGACAACACGTTCTCACTCCCAACTTGTCACATATTGATGGTTCGTCCGGACCATTTGGCATCACTTTTTGATGCTCAAGGTACCCCTTTAGCATCACTTTTGGACGTGCAGGGTCCTCCATTGATTTCAGTTGTTTGCCTTAATTTAATGGTTTGCACGCATTTGTAAAAATATTAATAATTTTATATAAATTTATACTTTCATTGGAGCACATAAACCCACCCTTACCCTAAACTTGCCCACTTCTGAACAATATAAAACATGGCAAACAGGCAAATATAAGTACAGTCACAGGTATTTATTGCAGAAACTGACCATAAACAAGCAGTATAAAAACATTACAAAGTCGTGTTGCATTCCGAGTCTTCTGAAGCCATATGATATATTTATGCAAAGAAGAAAGTAAAACATAAGGTTTTACTCACTGAAGACGTTCCTGCTCTGTTAACACGCTCGCATACTCCCAAACATTAGCATGACGCAGTCAGTCACGAGACACACATGAGCCAATGGCATTTCACAACCAAGGATGACGTAACGCTTCCTCTGGCAGGCGCCCTTTCTTGAATTAATTTACACATAAACAGACAGAGCTTTGCGGCGGACGGAGACGGATTGCGTCTATTCCACTCACAAATCAATTGTTTTGCCTCTATATTGTGTTTTATTGACAAATGGTAGGTTTAGGGGCAGGGGTTGGGCTACGTGCTGGTAAATGTGTAAATAATGAAATGTAAATAAAACTTGTGACACTGAAAAAAAAAAAAAAAAAAAAAAATCACACCCCAACATATATGCAATAATAGCAATATTATTATCCAATGTATAATTTAATCATGAAGATAAAATTCCCAGTGCCTTTTGCGTCAGCATTATGACGCCAAGGGTTTCTTATTTAAAGCAATGAAGGACCTTACACGTCGATAAATTATGCTAATGGGGTACCCTATGCGTCAAAAATTGACCCCAAAGGGTCCTGACCAAGCGTCAATATGTGACGAGTTGGGAGTGAGAACATGTTGTCTTGGATGACATGGGGGTGAGTAAATTATCAGGAAATTTAGATTTTGGAGTAGTTTTGGAAATTGTGTACCTTTAAATGAGAGTTAATCTAATTGTTTTAGATTTAAGCAAATTAAAAATGATTTTTTCGAAAACCCCCTCTTTTGTGTAGTCAACATTGGTGCCACTAATGAAGTACAAATTGCGTATTGTAACTTTACTGTAGCATTGAACATAAAGCTGAAACTAAATTACAGAGCAAATTAAAGATATTTTCCAAAGTTTTATTTTCACTTTAAGTTGTTTTTGTTTAAAGACCACATTTAAGCAACCTGTCAGCGATGTGCATGCTTCTGTTTTGTGTTTGTTAAAAATGGTTTTGAAAATTATTCCTGCAATTACCTTTCGTGCCGTTACTGGAGCAGAAATCGTGTACCGTAACACACTTTAAAAATCGCTGGGTTATTTTTTAAACTCAATCGCTGGGTTATGCCTGTTGGGTCATTATGTTGGGTTATTTTTCTAATATTGGGGCGTTTAGTGTTAGGGTTAGTAGCTGGGTCAATCTCACTGACCGCGGAAACTATACACATCGCAAACTCACTTCAACCCAGCTGTTGGGTTACAGTCGGAGCGCGGGCATTTTCATTCTTGGGTTTGTATACATTTTATTCCATTTGTTAAGCATTTATTGTGCTGTAAATTATTTTATTTTACGCAACGCAACATACAAACGAGATGTCAGTCAGCTAAATGCGTCAGCAGCGGACGTTTCACATGATGGAAACGCCTTGCATAACAAACTGATTTTATTCGTTTATTCGCTTCTTAATTCGGATTTTAAAATATGTCCTCACAACTCTATACTTTTTGTTTATTGACAGGTTCTTTAGTCAGTCACGTTATCTTTCAACTAGGAGTGAAATGCGGCGGTCTGAAGTTAGCAGTTTCCCCAGGGAATAGCAGCCCATCCGGCTCAGATTTCAGCGACACACGGTAACGAGAATCAGCACTATTTCGGTTAAAAAGGATAACAGAACCGTTTAATACACTTGAATTAAAATATGACTTTTAAAATGTTATATTTTTATTTCTAAAATGCTTGTTAAACGAGTTTACATTAATGTAAAATTGAAAACCATGCTGCGTAATTCAATTTGTCGTATTTTTTCGTATTGTTTTCACTTATTAATAAATGTTTACGTTTTGATTATTACTGTTGCCTCTAGTAATTCTGTGTCTGCTTTTTAATTTTCAACCTATTCTTGGTTCATTTTAAGCAAGCTATAGTAATTTTCATTCAATATTTGAGTAAAACAACCCAGCATGTTGGGTCAAAGATTTAACCCAACTGGCTGGGTTAAAATATGCTGGTTTTGTCCATATTTGACCTAGCGTTGGCTTACCAAAATAACTCAAATTGGGTTGTTTAACCCAGCGTTTTTTTTTTTTTTATGAATGCTGTTAAATGTCAAAGTAAATGTATTGCGGGGCTACTGCTGTTTGCTTTATAATTAAATTTATTTGGTTTGGAAATACCAGTTTTCCATCACAGGGCAGCAACAAGTTTCAAAATCTCTTAAAACAGGAGCAATCCATTAGTGTGTGTTTTTGGATTGGATTAAAATTCTCTGCACTCTTTTTTAACTCTCTCTCTTTCACGCACACACGGCAGCACTCAAACGTTTAGCTTACTAAGGAGTAATCGTTTTCAAATGTGTCTTATCCTTTCTGCCTTCCTGGTTTTCCCCTTCTCCTCCTCCTCTTCATCTCGTTCTTGTGTTGTTCTTTCTCTGCCCTCATCGTTTCGTCGTCTTACTGTCTCCAGCTGCGTCTTTATACCGTCTCTCTCGCTCTGTCAGTTCTTCTCCTCTTCATCTTCTCTATCGGCCTTTATCTTCCCCTCCTCTTTCTTCTTTTTTACTGCTGCGTTTCAATCACCGCTCTCTCTCACTCACTCGCTCTCCTCGTTCGTCTTCGCCGCTGATCTCTCCTTATGTTCTCTCTCTCTGGCGCGAGGGCAATCTGTGACAGTAATGTTTGGAGGCGAGCAGAGAGCATCAGACGGATGAGTTGGGGCGGGGGTGTTACTGCAAAAGCAGCGCATTAGCCCCCTCGTTTGCTCCATCTTTCCATCCTCCCATCCTCAGCTGCCCCGGGGTCTGGATTACACACAACGGTCACAAAGTGACCATGTAGATGGACCCTCATTAAAGGCTAGATGATGGTGTGTTAGGACACACACACACACAAATACTGAAATCTACAATTAGGATTTAGGATTTATAGTTAATGACAATGGTTTACTGAAGTGGATTCAAACGTCTATCTTCCAAATGAGCATCAGAGTTTAATATATTAGGGCAAAAAGCCACAACTTGAACTAGTTTTTTTTTTTTTTTTTTTTTTTTTTTTCTCAGTTGGATAGTTGATAGTGACAAGAAATGTAAGGAAGACAAAGATGGAATGGAATCAGGATGTTGCAGGCCGGATTTAAATTTATGAGGTACATGTTTAATCAGGACAAAGGAACCAACCTGAACAAGTTGTAAAATCAATCAATCAATAAATCAATCTTTTTGAGCAATTTAACATTAATTAAAATAAAAATTAATATTTATGTATTTATCTTTAATTAAAATTAATGACAAATAATCTTTGAGCATTTATTGTTTGTGTTATTAATATTATTAATAAATATGTAGATTATTAATAAATATTATTTAATATGTAATTAAAATAGACATTATATTAATATGAATTAAAATGAATACAAATATATATATGAATAATTAAATACAAAACAAATAAATCAATTTACGTATGTTTTGTTTAATTGATGTTGGCTGGAATTAATAATTAAATTATTTTTTATAACATTGTTTTTATATTATTTATATTATTAATGTGTATTTATATTATTAATAAATATTAATCATTCAATGAATCAATAAAATCAGTCAATCTTTCTGAGCAATTTATTGTTTTTACTATTAACATTATTAATACTTGTAATATTAATATTATTGAATGTATAATTAAAATTGACTTTACGTTATTTATTAAAATACAAATATTTATGAATAATTAAAAATAAATACATTTATTTATCTTTTGCTTTATTTGATGTTGTGTTTTATTTATTTATTTATTTATTTATTTATTTATTTATTCCATAGCCTTGTTGTTTATACTATTAATTAATATGCATTTACATTACCAATAAATATTATGAAATATTAGTGGCAGTATTAAATTCAAAGTAATTAAAAATAATTAAAAATTAATATTTAAAATATATATATAAAATAAGTGTTTTTTGGGTAATTTATTGTTTATACTATTAACGTTATTAATAAACACATATATATACACACACACACACACACACACACACACACACACACACACACATATATACATATATATATATATATATATATATATATATATATATATATATATATATATATATATATATAATATTTTAATAAATATTATTGAATATATAATTAAAATAAACTTTAATTAAAACACAAATATACATATATATGAATTGTTCAATAATTAAATAAATATGATTAATAAATATGATTAAATATTAGTAGCAGCAGTAGTACTGAATAAGTGAAAATTAATGAAAAATATATATAAACAAATAAATCTTTTTGAGCATTTGTTTATGCAATTAATATTATTAATAAATATTTATATTATTAATAGATATTATGTAACATGATTAAAATGGACATTATATTTATATGTATTACAATAAATACAAATATTTATGAATATTATATTTATATAATTAATTAATATTATTAAATATTAGTAGAAGTAGTAGTTGTACTAATTAAATTTAAATTAATAAAAAATAAATAAATGTTTTTATCTTTTTTAGTCATTTATTGTTTATTTTATTAATTTTATTAATAAATATTATTGAATATATAAGTAAAATGGACTTTACATTAATATGAATTAAAAATAAATGCAAACATTAATGAATAATTAAATAAAAAAACAAATAAATGAATGTATCTTTTGCTTTATTGGATGTTGTCTGGAATTTATTTATTTATTTTTGTTTGTTTGTTTATTTGTTTATTTATTTATTAATTTATGCCATAGCCTTGATGTTTATATTATTAATATGTATTTGTATTATTAATAAATATTATTAAATATTAGTTATATTCATGCTGATTTAAATAAATGAATAAAAATAAATACATTTCATTTTACTTTATTGGACTGATCATTTTTAAGGAGAGAGCGATAAAATGGGATCAGGGCATGTCGCAAGCCAGAATCGAACCTGAATCTCCAATATGTACACTAGTTCTGTATATTAGCTTAAACATGTTTTGTTTGTTTCAAAGTCCTCATAAGCTTTTTGTTGTACTGAACAGATACCAGAAAGATTTTACGTAAAGATTGATGAATGACAAGATTTAGATGTCGAAGGGTGGATTTGAATCTGCTTCTTCTGAATCTGCATCATGGCTCAACATATTAATACAAAGGCCACAACCTGAACATGTTTTTAAAAAAACTCTGGGGGCGTTTTGCTTTACTGAATAGATAGCAGAGAAAAAGATGACAAGACCTTCAGCATTGCTCAAAATATCAGAAGTGTGTGTGCCAACCACTGAACCACGGCACCGAACAAAGCTTTTAACACTTGAATATCATCCAATTCACCGTCTCTGTTGTTTTTGTTAGCCAGGAGGCTAACGCACCATCGCAAATGAGCTCTGAAAACTATTTCATGCCCATCAACAAATAAATCATTCACTAAAGAGCGACGCGAAAAACACGCAGTCCTGTCTAGTCGTCAAAGAGCGCAGACAGAAAAATGTGGTAAACTATAAATGCATGAAAATAAAGAGGAAGGCTGTTGAAACAAGTCTTCGTGTACATGGCAGGTCTAGCAGGCTAAATATAGTCTTCTGGGTTATCTGCTTTCAGCAAGCACGGAATCGTTGTTCCCTCTCATTATTTACATGTCTGTGCTTGTGATCTTTGTTTCTCTCTTTCCATCTCTTTTCTCTCTTCATTCCATCCTCCTCTCTTTCTGGCTCTCGCATATCGCCCTTCTTTCTCCCTCTCACTTTTTCATCTCCCCCAACCCCTATCGCAATCCCGCTGATGTGTCCTCAGGTTAACCAAACACCCTGTAACATGCAATAAAAGGCAATCTGTCTTTTTAAACACAGACGGGCTTTTATGCTGTATTTACTGGAGCGTACGGCAGATCTGACGATATGAGGGTTGAACAAGCTCACCATGATATAGTGGCGCTGCATTTCCGTCTTCTCGCTGGCCAACTTCTCACACTCTAGTTTGAGGCTGTGAAAAGACGGTAGAAAAATATGAATGAAAAACAGTAAAAAAAAACGTGAATTTTGATGCTAATGACTAGTCAATATATCTAAAACCGAGTCAAACAAGTCTGATTTATTTTAACGAATAAATCAGAATGAATCAGTTAAATAAATGAAACAGGACAAACCAATTTACTCACAAGAATCAAAAATTGATTCACTTGAATCAGAATGATCCAACTCTCTTAAATGAATCAGAACAAAGTAATTCACTTACAGAAACCAAGACAATCTGATTCACTTAAATGAATCAAAATGATCAAACTCACTTAAAGGAATGAACTAATTAACTTCAAAGAATCAGATCAGATCAGAACAAACGATACACATGAATCAAAATGATCCAACTCGGTTCTGAATCAGAACAAAGAATACGCTTCAGTGAATTAGAGTGATCCAACTCTCTTAAATGAATCAGAACAAAGTGATACACCTCAATGAATATAAACAAATTAGTTAAATTTAATGAACCAGAACAAAGTGATTCACTTGAAGAAATCAAGACAATCTGATTCAAAAGGAATCAGAAAGATCAAACTCACTTAAAGGAATCAGGATAAACTAATTCACTTCAAAGAATCAGAATGATCCAAATCAGAACAAATACACCTCAATGAATGAATCCGAACAAACTAATTCCTTTACAGAAATCAAGACAATCTGATTCACTTAAATAAATCAAAATGATCAAACTCATTTAAAGGAATCAGAATATTCACTTAAAAGAATCAGAATAAACTGGTTTAATTAAATGAATCAGAACAAAACTATACACTTCAATAAATATGAATAAATCAAATTAAATTAATCAGAACAAACTAATTCACTTACATGAATCAAAACAAACTGATTCATCTGAATGAATCAGAATGGCCCATAAATGAATCAGAACAAACAATACACTTCAACGAATAAGAATAAACAAATTTGAATTTAATGAATCAGAACAAAGTAATTTACATACAGAAATCAATACAATCTGAATTCAAAGAATTCAGAATAAGCTAAATCACTTACAAGAATCTGAATGATCCAAATCAGAACAAACAATGCACCTAAATTAATAAATCAAATTAAATAAAACAAGGCAAACCACTTCACTTAAAAGAATCAAAATGGCTTGATTCATTTAAATAAAAAAAATGATCCAAATAACTGAAATAACTTAAAAGAAATAATACACTTCAGTGAATCAAAATGATCCAACTCACTTAAATGAATCAGAACAAACGGATACACTTCAATATGAATAAATCAAATTTAATGAATCAGAACAAGGTAACTCACTTACAGAAATCAAGACAATCTGATTCACTTAAATGAATCAGAATGATCCAAATAATACAAAAAGATACACTTCAATGAAACAATTAAATGAAAGGACAAACCAATTTACTTAAAAGAAAAACCGCTTGATTCACTTAAATGTAATAAATCTGAACAAACTCATTCCTTTACAGAAATGAAGACAATCTGATTCACTTAAATGAATCAAAATGATTAAAATGTATGTGTATTGTTAACTATCTGTATTGTTTTATCTTAAATGCACCTTGGGGTTGTGTTGTGCTACACAATGACAATAAAGTACTTGACCTGACTTGAAAATATCACTTAAAGGAATCCGAATGAGCTAATTCACTTAAAAGAATCAGAATGATCTAACCCACTTAATGGAATCAGAAAAAAATGGTTCACTTAAAATGAATCAGAACAAACCTATACACGTCAATACATAAGAATAAATCATTTAAATTAAATTAAATGAATCAGAACAAACTAATTCACTTACAAGAATTGAAAGAAAATGATTTACTTGAATGAATCAGAATGGCCCAACTTACTTTAAGGAATCAGAATAATCCAATCCAACAATCAAAACCAACCATTTCATTTACAGAAATCTAAAGCAACTGTGGTCACAAGTTATCATTACCAGTAGAGTTCAATAGACCTTGCAACCATAGTTAGTCAAAGATGCTTTTGGGAAACACAAACCTGATTTACTCACATGAATCAGAATGATTCAATTCACTCAAAGGAATCAGAACAAACCAATTACCTTAAATGAACAAGAATGAATTAATTCAACTAAATGAATCAGAACAAACCAATTCAAGTAAAGAAATCTGAAAAGCTGATTCACTCAATTGAATCAGCATAAATTAATCAGCACAAAAGAAATCACTTAAATGAGTCAAACTTCTCCAATTCTATTTACAGCATAGCAGGACAGTTCAGCAGAGCTTATATGATTATTATTTCAGTTTGCAAAGCAGCTTATTGTTTGAAAAGCTACACTGACTATGTGGTAAGTTATCAGCATCACCACTTGTAGCCAATTCTCACTAATTCTGGTAATTCTGAATGCAGATTTCAGTGAATACCATAAAAATGTTGATGTCACACTGCTGTATAATACGCTGTATAATACAGCAACATTAATTCAATACACATCCAGTCAGTTATTAGCCTGTAGGAAGAGACTCATAAATAATCAAAAGAAGCCTTTCACATACTGGGAGTAAATCAGCACATATGATCTGACCTGTGGTACTGAGCCTGAAGGAACTGGAACTCCTCTTTAATGCGGTCTAGAGTCTCCAGCACCGTGAACTTGAACGACTGTCCAGGCTGCAGAGGTACCTGAGGAGAGAGAAAGAAAAAAAGAAATGGCTTATTAATCAGTAAACAGCCATCGCTCTGTGCTGGAAGATTGGACTGGTTAAATTAATGTACCAAAAGTGACTCATTGAAATAAAATTGAAAAAGTGCTCCCACTGCATTATCTTTGACCTTGGCCTCACTACAAACGCTACATGCATTTTTGGTGAGGGAGGAGAGAAAACTTGATAACAACAGCAGTTCTACGGGGTCGTGGCAACCCTCTTTCTGCAAAACGCCCTCACAAGATTTAACCCTAACTCTCGGTAGTCACAAATTCACTTCCCAATCTCAGGAATGAATCATTAAATTTAAATAAGCAGCTATGAGTATTGCACAGAAACTGTACCAGAAATACAAAATGATAAAACTTCTATACATTCCCTGCACATTGAGTTCTATTTTATTAATAATTACAGAACACACATTACCCAAGTAAACCACAAACTATATTGCATGATAATGCAGAATGTTCACTATAATTAATTGTAAGGAAAAAAGAGAGAGAGAGAGAGAGAGAGAGAGAGAGAGAGAGAGAGAGAGAGTGCTCGTGAAGTCGTGAAGCTCGAGAGTCTGCGTCTCTCAAAAGTGATCGGCAGCTGTGTCTCTACTAATAGTGAAACTTTAAGTTCATTTTCTTCATCAACAGCGTCGCTGTTACCTCGCTTGTGAGAAATGTCATGTAGTTTTTAGGTTATTAATTGTCAGAGCAGCGCTAACAACATTAGCGCGTATGCTAAGGTGTGTGCAAACTGTATGTGTGTGCGTCTGTAAGGAAGAGAGAGGGGGAGAAATAGAGTATGTGCTTTCCATACACAGTAAAACGTAATTTTGTGGCAAAACCATGGAAATAATCTGTTTTTTTTTTTTTTTTTTTTTACCCTATTGTTTACTGTATTTATTTGTTTGTCCAGTGTCATTGTGGGTTTTGGTTAATTTTCTGTTTTAGGCTGTAAGGACCTTTGAAATAACTGAAAATCATGTGGCGAAGTGATATAGACATGTAATGCGGTCAAGAGCTGCCTGGAACTACGTTTGCCGGGCATTTCCCTGAAAATAATGCATACCTTCAGAATGTTTGTCAGCCAATCAGATTCAAGCATTCAAAGGCCCCATAGTATAAGTTTTCATAACCCAGTTTTTATGCGCATTTTGAAGCATTGGAAAAATGCCTAATTTCGGAAGAAAAAAAAAAAATCCCTTAATTTCGCAAAAAAGTTTTTACGCTCACTTCAGGTGGTTTTTGACTTGCGTGAAAAAGAGTTAATGTGAAAAATGGGAGATTTGCTAAACACATTTGCTAAATAAATTCTGATGTAGCGAACATTGAATGCACACTCTTAAAAATAAAGGTGCTTCATGATGCCATAGAAGAACCTTTTTGTCTAAATGGTTCCATAAAGAACCTTTAGCATCTGAAGAACCTTTCTGTTTTACAAAAGGTTCTTTGTGATGAAAGAAGGTTCTTCAGATTATAAGAAGTTAAGAAAAGGGATGGTTCTCCACTCTTCTTGTGGAACCAAAAATGGTTCTTCTATGGCATCACTCTGAAAAAGCACCTTTATTTTTAATAGTGCATGCATAGTGGTACTCTCTTGAACGCTCATCGAAGACTGAGACGGAAGAGAAGAAATTGCTGAATGAAGTCGTTATTTTCGTCGCTTCATAACATTACGGTTAAACCACTGATGTCACATAGACTATTTTAACGATGTCCTTACTACCTTTCTGGGTCTTGAACGTGTCAGGTGCGTTGCTGTCTATGCAGGGTCAGAAAGCTCTCGGATTTCATTTAAAATATCTTAATTTGAGTTCAGAAGATTAATGAAGATCTTACGGGTTTGGAAAGACATAAGGGTGAGTAATTAATGACAGAATTTTTAATTTTGGGGTGAACTATGCCTTTAAAACCTCACAACCAATTGTCTGTTTCCACTGATGGTATCTTTCCGGTTTTTCACATTTGTTTTTTTGAACTTTGAAAAGATTCACTTCATGTTTGGATGGAAACCCAGCTAATGACAACATGACAGATGTAGCACATCCAAATTTGACTTAAATTACACACATTCATGCTGTATAGAACAGTCACAAAGTTTGTTCTTATTCAAAAAAAGAACGGTCGGTGGAGATAGTCTTGTGGTTAGTGCATCTACATATAGTGCAACTGCGCTCACGGCGACCCAAGTTCGATTTCCCCCTCAAGGTCCTTTGCTGATCCCATTTGAACATTGATGGAACCTTTCAAATGCAGAGAAGTTTCTTTATTGTCGAAAAAGATTCTTTAGATTTTTTAAATGTACTTCAAAATGGTTCTTTTAGGAACTGTTCACTAAAAAATTCTTTGGGGAACCAAAAATGGTCCTTCTATGGCATCACTGCAAAAACACCCTTTTGAAACCATTATTTTTAAGAGTGAACTTACTATACAACTTTGAAAATGACTCAAGAGTTTCATTTGATTCGTGAATGAATAATTTTTCTAAGTGGTTCTTTTCAGTGAATCAAAAAGACTAATGAATCAATCATTCGGATTACTCACATAAGAGTGTGGTTCACTCAATTCTGTTTGTTTATGTATTTTACCATGTTTACCATACCCACATATTTTCCCCCAATCCACATCTGAAAACATGCTAATTTCACAGAGGCCCATTTAATAGCAAGACCTACACGCTTTAATCTGATCCAACTGTATTGGTATCAACCTCTCCTCCTCCTCATTAAGACCCGAGTTCTTTCCTTTGCTATTTTTAAACACATTTCCCATTCTGTCAGCTGCTTCCTAAAATGGCCGCCTTTGTCCTGCGCTCCTCCGGGCTTCCAGTTTTCTCTCTGAAGCTCGGTGTCCGGCGAGCGGCTGAAGATTGGCGGTTTCAGTAGGAGCTTAATTAGTCTAGACAAGCGAAATTCAATTAAATTTCAATTAGGCTAACGGTGGAGGTCAGACACTCGGTGAGCTTTCGAGTAATTAAGCTGCAGGCGCACAGCTGACTGGATGAGTTCAGTACACACACCACTGTGTTTGTGTGGGGATAGAGGGGGGCAGTCATCATGTCCCTGCTGACCCTCATTCATTCAAACACGTGTGTGTGTGTACAGTAACTATCCTGAAAGCAACATAAACCACACGGGGCCAGAACTCAGAGGATTATAGGAGATTCTCACAACACAAAAATATACAACCAGGAAACATCTCATAAAAACATAATGTAGCCGTGTAGTTCATGATTAGCATTAGATTTTTACATTTTCTAAAGGAAATTTGCAGTTTTTGTTAAGAGTGATGTTAAAGTGGTGTTAAAGTTATGAGGTCATTTTTTATGCAGTTATGACAGGGTGTTCTGGGAGGTTAACAGGGTGTTGCTATGCGCTTACTAGGTTGTTGTGAGTGGTTTCCAGGTCACTTGTTATGCAGTTATGAAAGGGTGTTTTGGGTGGTTAAAAGGGAGTTGACTACTGTTTCTAGGGTGTTGCTCTGCAGTTGCTCAGACATTGTGGGTGGTTTCCTGGGTGTTGCTATGCACAATTACTAGGTTGTTGCGAGTTATTTCACAGTCACTTGTTGTGTAGTTATGATAGGGTGTTCTGTGTGGTTAACAGGGTGTTGCCATACAGGTGCTTAGATGTTGTGGGTGGTTTCCAGGGTGTTGCCATGCAATTATTAGGTTGTTTTATGTGGTTTCCAGATCATTTGTTATGCAGTTATGACAGACTGTTATGGGTGGTTAATAGGGTGTTGCTATGTGGTTCCTCAGATATTGTGGGTGGTTTCCAGAGTAATTGCATAGCAACACCAAGTTGTTTTGAGTGTTTTCCAGGTAATTTGCTATGCAGTCATCAGGATGTTGCTATGTGGTTGAAAGGGTGTTGTGGATGGTTAACAGGATGTTGACTGCTGTTTCCAGGGTGTTGCTATGCAGTATTTCTCAGATGTTAAGGGTGGTTTCTGTGATGTTGCTATGCAGTTGCTCAGATGTTGTGGGTGGTTTCTAGGGTGTTGCTATGAAATTGCTCAAATGTTATGGGTGGTTTCCAGAGTGTTGCTGTGCATTTACTAAGTTGTTTTGAGTGTTTTTTAAGGTCATTTGCTATACAGTAATCAAGATGTTGCTATATAGCTGATAGGGTGTTAACAGTTTCTAGGGTGTTGCAATGCAGTGCTTCTCAGATGTTAAGGGTGGTTTCTGTGGTGTTGCTTTGCAGATGTTGTGGGTAGTTTCCAGGGTGTTGCTATGCAATTACTAGGTTGTTTTGAGTGGTTTCCAGGTCATTTGCTCTGCCATCATCTGGATGTAGCTCATAGGGTTGTTAACAGGAGGTTGACTACTGTTTCTAGGGTGTTGCTATACAACATTTCTCAGATGTTAAGGGTAATTTCTGGGGTTGACTGCCATTTCTAGGGTGTTGCTATGGGATTCCTCAGATGTTGTGAGTGGTTTCCAGGGTGTTGCTATGCGATTACTAGGTTGTTTTGAGTGGGTTTCCAGGTTATTTGGTATGCAGTCATTAGGATGTAATGCAGCTGAGAGTGTTGTGGGTGGTCAACATGATCATCAACATGAAACTTCTGTTTCTAGGGTGTTGCTGCAGTGTTTCTCAGATGTTAAGGGTGGTTTCTGGGGTGTTGCTATGCAGTTGCTCAGATGTTGTGGGTAGTTTCCAGGGTGTTGCTATGCAATTACTAGGTTGTTTTGAGTACCTTCCAGGTAATTTGTTATGCAGTTATGATAACGTGTTCTGGGTGGTTAACAGGGTGTTGACTACCATTTCTAGAGTGTTGTTATGGGGTTCCTCAGATGTTGTGGGTAGTTTCCAGGGTGTTGCTATGCTGTTACTAGGTTGTTGTGAGTGCTTTCCAGGCCACTTGTTATGCAGTCAATATAGGGTGTTCTGGGTGATTAACAGGTTGTTGACTATCGTTTCTAGGATGTTGCTATGCAGTTGCTCAGATGTTGTGGGTAGTTTCCAGGGTGTTGCTATGCGGTTACTAGGTTGTTGTGAGTGCTTTCCAAGTCACTTCTTATGCAGTTATTACAGGATGTTCTGGGTGGTTAACTGGGTGTTGATTACCATTTCTAGGGTGTTGCTATGCAGTTGCTCAGATGTTGTGGGTGGTTTCCAGGGTGTTGCTATGCAATTACTAGGTTGAGTGCCTTCCAGGGCACTTGCTATGCACTTATGATGGGGTGTGCTAGCTGGTTTACAGGGTGTTTACTACAGTTTCTAGGGTGTTGCTACAGGTATATAGTTGCTCAGATGTTGTGGGTGGTTTTCAGGGTGTTGCTAGGTTGTTTTGAGTGGTTTCCAGGTCATTTGCCATACAAGCATTAGGATGTTGCTATGTACCTGATAGGGTGTTGTGGGTGGTTAACAGGATGTTGACTACTGTTTCCAGGGTGTAGGTATGGAATTACTAGGTTGTTGTGAGTTGCTTCAAGGTCACTTATGTAGCGATGATCGGGTGTTCTGGGTGGTTAATGGGGTGTTTTGCAATGTGGTTTCTCAGATGTTATGAGTGCTTCCATGTCACTTGTTATGCAGTTATGATAGGGTGTTCTGGGTAATTAACTGAGTGTTGACTACCGCTTCTAGGGTGTTGCTATGTAGTTTAGAAGCTTCAGCAAGCTGCAAAATGTGAGGTATCATTCACGTCAGCAGCACAAATAGTGCATGATGGGTTTTGGAACAAAAGTAATTAGCACTGCAAATAATCAAGAGATAAAGCATCTTGCTTTGGTTGAGTTTTGAAAAAAATATTTGTTTGGCTGTATTAAAACGAAGGGCTCTGCAACAAACAGCGCAAACATACGTGCAAAACTTACATATGCAAATAAACAAGGAGGAAACCTGGGTAGAAGCGTCTGTTTAGACACAACAGTGTGTCTCAGACAGAAGGAGGGGGAATCCTGAAATCCAAAACTGATCCAGTTAATCTGGACAGAGGGGGACGTGGCAGACAGCGAGCCATGTGGGACAGCGGCTAGTCAATCACAATTTAGACGAGCTGCAGCAGGCTAGCCTAGAATTACTGGAGATTATCTTCTGAGGGAGGTCAAAGGGGGAGAAAGAGACGAGCAGATCCCATAACAATGGTGGGAAATGAAATCTCTCCCAATCGCCCACTCTGATCATCTCATATATCACGGCTGGAGTTGCTATTTTGGACACAGTGACTTAAATCGGCTTGAAGAAAGAGAGAGAGACGCATTGAAAGAGGAGCGCCAACAGCTATCGAGACGTCTACGGAGCTGTTTTTCCGCTCGCATCCTCGCAGACAGGCTGGGATAGAGACATCCATGAAATAATCATCCGCTGGTGAAATATTTAGTGCAAAAAGGCGCACAAATAGATGAGGATCACCAGAGAGTGGGAGGAAGAGAAGTGTCAGTGTGATCTCGGGGGGATCTGGGCAAATGTGTGAGTGTGTGTGTGATCTCGCTTTCTAAAAAACTCAGCTTTCCTTTCTGCCCAGTCCTGCAAGACCTTGTCTCCACAAACTCCTGGAATTTCCAGGATACAATCATTTGGATGTGCTTGAGTTTAGCAGGTACACCTTGAAGTGGGTGTCACACCCTCATTAAGCGAGTACTTCTACTTTTGCCAATCATTTCTGAGGCTTATACTCAATCTTAAACCCCACTGAATGCTGGGACGTCGGGTGGCTGCTTGGACTATCTTGGCGACTTACTGACAATGCGGCTCTGGAGTAGCTCGCTTTGTGAGGCCGAGCAAAAGCCATTGCCGTCCAATACTGGATTAGGAACCGTGGATTGGCAGGCAGAGAAAACAGCTTTTATACTTCACAGAGTAAATCAGCAATGGTTTGAGCCTAAAGGAAGAAAGAATTGAGGTCTTCATATGTGTTTGATAGAGTGATAATAAAACAGTGTGAAGATATGAAACCTGCAACCAAGTTTAACATCCAAGTGTGGCCAGAATAAAAAGATTTATTAAAACAATACGGCTGTGAGTAAAAATGAGCAAAGGAGAGCACACCAGCTCAAACTGTCAGCTCATTAAAAGAGCATATGCGAATTCTGTGGCCAGAAATTTGGCTATGATTTTCGCTTGGCCACCACATCAGTGCAACAGAAGCTGGCATTCACTCTCTCACACACATACACGCAATAACACACTATAAAACATGTATGAATATGGTACAATTCTTGCTTTGTATTAAAAAAAAAAAAAAAATGACAGAGAATCTGTCTTTGCCATTAATTAAAAATCAAAGCAGCTATAATCATTTATGATCAAGGGTTGGAAAGTAAGCCACATTTTAAGTGCCATTTTAAGTCACGAAGTGAATGCTTTCATGACTTTTAGTTATGTTAAGAACTATGCATTTTTCAATTGATGCATTTTTTAGTCAATTAAACACATTGTGACTAGTATAGTTAAATTCTCAAACAATGAATATCATCATCTTTATAAGGAATTATAAGGCAAAATGTGTGACCAATGTAGCCTGATTCTCGAACAGATAACTCTTACAAATTATTTTTAGGTAATCAAAACAATTCAGTGCAACAGCAGTCCAATTACCAAATGCATGACTCTTACAGACTGGTTCTTTTTACTGAATTAAAATGATTATTGTTTCCCAGTTTCTTAATGATTCTCATAAGCTGGCTTGTTTTAGTAAATCTACTTCAATTTCCAAACATATGAATCTGAATTTAAGTTGATTCACAGTAATGAACTAAAAACATGCAGGACAAGCAGTGTAGTCTGATTTCCAAACAAGTGGTGGCAATTCTTTTTAGTGAAACTAAATAAGCATAAGGAGTGCCCTGTTATATTCTGATTCCTAAACATTAGCTGCATTTCCATTATCTTTCAAATTGTGAATTAAAAAAAAATAAAAAATACACCCAACTCCCAAGTATCGCAAAAAGGTTTCACGCTCACATGGGGTGGTTTTTCAGGCAACTCAAAAAAAGGAGTTTTTCGCATTTACAGGGCACTTGGTGTACGTAAAAGTCAAATGATCATGATGGATGACCAACATCCATCACCATGACTTATCGCGAGAGGAAATGCTGTTTTAGTCGCATAACATTGGTTAACGGAAACGGCGTCATTTCGCAACCGTTTTTTCATAAAGTTATTGTTATGGGCTTTTTATGCCTTTTATTGAAATAGGACAGTTAAAGGGTTAGTTCACCCAAAAATGAAAATTCTGTCATTAATTACTCACCCTCATGTTGTTCCAAACCCGTAAGACCTTCATTCATCTTCGGAACCCAATTTAAGATATTTTGGATGAAATCCGAGAGGTCTTTGACCCTCCCATAGACAGTAAGGGTACCACGTTCAAGGCTCAGAAAAGTACCAAGATGATCGGCAAAGCAGTCCTTGTGAGATAAATGACAGGTTAATGACAGAATTTTCATTTTTGGGTGAACTAACCCTTTAAAGAGATAACAGGAAAGCACAGGATGGTGAGATGGGAGCGGGAGCGGCAAAAGACCTTGAGATGGGAATTGAACTCGGGTCGCCAAGAGCACAATTACGCTGTATGTCGGCACACTAACCAAGAGCCTATTGGCACCAATTCACAATAGTTTTTTTAATCAACATTTCTAAAATGGATATGCAGCTAATGAATCTTATGCAGTGGTTCTTTTTAGTAAAGCAAAAACATACGGCATAAGTGTAGTCCGACTCCCAAATGAATAAATCTTCTGAGCTGTTTCTTTTTATAAACACTTACAAGCAGTTACTTATTCTGACTCATTTACTGAAGCGCTTTCTTCAAAATTGAACCAAGGACTGATACTTTGTCATGTCAAGTCGTAAAAAGTCATTAAAGGTCAAGATAAACACATTTTTGCAAGAATTCAATAAATACGAAATGGAATACATGTCTGAGTTATTACATTCGGTTGAAAACTCCTGAGGGCAGTAAATGCATTAAGAACTTCTTTCTTCCAAATATTTTTTCCTCAAAAGTGCTTATTAAAGAAACTGCTAATGGAAAAAGAATGGTTATAAGGAATCAGAATACATTCTTCACAGTTACCGTCCCTAGTAATCATCTAAAAATTAGGCAGTAATGAAAAACCCTTAAACTACATTCAACACAAATTTCCAGCATTCAAGTAACTTGCCTATCTGCACCATATTTTATTACAAATATAGTAAACAGAATTTTCCCTACATGGCATCTTCACTATTAGATCACGAGTTCTGTATGCATATAAATGTTCACATCCTGGCACAACACACACAAGCACCTGCCTACAAAACATCCATAAATCCACACAGTGTAAACAGAGGTACTATTAGTGATAGTGAAAACACACTGATGCCTTGTGTGCTACGTGCACTAACACTCATATTACGGCCTCTTATTTGTATCAGGTTCTCGAACTCCTCATCATGTCCAACATATCCAACGACCTCCAACGGAGAGAGTTCATATTTCTCACACCTCGCATATGACATCTATGGACTTCTCACCCTTAAACGATAACTGAATACCAGCATCATCATCTAAACTCTCCATCTTCAGGTTTAAAAACAACGTTTTAAGTGTATTTGATCAACCTTGAAAGTTTGTGTTCTGTAACAGTCGGAAACCGAAGGTGTGGCTGCAGCGGATTATGAGCTTTCCCTGCCCGGCTTTTTTTATTGTTATTGTTTTTGGCTCAGAAGCACGGAGAGCTGTAACCCTTCTCTCATTCCACCTTCCAATCCCCCTGCTTCAGATAACACTAACCACAAAAATCCAGTGGAACCAATTACCAGTCCTCCCGATGCAGTTTGCCTTGCAAATCAGGCCTTAACCCTTTCGACAGGCAGGTATGTGCAGACTCATTTCACACCAACAGGCTGCATCTGATTTGCACTGGATGATGTTGAATTGTCAAACTAAACTACTGATGGATTGGTAAAACACTGACTGAAGCATGCTGAGACAGATTTACACTGTTCTGAAGTGATGCCGTAGAAGAACCATTTGTGCAATAAAAAGGTTCTATGAATGGTAAAGGTTCTTCATGGAACCATAAATGCAAACAAAGAGTAAGAATAAGTATGAGCAAACGTAACAGTGATGCTTGGCTTAACTATATCCGCTAATAAAAGAGCTGTTCTAACCATGTGTTTTCTGAGAACAGAATTCTCACGTACATGGAGATTTCGTAAAAAGTTACAGAACAAGAAAAGGAGTGAGCACAAAAGGCAATGTTTATGCTTCACTACACACAGAGACCTTTCTCACACCTTTTTACTGGTGCAGGTCATGTTTCACAGGCCATGAGGGTAAAAATAAAACCTGGCTGCACATTTCACTGGTCCTTTGGAGTTTGTTCACTGTTTCATTAGAAATTGCATTCGATTTCTCTGGCTGGGAACCTCAGGACATGATTGTATACTTGTTTGAAGAATATTATGGGAATAGGAATATTATTTGTAAAAAATGTAAGACGAATAATACAAATTTGTGTCATGTTGTCGATTACCACAGAAATGCATTTTTAAAAATTCATTGCGAGTTATGCACTTACAGGTGAATCTTTACTTAAGAAATGTCATAATTCACCACCATATTGAAAGAAAAAAAAAAAGAGAATTCTGTCATGCAAAAACTGTCCTAAAGTTATCTTTTTTTAATGCAAAATATAACCAAAGTCTATATTTGTATCTAGGTTCTAAAAAATAATAATGATACTAATAATAACAAAATCAGCTGAAAACAAAATCCTTTCATTCTTTACATCTGATGGCCTCTTTGCTGAGGTCTAAAAAAGTGAGGGAGAAGGTTAAAATGGACTTTTTTAATCTTAATCTAAAGAGGAAGAAAAAGCACATTTAAACCATAAGGAAACAAATATATAAATGTGACCCTGGACCACAAAACTAGTCATAAGTTGCACAGGTATATTTGTAGCAATAGCCAACAATACATTGAATGGGTGAAAATTATAATCAAAAATCATTAGGATATTATGTAAAGATCATGTTTCATGAAGATATTTCTAAAATTTCCTTCCGTGAATATATCAAAACTTAATTTTTGATTATTATTATGCATTGCTAATAACTTAATTTGGACAACTTTAAAGGTGATTTTCTCAATATTTCGATTTTTTTGCACCCTCAGATTCCAGATTTTCAAATAATTGTATCTCAGCCAAATACTGTCTTATCCTATCAAAACATACATCAATGGAAAGCTTATTTATTCAGCTTCAGATGACGTATCAATCTCAATTCCAAAGAAATTACCCTTATGACTGGTTTTGTGGTCTAGGGTCACAAATATCATTAAAAAAAAGAGTCACAATGCAAAAGTGGTTTATTTAAAAAAAAAAAAATGTTTTCTTCAGATTTTAAGGTGAAATGTGTCTCATTTTGCACCATTCTTGACGGTTTTTGTGAAATTCATCCTTACAGTGGAAGTCTATGGGGCGAGTGCACAACATGCACACTAAATCAGTCTCAAGGGACCTTTCATTCATTCATGAACACATCTAATGCCTTGTGCTGTCATATATTACAAGTTTAGGCTTGTACGGCGAACCGCACTTAAAGCAGGCTGCAATGTACAGTAGATTCCTCAGATTCTAGAAATATCAATAAACCAAAGATGGGTCACAGATAACAAATAAACTTCCCACAGTGAGCCCTATCCAACCCCACCCACATGCACACACATATATAACATCTAAACCACTCCAGATTTGTCCAAACGCACTATGACATCTATTAGAGGGGGCGTTGAGAAAGGTTTATTACACAAACTAATTCAGACACACATTGTGTTTGATTCCTCCCACACAACTTTCTATCAGCTGGCTCTTGAGGACACCTGGGTGAAAATGAATATGCGTACGTGCAACTCAAAGTCTGAAGAGACATCTGTCTTACACCCAATCACTTCATCTGTCCCGTTTGCCAAGGATGTGGGAGAACGAGCGAGCGTAGCACTTACCGGGTGTCTACCCTGCGGGTACATGGTCACCGGAGGGATGCCGGCTATCGGTTTGACGGTCAACGCACTGACCCTCCGTACTCCTGCGTCCCCCCTCCACCAGGGGACAGAGCCCCGAATCGAGCTCGGGAACCCGGCTCTGTCCTTTCTGAGCCGCAGAAGGCTGTCAGTGCATCCGACGAGGGGTCTTCCTAAAACAGATCCCCTTACTCACACTTCCCCCAAGAATTCCCTGACGTCCCACTCCGTTACTGTCCGGCTCTCAGTCCGACAGATCAGGAGAGCAGGGAATTCCAAAGAATCACGTCCAGCTGTCCCCGGTCCTGTCCTTCTGCAAATGTCCCCAACAAGCTACAAAAACAAACACGTATCTCCATTCGAGTCTCCCAAGCTTGTAACAGTACCTCAAAACTACAGGGCTTCTTTGCTGAGGTCTAAAAAGGCAAGGAGAGGGAGGAACGGGCTTTGTTTTTAATCTAAATCTAGAGAGGAAGAAAAAAAACACACAGGAAAGCAGGAAAGAACAGCAGGTCACTGGAAGATCCAGCAGGCTTTTCAGCAGCGAGCCCTAGACTGTAATATATTGTGCCTGTTGGCTTCAACACAAACACGACAGCCTGCTCAAGCTGCACTTAAGGTGGACTGGGTGAGATAGATAGAGGATAGATAGACGGAGAGATAGAGACAGAAATAGACACCAATACATGCGTACAACCAATGATACAGGATTTCTTATTGTCGTTGCACTGAATACAGACCTACAGGGGAAAAAAAACATGAATTAGATCTTCGTTGTCGTTCTTAGAGGGCAAACAGAGACATTTGTTTAATAGTCTACTTATATTATTTTTCACTTACCACAGTAATCTCTCATGTGTTTCTTCCAGATCAGATCTCAACAAATGTCTCAAAATGTGCTCAGATTTGCCAAGTCTGCAATCAAAAGTAACAGATTTCAATATGCACTCAAATATTACTCATTAAATTCTTCAAAGACCAAATTATTAAATAGGGTTTGCACTTACGTCACAATTTGGTCAGTAACATGGATGCACGGCCATACTAGCAATGTAAACAACAGCATGGATTGCATGGTTAATGTACTATTGAATACGTTGTTCTGCTAATTTATGCTGTCTAAACACAGACAAAACGTGTGGAAGCTGCTAAATCGTATAGAGGAGGACTTAGTAAGCAGAAAAGGGTGCAATATTTTGACAAACTAAAGTTAATAGGTGGTAAAGATACATACAAGCAGTTTTAATTAAGATATTAGTGTAATATTTCACCTACCTGACTGGAAATGATAAGAACAAACATGAATGTTGTCAAGATTCTTGCCCTGGAGATCCTGGTTCAGTTTGGTCAACCACAAACGCCTTTTGTTCCTCAAACAGTTTTTTTGCACTTTTCTCCTTGATTTGTTATAACATTTGTCAGTCTATACCACTCCAAATATTTTTTCCTGGTCTGACCGATTAGTTCAGCCCAAAACATGACAATAATCAACCAATTTCAGCAGAAATAAACAGCAAAATATACTAGTTTTGTTCGGTTCAGTAGCATTGTTTACATTCAGTGCCGCCAATATGACCGATTGATGACGTGTCGGGAAAACACTCTATATCTATATATATTCAAAAAAATAATATTATAAATTATATATATATATACAATTGCCAATTTTTTTAAATCTTAAAAAAAAAATTACTTAAATGGTTAGTTGTTATTTTACTCACTGCATATCTACAGTTGTCTCATTTGTCTCAATTTACTTTTCCTAAGGAATTTTGGAAGCGATAAAATGCATACTTCAATGAAGCATAACTGAAATCACAAATAAGGCTCCTGGGCTTTCAAAGAGCAACCTCTGAGCAATTAAATTTGCCTCGGGGGAGAAAACAAGGGATGTGGAAAAACGAAAGAAAAAGAGAGATGAGGAATGATTCAATTTGCCAGCAATTCCGCTTGTGTCCGACCCCATATTTGCACATTCGTCTCCGACAGATGACCATTTATTCTCCCTTTGAGAAATAACCTGGCAAATTTAGTTGTGATTGCAACACTTATGACCTTGTTTTATCCAGAACTCGTTCACTTCGCTTGTTTGTCTGCCTGAAAAAACACATCGACAGCAAATTTCAGGCATTTCAACAACCCAGTCATCCCTACCAGTATCGTCCACATCTCTTCATCATTCTCTTGTTCTCCTCCGTCATATTAGCGTGATCTCAGAGGCGTCCCTTGTTAGTCATCCCTCTGTCTGCGACACCTCTCCGGTCAGGGATTGCCCTAATCGCTGTTATCTAATTCCGCAGATTAGACAGGTAATTATTCACATGACTTTCTTCCTTCAGCCTCTTACTGATATGTGATGAAGCTGGCTGAGAACAAACAGGCATCATGGAAATGAATGACGAGGCAATAATCTGCTCTGAACTGGTTAGGCTTCTACATAATGGGGTCCAGGTAAGGGGTCAACAGGTTCAGCATAAGGAGAAATTAGGAGAAAAGAAACCTGATAATCATGTATCACAATAGCTGCATGTACGCTTTGACATTCTGACATACTATCTATCAATAAACATATTATAGTATAAATGTATATCATTCATAAATGTACCTGTATGTTCAGCATCCGATTCACCTTCACATTTAATCCGAATCCACACCAACAGAGATTCCTTTGCAAGTAATGTGATAAAAAGTTTCTTGCATGCCAATAACTCCTATAGCGTGACCCTGGACCACAAAACCAGTCATAGGGGTCAATTTTTTAGATATTGGGATTTATACATCATCTGAAAGCTAAGGACAGGATATTAGGATAGAACAGTATTTAGCCAAGATACAACTATTTTAAAATCTGAAATCTGAGGGTACGCAGTACAAAATATTGAGAAAATCGCCTTTAAAGTTGTCCAAATTAAGTTCTTAGCAATGCATTACTAAACAAAAAATATGTTTTGATATATTTACGGTAGAAAACTTGCAAAATATCTACTTGGAACATGATCTTAAATGATCTTAATATCCTAATGATTTTTGGCATAAAAGAAAAATTCATTATTTTAATCCATATGATGTATTTTGGGCTATTGCTACAAATATACTCATGCTACTTAAGACTGGTTTTGTGGTCCAGGATCACATATATTGTACATATTTTTATAAATAGTTTTAGTAGAAACTTTTAAAAGCTTATAAAAGACGATGAGGCTGCTGAACAAAGTTTGGCGAGTGTCCTGACAGCTTTCCTTCGGAGTCATGTTAAAAAAAAAAGCGGAAAAACAACGTAAATACAGACAGAAATATTACCAGGCTCGTTTAATTTTATTTACTCTACTTATTTATACGTGATTTATTTATAAAAATCGTTATTTAAATATCAAAAGAGCTAATTACACGAGATAAATCAGTCCCCTCACCTTTCAGAAGACCACCTTAAAATTTCGCGGCTGTCGGGCACTCTCCAGTGCTTCTCTGATTGGCCATGAAGACTCTCCGTTCCAACCAATCAAACCGTCCAAGCCCCACGTTGGCTTTTGACATCAGAGGCTGCAAAGCGCCAATCGCGGCGTTCGCGGCCGCTGATTGGCTGCGGCCGGTGAGGAAGGCGGTGTGCAGTCTATAGGGATTGTGGGCATTGAAGTTCCAATTATTCCGCACCCCCGCCTCTCCCGCCTCCAGCTGCCAATCACGCCGCATAAATGATCACCTATGACTGCTAATGACAAATGAGCAACGTGTAGCACCTAGTGTTGACTGCCTTGAACAATTAAGCGAAATAACAAATAAACACTCTCTTTATTTGGTGAGTCATAGTGACTCTATGATAACCTTGTAAATTAATGAGCAGCTTGCTTATTAAACAGATGAAAATTCTATCATCATTGTTCTGTCATGCTGTTCAAAACCTGTATGACTTTTTTTTCTGTGGAACACAAAGGGAGTTATTACAATTTCATCTTTACGAAGGTACCACAGGACTTTTTTTGTTGTTTGGATAGATAGTTTGGCCACCTATTGTCACATGAAATTAACTGTAAAAAATACAACGTTTCAGCCATTCCACAGAGCATTTTGGTGACTGGAACTGTTTGGTTACCACTACTCTTCTAAAATGTCTTGTTATATTTATGAATAAATTCTAAAACGTATTATAAAAATTAATATAAAGTAAAGCATTTTTACAGTGAGATATGTGTGCGCACACGCGTATGTTAGCCTACCGAGCACACGCATGCACACAATGAAAGAAAAGAGAGACTACCTTTGTCAGTGAGTATCGATTGCTTTGATAGATGTGGTCTATTCTTTAACTGAACTAAGCTCCGATTGCTAGCGAGCGCATCAGTGTGGCCGGGCCTCCCATCTCTCCAGTAATTAACTTCAGGCTTCACCTGTTGTGGCAGCTCGAATCGGAGTAGCGTCTCGCACTATCAAACACGACACAGTCTTTCCTCAGTCATCTGCCTGTAAGCGTGTCACGAACTACAGATCTTTATCCAAAAATGCTGCTTTCCTTTATGTTTTGTACTCTTTGTTATACAAATCACTCTATCACACACAGACAGACCTTTAGCAAGCAATGAATCTGAATTGATGCCTGTTTTTAACGAGATAGTTAGCTCAAAATCTAAATTCTGTCACTAATTACTCACCCTCGTGTCGTTCCAAACCCGTAAGACCTTTGTTTATCTTCAGAACACAAATTAAGATATTTTTGATGAAATTTGAGAGCTTTCTGACTCTGCATAGACAGCAACACAACTGACACGTTTAAGGCCCAGAAAGGTAGTAAGGACATTGTTAAAAGAGTCCATGTGACATCAGTGGTTCATCCGTATTGTTATGAAGCTACAAGAATACTTTTTGTGTGCAAAGAAAACAAAAATAACAATTTCTTCTTCTCCGTGTCAGCTTTCAATGCATGTTCACGAGAGTAATGAAAATATCTTAATTTGTGTTTTGAAGATGAACGAAGGTCTTACAGGTTTGGAACAACATGAGGGTGAGCAATTAATGACAGAATTTTTTGGGTGAACTATCCCTCTGAGATTTGGTCATGCTTTCCATTGTTCAGCGAATTTTGGTGGCAAATTTTTAAACATAATCTATGGAAGCTTTTCCCTGCCATGGAATAGAAGTAAGGCAACTGTGACTTTTTCCCTCAGAACTGCGAGATACACTCCTAAAAATAAAGCTGCTTTAAAGGTTCTTTACAGTGATGCCATAGATGAACGAGTTTTGGTTCCACAAAGAACCATTCAGCCTCTTTCTTACCTTTTTATAATCTGAAGATCCTTATTTTACCACAAAGAACCTTTTGTGAAATAGAAAGGTTCTTAAGATGTTAAAGGTTCTTTACGGAACCATTTAAGCAAAAAAAGCTTCTTCTATTGCATCATGAAGCACCATTTTTTAAGAGTGTAATTTGTAATTGCGTGTTGTAAAAAGCCAAAACTGTGAGATGTAAATTAAGTATTCTGAGAAAAAAAGTCTTGAGATATAAATTTGCTTTTGTGAGATAAAGAGTTGCAATTACCTTTTTAATATGCTTGTTCTTTGGCAGATATACAGCTTCTGTAGGAATCCCCGCGATCAGAAAATTTGCACAGAGTATAGATTTTGCAACAGCTTCTCAACGCCACCACAATGTTGTAATGACTAGTGGGAAACACTTTATTTGAGCCCCGGATTTTCCGAATTGGTGGTGTGGCAGTCTGAAAACATTGCAGACACAATGGATGCAAAGTCTGTAGATTGATTTGGTTTGTGATTAGTAGTTTACAACTGCGATAGTTCTCTAAAAAATGAAAATTCTGTCATTAACCCTTTCACGCGTACTATCACACCGGTGTGATCTGAACGTTCAGCGCGTCACGTGATCAACTGCTGAATTTAAATCTGTTTTGGCGCTTTGGCTGGCGCAGAGCCAGATCGGACGCGCTGAGCACTTGTCATATTTTCGCAACTATTCATTGTTTTCAACCATATGATGCTTATTTTAGGTTCCAGACATTTAAATACACATAAGTACTCGTAAAAGGATGCATTTATAGCCGATGTCTATGGAAGCGGCAATAATGATCCTTACAAATGTAATCTGACGACATGTTGTATTGATATCATATACACATTGTGTAGGTAACTATAAAGTTTACTCTGCTCTTCTCCCAGCTCACCAGAGACTTACTTGAATGTTTCTCGGGAGGAGAGGATAAATTTGCGTCTTGTAAGTCCCAAGGCTCGGATTTAGCGCGAACTAACATGGCGGCGCCCATGACTCGGCATTGATCACGTTCATTGTAAAAGTGTTAAAACTTCCAAACTCACTTACTTACATATATTTCAGAATCGGAATATCAGATATTTCATAATACAGTGAGCACGTCTGTGAATATTAATGACAAAAAAAGGGAAATTATATAAAAGTGATACATGTGTCATACAGCGCTATTGTGCCTGCGTTGTGTCACGTGACAAAAACGACGCGTCGCCATGGAAGCAATAAGGCGATACATTCTAAAATAACGGTCGCCTAAAAAAACCCTCACTCTGGGGGCTCAGCTAGAATATTTTAAACTTACGTGTGAAAGGGTTAATTACTCACCCTCATGTCGTTCCAAACCCGTAAGACCTTCGTTCATCTTCAGAACACAAATGAAGATATTATTGATGAAATCCGAGAGCTTTCTGATCCTACACAGACAGCAATGCAACTACCATGTTCAAGGCCCAGAAAGGTAGTAAGAACATTGTTAAAATAGTCCCAACTTGTAAATACGAACTTTCCAGGAGAACTTTAATGCAGCACATGTAGTCAACTTGCTACAATATAACCTTGCTGTTACAGGAAGTAGAGGACGGCAGTATAAATTATGACCGATCCTTTGCTGTCCTAAAGTGTGATGGATTGGAAGGGAAGATTTTGACATTATGAGACATATTTGCTTATCAAATCATGTTGGAGACTACAAATGACAGTGAACAGACATCAATATGATTTAATCTCTATATACCGATGTCTGTTCAATATAATTTTAATACAGATTCTGTATTAAAATCAACATAAAATGTAATTCCCAAGCCATTTAGCTCTGTCATATGAATATATGAGTAAAAAAAGAATATTTTCAAAAATTTCATCTTAGTATACTTAACAGTACTTACAACAGTAGGCAAAAACTATCATACAGTATCTGGCTAATTAACATAAACCAATGGCCTGTGTGGCCTAGGTGACATCATCAGGAAAGTAAAGTCATTTAAAGGCAGAGCAAGTTACTACATTTTGAGGAAAGGCTATGAAGACAAACATTTATTCTTTACAATAGCATGCACAATATGACTAGGAACATTTATTAAGAAAGCAAATAGGGTCCATTTTAATTTCAGGCTGACTTTGAAGTCACATGACTGCACCAAACGCACTGCTGCTGAATGAAGGTGTCAATGGACATTTATTCTCCTTCCAATTTCCCATCTCTCTTTCTCTTTGGCTCGCTCTGGCGCATTATGTAAGTGTAAATGCACAGGCGGAGGTTCTTGTGACCAGATGTAGTGTGTGAGAGAGAATGGAAAGAGCTCATGAAGGAAAACAGGGTTTGTCAAATAATCAACAGAATGAGAGAGAGGAAAGAAAGATGAAGAGAGAAAGTGTACGCGCGTCGCCCGAGGGCCAGACAGTGCGAGTAAACACTGAAAAATTCCAGATACCGTGTTTTGAGAATCCAGAGGGAATTTTGTGGTTTAAATGGCCTAAAAAACAGCTCGGCTTAAACTCATAGGGGAAGTGAATTAACAGGCAGAGAAGAGGATTTATGCGATTTATTATAGCCACATGTTTCAGTCTGAGGACACGACACAGCATGCAGCAAACAAAAGGCAACACACAACCACAAACAATCCAGAACTGAAATTTCGGTCCGCAATAACAAAACGTAGACGTACCCCAATAACGTGGCACAGTAAAACAAAAGGTCGTTTTAACTTGAGGTCTCGTCGCTTTGCGCCAGCATTCCCCCTCCTCCAGGATTTGAGCATAATCAGTTACATCCTAAAATTGTAGCAGATGTATCTAGCCCTCATGGCCTCAGAATTCATAACCCTAATTTCTTTCCATTAGTGGGTCAATGCGGCGAGAAGCAGCTCCAGACTTTTATTTAGGGCATGTTTTACCTTCCCATGATCCCCTCTGAGATCCAGCCTGGCATGGTGAGAAAGTGAAAAATGTGTTATTTTCCAGATGTATTTATAAAGGTTGTAAGCATTAAAAAAGAGCTATGGAATAGCTAGAGTAAAGAACAAATCACTGTTATTGAGCCTACAATGGGGATTAATATTTTTGGAAATCAGTTTGGTTGGATTTCTGTGGATTTGGTGGAAATTTAGGTTTATGTTCCATCTATAACTACGAATGCCGACGGAGAGGTCAAAGCTACATTTTTGCACTCACATTCAGTTAAAATACGGTCAGTTTTGAAGTAAATGATGTCGAATTGTTGTTAGTTCTCGTTGACGTTGTGTCGTTGAGATGCCATTTTTGGCACTTCTATTCATCATCTGTTGATTGGATTTTGTAGATTAGCAGACTAAATGTTTCACAATAAGATCTAATATGCATTTAGAAAATGGATAGGGTGAATCAGCTATTGTATTTATAGTATCGACTTACAATAAAGTTCCTAAGACATTGAAGCACAACAGATCTAGTCTTTATTTGTTTTTCATGTATGGAAAAGAGAACACGTAACCACGTAAGAAACTAAGAGTGTGTTTGATTAAACAAACTCTGGTGCGATTGCTCTGTTAGTGTGGTTCATTTGAACAAGTGTGAATGCTGCTATCTCATCTTTTGTGCACACAAAATAAGACCTGAAAGGTCGGTTTGCAGTTTGACTGAAATATGAATGCAACATGGTCCAAAGTCATATTTACGAACCATAGAAACCATGTTGCCCATTACAGTTCAGTATTGGAAGCGCCATCTCCTTTCAGCAGATCTCAGTGGGTGCAACGGAGGAATTCCTGGCACTGTTTTGACTCCTTTGCACATTTTATAAGCTCTTTTTGAGTTGTCAGCTTAAATACCACCAAATGTACACACATACAACAGCACATTGAACCAGGCACACATCGTTTTGGATGTTTGCTAATAGGGGTCATGATAAATCGATTTGTGGATCTATTCTGCAATTTTCCAGATGCAAACAAAAGATGGCACTGCATGCTTTAGAAACAGCTGTGCTCTGCTTGCTTCCAATTCCTTACACACACTTGAACCCAAAATAATCATTTATAAAGATAGAAAAGTTTGAAGCGAATTACAGAGGTGTTCACACTCAGCTGTGTTTACATTACATTAATCTCACATCATTAAAGCTGAGGTACAAGTAGGGCTGCACGATTAATCCCACGATGTTGTGAGGCGCGCTTAGTCAATGAAGCCGGTACATTGATTAGTAGTAAAGCTCCATCACGTGCGTTCAGCTGGAGCAGCAAGTAATACACAGAGCCGTAAAGCACTGACAAGCTACGCCAAATCGCGCGCAAAATCGAATTCGATTGACGGAGACGGAGCTTTACTACTAATCAACGTACCGGCTTCATTGACTAAGCGCGCCTCACAACATCGTGCAATTAATTGTGCAGCCCTAGGTACAAGTACATTCAACCACTTAAATTACTCAGTTGAACACAAAAACGCTCTTTTTTGTGAGTATTTGAGTGCGGTTAAAAACTAGCCTATAGAGCACCATCTGGTGTTAAAAACTAAGCTCAGAATCGATTCCAGACAGAATCGCAATGCATTCGGAAAATCGTTCCACAAATCAATTTTTCATGACAACAATATTTGCTAAGTTCTGTCATAAATTATACTTCATAAAAGCTGTCCAATTAGGTTCTGACCTTATATCTGGGAAAGCAAAGTAGCAGGCGTTACTTATTTAAAAGATATTTTCTTTTAAAGTAATGCATTACTTTACTAGTTACCTGAAAAAGTAATCTGATTACATTACTTGCATTACTTGTAATGCTCAGATATTTTCTCAGATATTTTCTTTTAAATTAAAAAATAATGCGTTACTTTACTAGTTACTTGAAAAAAGTAATTTGATTACGCAACTCACGTTACTTGTAATGTGTTACCCCAACACCGAAAATAATCACTCAGATATTTTCTCACATATTTTCTTTTTAATTAAAAAAGTAGTGTTACTTTACTAGTTACTTGAAAAAAGTAATCTGATTATGTACCTCACATTACTTGTAGTGTGTTACCCTTAACACCGAAAATAATTACTCAGATATTTTCTTGTAAATGATAATGTTACTTTACTAGTTACTTGAAAAAAGTAATCTGATTACGTAACTCGCGTTACATATAATGCGTTACCCCTACATTGAAAATAATCATTCAGATATTTTCTTTTAAATTAAAAAGTAATGGGTTACTTTACCAGTTACTTGAAAAAAGTAATTGATTATTTAACTCATGTTACTTGTAATGTGTTACCCCAACACTCAAAATAATTACTCAGATATTTTCTCAAATATTTTCTTTTAAATTAAAAAAATTAATGGGTTACTTTACTAGTTACTTGAAAAAATTATTACGTAACTCGCGTTACTTGTAATGCATTACACCACCAACACTGAAAATAATCCCTCAGATATTTTCTTAGATATTTTCTTGTAAATTAAAAAAGCATTACTTTACTAGTTATTTGAAAAAAATTACCTAACTCATGTTACTTGTAATGCGTTACACCGAAAATATTCACTCAGATATTTTGTTTTAAATTAAAAAGCAATGCGTTACTTAACCAGTTGAAAAAAGTAATCTGATTACATACCTCACGTTACTTGCAATGTTACCCCAACACCGAAAATAATTACTCATATTTTCTCACATATT
Source organism: Cirrhinus mrigala (assembly GCA_036247105.1). Taxonomy (NCBI): domain Eukaryota; kingdom Metazoa; phylum Chordata; class Actinopteri; order Cypriniformes; family Cyprinidae; genus Cirrhinus; species Cirrhinus mrigala. The sequence continues at coordinate 18,787,081 of CM070028.1, read as the reverse complement.
TTCTTTTCAAATAAAAAAAAGTAATGCGTTACTTTACTAGTTACTTGAAAAAGTAATCTGATTACATGCCTCGCGTTACTTGTAGTGTGTTACCCTTAACACAGAAAATAATCACTTTTTCCAGATACTTTCTTGTAAATTATATAGTAATGTTACTTTACTAGTTACTTGAAAAAAGTAATCTGATTACGTAACATGCGTTACATGTAATGAGTTACCCCTACATTGAAAATAATCATTCATATATTTTCTTTTAAATTAAAAAGTAATGCGCTACTTTACTAGTTACTTGAAAAAAGTAATCTGATTACATAACTCGCGTTACATGTAATGAGTTACACCTACATTGAAAATAATCATTCAGGTAAATTAAAAAGTAATGGGTTACTTTACTGGTTACTTGAAAAAAGTAATCTGATTACGTAACTCGCGTTACATGTAATGTGTTACCCCCAACACTTAAAATGACAATGTGAATGTTAATCAAACCAAAATGTATCATTTAAATGCATAATTTTCTTGGTCTGGACCAAGAGAACAATGTGAACACATCGTCATACAAGTTGTAACAGCATGAGGGTGAGCAAATGAATTTTACTTTCAGCTGAAGTGTATTTCTTTCAAGAGGTTTTACAGTAATGTAGTGTTTGTTGTTGTTGTTTTTGAAGGCATAATTGGACAAGGAAAAGATCTTGGAAATAAATGAGATGAAAGTTCTCTCTCTATGCGCAGCTGCAGAGGGGTCTGGCCAGTTGGCACGCTGCCCGGCCCATGTCATGCCAATTAAGTTCATCAGCTAAAAGTCTTCCATCTGGGAATGCCGCCTGTTACAGACAACATTAACCCTTCTCTGATGTATCCTGGAAAAACACACCGTATGCAAAAGAGCACGTAAGAATCCCTTTGTCTTTTTGGCACTCGCTTTATCTCCCACCTCATCGATCTCAATCTCTTTTCCTCTTTGAAGCGATTTAGTTTTCTTTTGGTTTGATTCCAGCATTAACCTTTTTGTTTGTTTAAAACAGTGCTGGATTACATAAAAATGGCTTGTGAGTATGTGCAATGGGCTATTACAGATCACAATCCAGCTAAATAACTCCATCTGGTGGGAGCCTAGCATTAAAGAGGCAAATCAAAATTACAAGAGTGTTCGACATCAGCCATTTAACGCACATTGTGAGGAAACTAAAGCTTGAATGTGCTATACCACTGTGCAGCTGTAAAATGAAATTTCAGGTCATAATGTTCCCATAATGTGGCTTTCCATTGATTAACACTTGAAAAGACGACGTGGCGGCCACGTTTGAGATTTCAGTCTGCTGGTGCATGACTTTGCATCACACTAACTCAAAGTTTGAACTAATTAGGACATTAGCACATTCACACTGACAGTGAATTTCACAAGAGGCATGTCTAGCTATGTTGTAAAACCAATGTTTTCACTACCAGTGTAAGAAGATATTGTTTATTGTTCGCCTTGCTCTTTCTTGCTGGTTTATCATCCGTCAAGTCATTTTTCATCTGTCCCCCCCTCATCACTCCATTTTTGTGGCTCAAACAGCCTTTCATGCCAGTGACCTGTTCTCTGTTGAGCCCTTGAGGGCCTTCTCTTCCAGCTCTGACTGATATTCACACTAAATATTGTATGTAGAGAAACTTTGAGCGTAGGATTATAAAGCGCATTTGATATTCGGACAGTTTGAAACTGTCTTTCGCAAACGTTCACAAGCTGCACTGTTGGATCGCGTGTGCCGCTTATACACTCGCACGCACGCTCATACCTGAGTGTCAGGTAAGGAAATATCAGACGAGAAAAAAATAACCTCGGGCACTGCTTTTGACTGACTGCTATTCTGAAATATGAAGGAATGGAAACTTCAAGTCAGGCTTGAAAAATACTAGACACAGTTTCAGAGGAAATATTTGATTTTAAAGTAATTTCCCCTGAGATTCATATATGCAACCGTGACTGTATATAATTACCGTTGCTGGGATTTAAAATGCACAAATAAACAGTATGGCTTTGTATTAAAGAGGGTTATATAAATGTATATAAAGATGAAACGTGCATGTTTTCCTCTTCACATTTAATACACATAAATAATTCATTAGTGCATATAAAAAAATTTAACTTCATAATTGTTCAACAAAATATGACTCTGAAATGACTATTTTTTTATTTATTTTTTTTATTTTACATTAATTTTTTTTTCTGATAGTCCTACCCTACATTGTTTACACTGAATAACCTGTTTCTTAGGTATTATTTTCAAATACTACTACTACTACTACTACTACTACTAATAAAAGACTTGTTAATGTTTCAAAAATACAAAATGCATTTGAATTTGTGAAATATATTAATAATATCTTAATATTTTATATGTTCATAAATAATAATAATAATAATAATAATAATAATAGAAAGACATTTTAATGCTGCAAAAATACGAAATGCATTTGTGATATATATTTTTTATCTTAATATTTTATAAATTCACCAATAATAATAATAGACTTTTTAATGTTTTAAAAATACAAAATGAATTTGTATTTGTGAAATATATTAATAATATCTTAATATTTTATATGTTCAATAATAATAATAATAATAATAAATAATAATGACTTTTTAATGTTTCAAAAATACAAAATGCATTTGATTTTGTGAAATATATTGATAATATCTTAGTATTTTATATGTTCATAAATAATAATAATAAGAAGAAAATATTTGAATGCTGCAAAAATACAAAATGCATTTGTGATATATATTTTTAATATCTTAATATTTTATAAATTCACCGATATTAATAATAGACTTTTTAATGTTTTAAAAATACAACATGAATTTGTATTTGTGAAATATATTAATATCTTAATATTTTATGTTCAATAATAATAATAATGACTTTTTAATGTTTCAAAAATACAAAATGCATTTGTAGTTGTGAAATATATTAATATTTTAATTTTATAAATTCATAAATAATAATAATAATACACTTTTAAATGTTTCAATATACAAAATGCATTTGTATTTGTTATATATATTTTAAATATCTCAATATTTTATAAATTCATAGTAATAATAATAGACTTTAATGTTTCAAAAAAACAAAAAGCATTTCTATTTGTGAAATATATTAATATTTTAATATTTTATGTTTATTAATAATAATAGTCTTGGATGCATTTGTATTTCTGATACATAATAATGTTTTAATATTTTGTTCATTAATAAAAACAACAACAACAACAACAACAACAACAACAACAATAATACTAATAGACTTTTTAATGCATTTGTGAAATATATTAATATCTTAATATTTTAGAAATTCATTAATAATAATAATAGTAATAATAAAAATAATAGACTTTTTAATGTTTCAAGAATACATGTGAAATATACTTATAGCTTAATATTTTATAAATAAATAAATAAATAAATAAATAATAATAATAATAATAATAATAATAATAATAAAGCCATTTTTAAACAAAATGCATTTGCATTTGTGAATTATATTAATAATATTTTAATAATTTATACATTTATGAATATTATATTTTTGGGAAGTCACACCAGATGACATTTTACAACCTGAGCAAACCTTGCCTTATCATGAAAAGGTGAAAGTCTGTGCCTTTAAAAAACAAGTACATAAATTCTTGTTTTATGATTCCTTGATGTTTATGCACATTGGTAGCACTACACGACTGATTAAGTAGACAAATGTTTTCAAAGATTTATAATATTCAATACAATATGTACACTTTGAGTACACATCCAAGACGTCAAGGGTGGTTAGCATGTTTTAGTTTTCCCCCTGTGGTAGATGGCATCTGTATGGTAACGTGAGAACAGACGCTTTATGTAAAGTGTACAAAACCGGCCAAACCACATGAGCAGAGTCCTTCTACTTGGCCAAGCACTGTGTCTTCACACACTCACACACATTACCACTCCAGGCCGCCTGTGACTGTGACACGACCGCTCCAGCAGTGTAAACAGACCACACAATGACCACACGCCATTCACCCAGCCACTGCTGTCTGGCGGCAGCCAAGAGTACAGCCTCACGGGTAACCGTTTGGATGCAGAGGCAGGGTTGAGGCGTCCACTAGGGACTCATTCAGCCATGTAAGCCCCTCCCACCATCGTAAAAGTTAATTTATCGTATAATTTTCACTTAAATACCTACTGCGGGTGGTGCACCATCCAGAATTGAGAATAGCTTTTAAATTGCTATTCAGAGAAAGTTAGGGAAGAAGAGGAGGACGAGTGACAGAAAAGGTGTAAGAACAGGAACTGAGAGGAGAGGTGAGAAAGAGTTGAAAAGTTGAAGCGGAGACAGAGAGAGGCAGATGGAAAGAACAATATGGGAAAGAGTGACAGATGAGGAAAGGAAAGGATGGATAGATTGACAGCGGACGGCTGAGGGAGAAGGGCAAAAGGGCAGTTTTGTGCTGGTAGCCTGAGGTGTTTTCCTACTTCAGACGCCTGATGGATGGAGGAGGCGGTAAACGAATGAATAAGGAATGAGAATTTCAGATGAAAGCACTCTCCAGGAATAACAGATTCTCCTCCGTCAACACATCCAGACCAAGAGAGATAGTGACTGAGGAGAGAAAGCTCACTAACTGATGTAGGATTCAATTAAATAAGAGTTCATCTAAAAATTAACATTCTGTCAACATGCCCTCCTCATGCTGTTTAAAATCTTTCGAACTTACTAACACAGTGCTCACACTGCTATTGTTTATACAATAACTGCAAATGTTAGTTTTTGACTAACTAAACAACTGACTGAATAACATCTGTCCTTTTACCCAGGAGGTATGGCAGCCAAGATCCTAAATGAGCATAAAAGTAACAAAAGTCATCCAACTAAAAAACTAGCCAACTAGTTGTTATATCCATCCAGGACAAGTAGTCAGTCAAGCTCCTGAAAGTATTTAAATGTATCATAAAAGCAGCCTGACTAACACTTCAGGACAATGAGCAGTAAAGCACATAAAAGGACACAAAAGTATGATAAAAGTAGTCCAACTAACTAGCCAACTAATGATCTATCTAGGACAAGGGACAGTAAAGCTCCTAAATTACATAAAAGTAACATAAATGTAGTTAACTATCAGCTCTCTAACATCTCTTCAAGACAAGGAGCTGTAAAGCTCATAGGATGACAAATATATCATAAAAGTAGTCCAACTAACTACCGACTAACTATCTATCTAGGACAAGGGGCAGTAAAGCTCGTAAAATTACATAGTTGTAGTTGTTAACTACCAGTTAACTAACCATCCATTTAGAATGAGGGGTAGTAAATTCAACTAGCCAACTAACTATCTATCTAGGACAAGAAAAGCTTGTAAAATTACATACAGTTTGTGAAATACCAATTAACTACCTAACAAACCAGCCAACCAAAATCTATCCATCCATCCAAAACTAACTAACTAACTTCCAGGACAAGGGGTAGTAAATTTCCAAGAGGCAGTAAAGGTTGTAAAATTACATAAAGGTAGTTAACTAGCGACTAACTAACTATCCATCCAGAATAAGTATCAGTATATGACAGTCTAATTAACTAAAAATAACCAACTAACTAACTAACACCTGTCCATCCAGGATAATTACCAGTAAAAGACATACAAGTAGCCTAATCAACTATAACTAACTAACTAACTTCTATTTATCTAGGACGAGGAGTAGTAAATTCCCTAAAGGACAGAAAAGTATCATAAAAGTAGCCCAACTTACTAGCCAATCTATCTGGAACAGGAGGCAGAAAAGCTTGTAAAATTACATAAAGGTAGTTTACTACCAACTAACTAACCAACCAACCAACCAAGATCTATCCATCCAGAATAAGTATCAGTAAATGACACGAGTAGTCTAATGAACTAAAACTAACTATCTAACTACTATCCATCTAAGTTTAGGGCTAGTAAATTCCCCAAAAGTCAGAAAAGTATCATAAAAGTAGCCAAACTAACTATCCGACTAACTATCTAGGACAAGATGGAGTAAAGCTTGTAAAATTAAATATGTAAGTAGTTAACTACCAACTAACTAACCAATCAGCCAACCAAAATCTATCCATCCATCCAGAATAAGTATCAGTAAAGGACATAAAAGTAGTCTAATTAACTAACTAACTTCTATCCATCCAGGGGTGCATTTCCCAAAAACATTCTATTCTATATTTGTAACAACGTACCATAGCTGCTTTCAGGAAACACATCCTACACTCAGTAAAAGAGATAAAAGTAATCTAATTAACTAAAATAACTAACATCTATTCATCCAGGGCGAGGGGTAGTAGATTCCCTAAAAGACAAAAAAGCCTCATAAAAGTAGTCCAACTAACTAGCCAACAACTAACCATCTATCTAGGGCAAGGGGCAGTAAGGCTTGTAAAATTACAGAAAAGTAATTATCTACCATCTAACCATCTACCTACCTAACTAACTATCTAACCATCCAGGATACGTAGATAAATTGTAAAGGTCAACTAACTAACTAACAACTAACTAACTAACCAACCTATATCTATTTAGAATGAGATCATGCTTCTATTAGGATTGATCATAAAGGTCAACTAACTAACTAACAAACTAACTAAACTAACCTAACTAACTATCTAACCATCCAGGATACGTAGATAAATTGTAAAGGTCAACTAACTAACTAACGACTAACTAACTAACTAACTAACTAACTAACCTATTTAGAATGAGATCATGCTTCTATTAGGATTGATCATAAAGGTCAACTAACTAACTAACGAACTAACTAAACTAACCTAACCAAACTAACTATCTAACCATCCAGGATACGTAGATAAATTGTAAAGGTCAACTAACTAACTAACTAACTAACTAACTAACCTATATCTATTAGGAATGAGATCAAGCTTCTATTAGGATAGATCATAATGGTCAACTAACTAACTAACCTAACGTAACTAACTATTTAACCATCCAGGATACGTAGATAGATTGTAAAGGTCAACTAACTAACTAACTAACTAACTAACTAACATCCAGGAAGAGGGGTAGTAAAGTTCCTAAATGAACAGAAAAGTATCTTAAAGTATCATAAAAGTAGCCCAAACTAGCCAAATAATATTTAAATATGACAAAGGGCAGTCAAGCACCTAAAATGAAATAAAATTATCTTAAGAATACACAAAAAAAACCCCAACTAATCTACCCATTCAGGATGAAATATCACAAAAATACTTCAAATAACCAACTATGTATTCATCGAAACAGAGTATTTGATTGCATAAAAGCTCAATCCCAGCAGGTTGCAGCTCAGGTCTAGAAATGCTGTACAAATTTATGAGAAGAATAGGGCTATACTGGGAAAATTATGCTCCAAAGGGCTGCAGAGAGCTAGCATGTTAGCATTACTGGACCAAAATTCAAAGTATATTATATTATATTATATTATATTATATATGACTGTATACATCTAAATATGCATCTTAACAAAACTCAGCCTAAAATAGCAGTTACCTTTCTAGTGCATTGTGTTGAAAGATGTGCGCAACCAAGAATTCATTCGATTCCAGACCAGTAATATTTTAAGGTCTCACTGCTCTCTGCAGCCTGATTCTATTGTTTAGAGGATTTCTTTCTGAGATAAATGCTCTCAAATCTCAGAGCTGTCGGCCAAGTAGTGCTTTCTATTTAGAGGAGAGGTAGAATGAGAAAAGGAGGAGTGGATGGATGAGAAAAGAGATGGATTAGAAAAACAGTCTGACAGTCCTTTTCTCCCATGGTTCAATTCTGCAAGCACTGAGTCAACGGAGAGAGAGGGAGAGAGATATCACAGGACAAGAGGGTAAAAAGAAAAATGAAGATTAAGATGAGTGCTCCGGCCATTGCTGGGAAAAACGAAGGGATGAAAAAAGAAAGACAGGGGGAAAAAAGAACAATGTGATGATGAGTCTGGTGTAAGCCTGAAGGAATAGAACAAAGAGCATGAGACTGATGGAGAAAGACAGAACGAGAGAGAGAAGGATTGACAGGCCACATGAATAAACCAGAACAGCACAGAACAGAGTGTGTCTCCATTATCAAGCAGTAAGACATACAGAGAGAGAGACAGCGAGAGAGAGAGTGAGTCAATCATGATTAATCAACAGCCTCTCGTCTTTTAATAATCGCCCTTCCACCCATCTCTCTTTCCACACTTGACACTGGAAACCAGCCGACATCAGCAGAAAATGTGAGAGGAGTCACTATACAGGTGAATCTCATGAAACATGAAAACATGTTCATGTCATTCCAAAATTAAAGGGATAGTTCACCCAAAAATTAAAATTCTGTCATTAATTACTAACCTGAATGAGATTCCAACCCTGTAAGACCTTCGTTCCTCTTCAGAACACTCCTCTTCTTTATTTAAAAATTCCATCTCTTCCGTGATGCAGGAGTTAGCTTTTTGACGTAGAACTAACTTACTTCTCTTGATGCAGGATGAGGGGTAGTAAATTCTCTAAAAGACAGAAAAGTATAAAAAAAAAAAAATAGTCCTGCTAACTAGCCCCCAAACTATCTATCTAGAACAAGAGGCAGTAAAGCTTGTGAAATTGCATGAAGTTAACTACCAAATAACAACTAACTAACTAACCAACCAACCAAAATCTATTCTTCCATCCAGGATAAGTATCAGTAAAGGTCATAAAAGTAGTCTAATTAACTAAAACTAACTAGCTAACTAACTTCTATTCATCCAGGACAAGGGGTAGTAAATTCAATAAAACACAGAAATGTCTAGTAAAAGCAGCCCAACTACTAGTCAGCTGACTAACCATCTATCTAGGGCCATGTAAAATTACATAAAAGTACTGTAGTTATCTACCAACTAAGTCAACTAACCAAGAAAAATCATCTATCCATCCATCCTGATAAGTGCCAGTCAAACTCCAGAAAGAATATAGAAGTAGTCCGACTAACTAACTTACTAACCAACTGACTTATACATATATATATATATATATAAATATATATATATATATATATATATATATATATATATATATATATATATATATATTTATATATATATATATATATATATATATATATATATATATATATATATATATATATATATATATATCCATTCAAGCTTCTATTAGGACAGAAAAGTATCACAAAGGTCAACTAAGTAACTACAGTAACTAACATCCAGGAATAGGGGTACTAAAATCCCTAAATGACAGAAAAGTATCAAAAAATTAGTCCAACTAACTAGCTGACTATCTAGGATAAGAGGCAGTAAAGCTTCCAAAATTACATAAAGATAGTTAACTACCAAATAACAACTAACTAACTCACCAACCAATCAAAATCTATTCTTCCATCTAGGATAAGTATCAGTAAAGGTCATAAAAGTAGTCTAATTAACTAAAACTAACCAGCTAACTAACTTCTACTCATCCAGGACAAGGGGTAGTAAATTCAACAAAAGACAGAAAAGTCTAGTAAATGTAGACCAACTACTAGTCAATTAACTAACCAACCATTTATTAGGGCCATGTAAAATTACATAAAAAGTACTGTAGTTATCTACCAACTAAGTTAACTAACCAAGAAAACTATCCAGCCTAATAAGTGCCAGTCAAACTCCTAAAAAAATATAGAAGTGGCCCAACTAACTAACTAACCAACTAATAAACTTCTATCCATCCAGGACAAGTGGTAGTAAATTCAATAAAAGACAGAAAAGTCTCGTAAAAGTAGTCCAACTAACTAGTCAGCTAACTCACCATCTATCTAGGGCAATGTAAAATTACATAAAAAATACTCTAGTTATCTAATAACTAAGTTAACTAACCAACCAAGAAAACTCTATCCATCCACCCTGATAAGTCTAAAAAGGATATAAAAGTGGCCCAACTAACTATCTAACTAACCAACCAACTAACCAACTGACTAACATATATCCATTCAGGATCAGACTATCAAGCTTCCATTAGGACAGTAAAGTATCAAAGTTCAACTAACTAAATAACTAACATTCAGGAAGATGGGTAATATCATAAAAGTAGTTAAACTAGCCAACTAACTAATATTTAAATATGACAAAGGGCAGTCAAGCACCTAAAATGAAATAAAAGTAGGACTGACAGGCAACTGACATGTTCAAGGCCTAGAAAGGTAGTAAGGACATTGTTAAAAAAAGTCCATGTGACATCAGTGGTTCAACCGTAATGTTATGAAGCTACAAGAATACTTTTAGTGTGTAAAGAAAACAAAAATAACGACTTTATTCACAATTTCTTCGCTTCCGGGTCAGTCTTCGCCGCTGACGCAGGAGCCAGCATTCTGACGTAGAACGTCCATCTCTTTAAGTTCACGCTAATAATAGTTAGTAGTGAATGTGTTCACTAATATAAAGTGTTACTATAATGTTTAATATATAAATGAATTTTTAAATATATTAAAGATTTTCAAATAACTTTTGTCTTCTTGTTCTTTGATTTTGGGGGTAAACGTAGCCTGGACATGTAACCAGTCTCTGTGAGATTCACCCGTACCCTTGCAACTATTTTATATTGTGATCCATTTTAATCTTTAAAGCTGGCTTGATCTCATTCCGCTCTGTAAATTGATCACAACAGCTTTTAAGCATTAAACCATTGTGCTAAACGCGAGAAAGTGAAGCGAAATAAACAAAACCCTGCCTTTCTGACAGCCTTCTGACAGAAAATAGGGCACTTTCATATTTATTTAAGCACTGGGCTCAGATCCAGAGAAATCCTGTGAGAGTTTGAGACAGAAAGAGAGCGAGAGAGAGAGAAAGAGAGAAGGAATGAGAGAGAGAGCTGCCAGGCGCTCTGTGGCTTACCAGCAGCAGCAAACACACAGACAAGGGCAGACTGTCATTCAAAAACCACAATCACGAGGGAGCGTGTGAGAGTGTGTACCAGAGAGACGCAGAAAAAACCCACAGATCACAGTGTCACATTTAGATATGACTGAGACGCTGGCTTATGAAACTAAATCAGGTTGAGCATCTCCAGCACCCTGATTAAAACATCATGATGTCTGGATTGCACAAATAAACACGATGCTTAACAGGACGAATAGCAACCCATCTGTTACTGTAAATGAAACAGTAGACTGACAGAACACCAAAGATTGTCATTTTTCAATTAACATAATCCAGAGGGGATTTCATCAGAAGTGTTAAATGTCAAACATTTCATCCAGTGGATGTCACTTTGGTAAAACATCTGATTAGCCACTGTGGAGTGTTTATCTCTCAATGATTCTGAATCTGATCAATGCTGTAGGGACTCTACTGGCAATTAATTCCTTATTTATGATGATAAAATTAAAATATAAAACATTTAAACTTGAGAGGTGAAAAATATCTTGCTAAGTTTGTTGAATATACTGATCTGAAATGTGACCCTGCACCACAAAACCTTAAGTAGCATGGGTGTATTTGTAGTTGAATCCAAAAATAGATTGTATAGGTCAAAATGATTGATTTTTCTTTTATGCTAAAAATCATTAGGATATTAAGTAAAGATCACGTTCCATGAAGATATTTTGTAAATTTCCTACTGTAAACTTATCAAAACTTAATTATTAATTAGTAAAATGGATTGCTAAGAATCTCATTTGGACAACTTTAACGGTGATTTTCTCAATATTTTGATTTTTTTGTGCACCCTTAGATTCCAGATTTTCAAATAATTGTATTTTGGCCAAATATCGTTCCATTCTTACAAACCATACGCCAGTAGAAAGTTTGAAGAGCAGCTTTCAAATGATGAATAAATCTCAAATTTAAAAAAAATGGACCCTTATGACTGGTTTTGTGGTCCAGGGTCACAAATGGGGAACATAAATACATATAAATAAATTGTTTTTCTAATAATAACAACTCTTAATTTCTTAACGATTATTCATTCATATATGAAAAATTATTTATTAAGTATTAATCAAATTTTATGACTTAATTTAGTTTTAATTTGTCTGGCCTAAAATCCAACATGGCATTAAGTACAAAATTTTAAACAAGTTAAAGGAACACTCCATTTTTTTTTTTTTTTTTTTGAAAATAGGCTAATTTTCCAACTCCCATACAGTTGAACGGTTGGGTTTTACCGTTTTCAAATCCATTCAGCCGATCTCCGGTTCTGCCGGTAGCACTTTTAGCTTAGATCATTTAATCAAATTAGACCATTAGCATCTCGCTCAAAAATGACCAAAGAGTTTCGATATTTTTCCTATTTAAAACTTGACTCTTGAAAGTAGTCTGAAAATAGTCTCCTTGTGCAAGCAGGTGGTCACATTGGTTATGTTGACGGAAGTTAGCCTATTTTCAGGCGCTGCGCAATATCATTGTGCCTGCTGCACCAATACCTAGCCATATCGGCCTAGAAAAATCGCAACTTTTCTTTTTCCGTCAGTCTTAGTACACAATGTAGCTACAGAAGAGTCAAGTTTTAAATAGAAAAAATATCCAAACTCTTTGGTCATTTTTGAGCGAGATGCTAACAGTCTAATCAGATTCAATGATCTATGCTAAGCTATGCTTAAAGTGCTACCACCAGACCTGGAGATCGGCTGTACGGATTCAAAAACGGTAAAACTCAACTGTTTAACTCTAGGTGAGTTGGAAAATGAGCCTATTCTCAAAAAAGTGGAGTGTTCCTTTAACAGTTAAATGTGCAATAACCAACACTTTATGTACAAATTATTCATTATCAAGGCTGTTGTTAGATTAAAAAGAAAAAAAAATAGCATTTTCATTACAGATTTGTGTGAAAATTTTGCGATATTTTATAAATGCCCATTTAAACAAAAAACGATTGCGAAATGACGGCGATTCCATTCCCAAAAAAAAACTGCAATTTTGCAAAATATTCCTTTTTTGAATTGCCTGAAACTTTTTTTTATGATACATAGGACTTTTTGTGAAAGCAGTGCTTCCATTGCCATGCAAATTGAAAATACGGTTAATGGAAACAATATTGCAAAAACTCAATATAAATCGCAAAAAAGTTTTTACGCTTGCATGAGGTGTTTTTTCAGTATTTCGCAAGAAATGTATCTCCTGCTGCTTTGCTAAAGATACGTCTCTGATTAATAATAATGGCTAGTGCGGTGGTTGTGATATACATAAACCAACCAACCGACATCGGTCGTCACGACTTATCACAAAAGGGAAAAATTACGTTTTAGTCGCATAACATCGGTTAATAACATAACAGCATAACATCTATAATAATAGAACAATAGCATAACATCTCGCAATCATTTTTTAACGACATTTACAAAATAGCGCTAAAGTTTTGCGCAAACAGGGTAAAAAACTTGCACAAATTTGATGCGTAATGGAAATGCAGCTGTTGTCTGAAAACAATATTTCTTCATACCTGCAATGTTAATTCCCACAAGCATTCAAGCAACAAAATAAAACATTGACATGGTCTACATTGATTTGATTGATTTTATTTGTAAGGCACCAGAAGCATTTCCTTACTGCAGAAATTTCCATTTATGTATAGTAAATGTTTATGTACTTTGTCTGTTTTAATATGGAATGAAGCTATTTTATAACACAATTATTTTTGCACTGTAGGTTGTACAATATACATAAAATCAGGAGTTGAAAAACAAACAAAAAGACTTTTATAGCACAGAATGCTTACAATGCTTTTAACAAATGGCAAAAGGCAAGCAATGAATTCTGGGAGGAGACGGCTGTCAGGGGTTTTAAGAAAGAAAGGATGGGGCGACAACCTGTTCTCAAGTGCCTCATGAGTTAAGAGTCCTCTAAAACACAGACGTATCATTCAAGACTGACACAAAAGCATCCATTTGCACATAAAGCTTTAGGTCTATGTATAACGTACACGTACAGTACACCTGCGGCCCACCTTTATAGCAAAACACTTTGCATTTGGCTAGATCTGATTCTGAACTCTTAACGCTTACGCAGCGACCACTATATTTTTGTCCTTACCTTAAAAAAGAAAGATGTCAACAGAATAGATTTGAGCATATGTAGCAAGCCACGAGGATAAATCCTGGCACTTCTTTCATAAATACACTGGCAGAATCAAACCAAAAACGTTCTCCAAATAATAAAAACATGAGCAGATTTGTTTTGAAAGCACTACAGTATCATTGGGTGGCCTTTCGTTGACATTTCTTGTGTTGGCACTGTTTAACTTTGACATTTAATTGAGAAAAGAAGCAGTGTCCCATTAAGACAAGTTAGGGAGCAGCTTTATCCGCCATGGTTTAACTGTGCCTACGTTATAGAAGGTGTCCATTAGAGCAACATTTGGACAAAACCAAATACCAAAACCAAAACCAAAACCATCTACAAAATCAATCAGAAGGAAAGAAAGAGTGTGAAAAGTCTGGTTTGCATTTCCAGACTGTACCAAAATGAGAAAACCGAGAGGATAATGTGTACTTTGGCATGAAAATGCAACACAATCTATGACTAGAATACTGCTATAGCCACTGCTTCAACCAGACTGAATAAACGTTTGACCGATTATTTATTTCTGGGTGGGTCAAAAGAAGCATATTTTATATAATATGTTTGCACAAACCAACAATGGACACTTAAAATAGACCAATTCCAAACTAAAATGACCCTGAGGGTGTTATTGTGGACTTGCTATGGACTTACTGCCCCCTCTTGGTTGAATCACATACTACATAATCCAACATGACACTGGGAGATGCAAAAAAGGAATATAACTGCAAATCTTAGCTTTTACCTTAAGTCCACTTAAGGTAATGCACTGCACTAAGAATTTCTTTTCTCTTTGTTGAGAGGACCTGCTATAAATCATACGTAAGACTTCACATACTTCCTGTTTCTGTAGTGCTATCAAAACAACGAATAAAAAAATGTTTAAAAAAGGTGCTTCTCATTTCTCAAATACCTTATTCTCACAACTTACCTTCTAAGGAAAACAACATGACTCTCACCATGTAGACAATCGACATTACTATAAAAAAGACTGAAAATATCTTTTTAACAGCATTCCTTTTCACTTGGTGAGCAGGTTAGCTAGCATCTCAGAGGATTCATCTAATATTCTCTGTCTAAGACAGCACAACATCTTCCAAACACATTAGAAATCAGGCAAACAGGTAGAGAGATATACAGCACGCCGAAGGGCCTAGTACAAATGTTCTTTCTTCGTTTCAATACTATTCATCAAGTTTCATCAAGCAATTCAAAGGAATAGTTCACACCTAAAATAGAAATTCTGTCACCATTTACTCACCTTCATGTCGTTCCAAACCTGTATTACTTACTTTCTTACGTGAAACACAAAAGGAGACATTATGAGGAATGTCCAAGCTGCTCTTTGTCAATGAAAGTGAATAGTGACCACAACTATCAAGCTTAAATCTCGTAAGTTTTTTTTTTTTACACAAACAGCTTCAGAACATTTGGTATATAGTATGATGCATACAGACTAGTTTTGTGATTCTTTTATGGTAAATTTTGCTCTTGACTGCTTTGGTCCCCATTCACTTTCATTGTATGGAAATGAGCATCGTGAACATTCTTCAAAATGTCTAATTTTGCCTTTTACAAAAGAAAGTCAGTCAAACAGACTTGGACTAACATGAAGATAATTTACTCACCCTTAAGGTCATCCCAAAACCTATATGACTTTCAACTTCCTTTCTACTTTTGCATACAATAAAAGTGAATGGTGACCACATTTATCAAGCTCAATTTCCAGTGAATAATGACTAAAATTTCTGTTTGAATGTCTGTTTCTCACATAAACTGTTTCAGAACACTTGGAACAAACTATATGAGTCATATGGATTAGTTTTGTGATGCTTTTGTGGTAATTTCTGTTTTTACATGCTTTGGTCCCCATTCACTTTCATTGTATGGAAATGAACAGCGTGCACATTCATCAAAATGTCTAATTTTACCTTTTACAGAAGAAAGTAAGTCAAACAGACTTGGACTGACATGAAGATCATTTACTTACCTTAAGGTCATCCCAAACCTATGACTTTCAACTTCCTTTCTTCTTTTGCATACAATGAAAGTGAATGGTGACCATGCAAAATTTCCAGTGATTAATGATTTAAATTCCTGTTTAAATGTCTGTTTCTCACACAAACAGTTTCAGAACACAGAAAATATTACATGAGTCATATGAACCAGTTTTTTGATGCTTTTACAGAAAATTTTCTTCTTGACTGTTTTGGACCCCATTCACTTTTTATTGTATGAAAATGAGCAGCGTGAACATTCTTCAAAATGTTTAATTTTGCCTTTTACAGAATAAAGCAATTCAAACAGATTTGGACTGACATGGAGATCATTTACGCACCCTCAGGTCATACCAAATCCGTATGACTTTCAACTTTCTTCTCTTCTATACAATAAAAGTGAATGGTGACCACAGCTATCAAGCTAAATTTTCAGTGGATAATGACTAAAATTTTCATTCAAATGTCTGTTTTTCACACAAACGGTTTCAGAACACTTGGAATATACTACATGAGTTATATGGACTAGTTCTGTGATGCTTTTATGGTCATTTTTATTCTTACATGCTTTGGACCCCATTCACATTTTATTGTATGGAAATAAACAGCGTGCACATTCTTCAAAACGTCTCATTTTGCTTTTTTCCCCATACAATGAAAGTGAATGGTGACCATAGCTATCAAGCTAAATTTTCAGTGATTAATGACTTAAATTCCTTTTTAAATGTCTGTTTCTCACACAAATTGTGAATATTTGGAATATAATCCATGAATCATATGGACTAGTTTTTATTTATTTGGTGATGTTTTTAAAAACTAAACTAGTCCATATGATTCATTTATTTTATTCCAAAAGATCCGAAGCCATTTGTGCAAGAAACTTAAGAAATGTAAGCTATTTACTGGAAATTTTGGTCACCATTCTCTTTTATTGTATGGAAAGAAGCAGCAAGAACGTTCTTCAAAATATCTCCTTTTGTGTTCCTCAGAAAAATATAAGTCAAACAGGTTCGGGATGACATAAAAATGAAACAAATCCTCATTTTAACTTGAACTGTCCCTTTAAGGTAGGATAGACGCAACAGCCGTGCCTTCCAACAATAACACCGATCCTTTAAACTCTAAATGGATTATGACGCGGCTAAGTTTTTTAGATTCAAAGTTGCTTTTAGTCTCAGAGTTACTGCCAGGGGCCAAAGTGCTTTTGACTCAGTTATTGTAGATTGTAGCTTTAAAAGGTGAAAGATTTTAAGAGGAAGAGAGTGAGCGGGGAAGAAAAAAAAACAAAGAGGAATTATTACTGAAGGGTCGATGGTCCATTAACGGTCGCACCATTTTGTAGACCATTTCCACAACGAGCATAAGAAATATACAATATATATATAGATATATACATACACGCAGGCAAGAAATAGTGTAAATAAAAATCAAATCAAGCATCTGTAACACAATAAAAAGGTGGATTGGTATAAATACATATAGAGAGCTGGTGGAATGAACCAGAACGAATGACATTAGGCATGTGAACACAGTAGCAATTTAGAGGGAAGATAGAAAGATGGAAGGAGAGTGGAAAACGAAGGAAAAGAAAAAGGGTGAAAAAACAGGGGAACAAGTGCCTCTGCTCTACGTGGAGCTCTGGATGATGATTGGATGAAGGAACGGGTTTGGCGGGCGACTAGTCGGACTTGTCTCCGTCTTCCTCGCGGTGGCTGTCGGAGGTCTCGCGTGTGCTCTTATCCTCCTTGGCCAGCTGGGCCTGAGAGGCCAGGATGCTGGAGAGGGAGAAGAGGCCGGAGCTGGAGGTGACGGCGGGGAGGCCGGCCGGTTGGCTGAGGCCTAGAGGGAGAGGGGTCATGGGCAACGCCAGCCCCTGCAGCTGGGAGAGCTGGTGAGCCTGGAGCTGCTGCTACAGAACAGACACACACAGTGTTGTTACCTACATAATTGTACATTTCTTAGTTTACTTTTCACTATACTAATCAGCATCTCTATAAAATATAGTTCCAGCTGTACATAATCTGATTCCAAAAATTAAGTACTTGTAATTAGATTACATTACATTTTAAAATACTTGTAATCAGATTACAGTTACTTTTTATGGATTACATGATTACATGTTATTTATGCAATAGCAATAAATTATTCAGAATTTTTTGATTCCCCGTAATTCCTCTTTTTCGTCTTTTGAATGTTTCTTTCTAAAACAGCATATGGCTTATATACACTTAGAAAGTAGTTTTGTGGACATTCACACAAAGGTCTGTCATTAGTCAAGCAGCAACACAGCATTTGACCAATGGATTTACAAAAATTTTGGATCAACTACTGATGAACACATTAATTTTCACTCTGTAGGCTATTTAACAATATATTTCTCTGTCTTTAGAAGGCTTTTGTCTTTTAAACACATTAAAATGCACAAATTCATGAATTCACAAACTGTTTTCCTCATCTGATCCTCTTTTACCTAATATATGTGACCCTGGACCACAAAACCAAGTCATAAGTAGCACAAGTATATTTGTAGCTATATGGGTTAAAATTATCAATTTTATGCCAAAAATCATTAGGACATTAAGTAAAGATCATGTTCCATGAAGATATTTTGTGAATTTCCTACCGTAAACATATCAAAACGTAATTTTTGATTAGTAATATGCATGGCTAAAAACTTCATTTGGACAACTTTAAAGACGATTTTCTCAATATTTAGATATTTTTTCACCCTCAAATTCCAGATTTTCAAATAGTCAAATACTGTCCTATCCTAACAAACCACACATCAATGGAAAGCTTATTTATTCACATTTCGAAAAATTGACCCTTATAACTGATTTTGAGGTCAAAGGTCACATTTTTATGTAAAGTACCTCTGAGATTTTAAAATAAATATTTTAATAATTAAGTATCAGTATGACGGTACGATTGGAGGAACCACATCCAAAGGCATAAACTTGCAAATTCTAAATTAATATCAAATCTATATACATATATATCAGTAAATATAGGTATTGATTTATCATAATTAAATTAGTAATACAAGTATTAATTAAATTAACATTCAGCAAAGATGCAGTAAATTGATCAAAAATGACAATAAAGACTTTTATGTTTAAAAAATCTATTTTAAATAAATGCTGTTCCTTCTATTCCAATGACTGCTGAAAATTTAGCTTTGCCATCACCTGAATAAATAATTTTTAAAACATATTAAAATACAAAACAGTACACTATATAACCAACCCCAAACATCTGAATGGAAGTGAATTATATTGGTGCCATTTAAAAGCTGTTATTTGACAAAAAATGTATTTTCTGTAGCATTTAATAATCCCTTAATTGTGGTAAACAATTACATTGTATGGCCTCTCGTGGCCTTATTTTATTGGTTATTTTATTTGATAATTTCTGAAATTTTATATGTTTATGATATTTGATATATGATATTTTACAATTTTATACGTTTACTCCTGCATTTTTTCTACTTTATATTATTTTTCCACTATATTATTTCTTTTTTTCAATAGTTTTACTTTAGCAAGAGGTTATTTTACTGAAGATATTTTTACAATGTGAATGTACAGTTTTTGTCATGCCAATAAAGCATGTTAAAATTAAAACTTAAATTTACAAGACAGAATTAACAAATTCAAAGCCATATAAATGCAATTATTACCAGTGAACAATCCCTACAGCAACAATCCACAAAAAACATTAATAATGCATTTCTTTTTAGGTAATTAGACTGCTATAAACCAATTCAGATGCATTTCCATAAACATAGCCTACTGTGTAAACCTGTGTGTGGGCCCCACACACACACACACACACACGCACACACACGCACACACACGCACACACACGCACACACACGCACACACACGCACACACACGCACACACACGCACGCACACACACGCACGCACACACACGCACGCACACACACACACGCACACACACACACGCACACACACACACGCACACACACACACGCACACACACACACGCACACACACGCACACACACAAAGAAAGAAAGAGACAGTTTACCCGTATGATGGAGTTCATCTCTGGTGGGGTGACCTGTTTGGCTCTCTCTATCGCCCCCAGAACCTGCTGCTGGTGCTGAAAAAGACACACACACACACACAAAATCACATCTTGTACTGTATGTTCCCACATTCACATTACAATCATTATGTGAACAAATGACATGCATTTACACTATAAATACCTGCCCTTTAACATAATGCACTGAACCCACTGATTTTCATTGTGAAATCTTTACATCCCAATTATATGCAGCCTGTTCAAATCAGTTATGTATGCATAAATACGCAATATCATGAATATGATGACAAATCAGAGTAACAGTGAGCGTTTAAGATGAGGTGTAATGCTATAAACTACATGTTGAGGTAACGCTGCTATCTCTTTCTGTACCTCTTGAGACAGGTAAGGCAAGACTTGAGCACAGATCCCATTTAATCTCTTCACGATCTCTGCCTGCAGGGAGAAACGCACACACACACACACTTCAGTTCAGCAAATTCTACTCTTTTAAAGTCGTCACAAATCCCCACAGCTCAGCTGGAAAAATATAAACAGGCACTCTTGTCTAAGTACATAATTATACTACAAATATAAATCTCTTAATAATAATATCTAACCTTTTTACTGATAAAATTAAAAATAAACATACATTTTTAAATAAATAAAAAATGTATAAGTTAATATATGTAACATTTAGCTGCAGTAAAAAAGACAAAGATATGAAGAGAATGCTCATATAAGGAAAACGCGAGTAGTGAAAATGCCTGCGAGAGCTCGAGGAAAAAAAAAAAAAAAAAAAAAAAATGGAGAGAAACATGCAGTGGGACAAAGAGAGAGGCAACAATAACCCTGTTTCAATAGCCTGCCATGCTGACACTTCATACAGCATGCAGGAGAGCGCGAGAGAGAAAGAGAAATGACTGCATACCAAACACTGGCATGCTTTATTCTTTGCATTCATGCCCTGTATTTCTGTCTCGCACACACTCTTCCGTGCCTGGCTGACTTTTTTAAAACATATTTCACCTGTGTCACATAAAGGGGCAGGGACTGATGAATAGTGTTCGTGAGACTGGCTGCAGCGGCGGCAATGGCGCGTGCCTAGATTTCCACGTGCAGTCTGTCAGTCTAACTAACTGTCTGCTATATACAGATGACACCGTAGACATTACAAGGTTCTAAAGAGCAACACTTATTGGTGCATTTCTCATTTTGTGGGAAATGAAGCAATTTCAAATCACTGCATCATTCAAATATACTTACTTCTATGTTCATATATAAATAATAAACACACACACACACACATACATTTATATATATATATATATATATATATATATATATATATATATATATATATATATATATATATATATATATATATATATATATATATATATTATATGTGACCCTGGACCACAAAACCAGTCATAGGTAGCACGGGTTTATTTGTAGCAACAGATACAAAATACATTGTATGGGTCAAAATGATCCATTTTTCTTTTATGCCAAAAATGATTGGGATACTAAGTATAGATCATGTTCCATGAAGATATTTTATAAATTTAAATATATCAAAACTTAATTTTTGATTAGTAATATGCATTGCTAAGAACTTCATTTGGACAACTTTAAAGGCGATTTTCTCAATATTTTGATTTTTTTTCAGATTCCAGATTTTGGGATCAGTAAGATTTTTCATGTTTTTTAAAGACGTTTCTTATGCTCATCAAGGCTGCAATTATTTGATCAAAAACACAGAAATAAAAATGTAATTTATTCCTGTCATACAAAGGTACATTTTCAGCATCATTACTCCAGTCTTCAGTGTCACATAATTCTTCAGAAATCATTCTAATATGCTGATTTATTATCAATGTTGAAAACATTGTTATGCTGCTCAATATTTTTTTGGAACCTGTGATCAATAAAAGGTTAAAAAGAACAGCATTTATTTAAAATAAAAAGGTTTTCTAACAAACACTACTGTTCAAAAGTTTGGGGTCAGTACATTTTTATTCTCTATTTTTCTGAAAGAAATTAATACTTTTATTCACCAAGGATGTGTTAAATTAATCAAAAGTGATAGCATAGATTTATATTGTTAGAAAAGATTTATATTTTGAATAAACGCTGTTATGTTTAACTTGTTATTGCTCAAAGAATCCTGAAAAAAATAAAAAATAAATAAATAAGAATCACAGGTTCCAAAAAATATTTGGCAGCACAGCGGTTTCCATCATTGATAATTCTAATAATAGATCAGCATATTAAAATGATTTCTGAAGGATCATGTGACACTTAAGACTGGAGTAACAGCTGATGAAAATTCAGCTTTGCATCACAGGAATAAATTAAGTTTTGAAAGTATATTAAAATAAAATAATAATAATAAAAAAAACATTATTATATATTGTGATAACATTCTGCAATATTACTGTTTTTCTGTATTTTTGATCAAAATTTTTTTACTTTATTTAATTAATTTATTTTAAAAATAACTTCATCCATACTGATTATACACACACACACACACACACACACATATACACACATACACACATACCCACAAACACACAGACACTGTTTTCCCCCAAGATTATTTGATGTTTTAAAAAATAAATAATAAAATAAATTAAATAAATTAAATAAATAAATAAATACTATTCTATTCTATTCTATGCACAAATATTTGGCTAAAAATGAATAAAACATTTATTTATTTAAAAAAAATCATCATATAAAAAGTGACAACAAGTCAAGCAAAAGTCCACCAAACTGAAAAAGCAGAATATATAAAAAATGTTAAGTTGTTCGTAAATAAATATATCAAACAAAAGAACTGAATTTATATTAAAAAATGCATATATAATAAGAACCACTAAGCTGTTTGTAAATAAATGAAAAAAACCCCCCCAAATTTTTAAGAACTGCCCAGCTGTTTGTAAATAGATCAAATAATAAAGAATAAAAAAAATAAATAAATAAATAAATAAATAATATATATATATATATATATATATATATATATATATATATATATATATATATATATATATATATATATATATATATTAAATCAACACATAAAAATACTTTCTATTGACTTCTTTTTCATTTTATTTTATTTGATTCATACTTCAGTGTTTTTTGGACCACCTGACCATCAAATGTGTCCTATATTCATTAGAAAATCTCCTAGCTATCATGGCCCAGAAAGTGCAGTCACAAAGCTGGCCATGAATAAACCAATTTTCATGAATTGTTAAAGGGATAGTTCACTTAAAAATGACAATTCTGTCACTAATTACTTACCCTTACGTCTTTCCAAACCCGTAAGACCTTTGTTCATCTTCTGAACACAAATCAAGATATTTTTGATGAAATCCGAGAGCTTTCTGACGCAACTACCACGTTCAAGACCCAGAAAGGTAGTAAGGACATTGTTAAAATAGTCCATGTGACATCAGTGGTTCAACCATAATGTCAGGAAGCTACGAGAAAGCAAAAATAATTCCAAGGGTATTTATTTAAGCAGGGTCAGAAAGCTCTCGGATTTCATCAAAAATATCTTAATTTGTGTTCTGAGGATGAACGAAGGTCTTACAGGTTTGGAACAACATGAGAAATTGTGCTAGAATTTTCGTTTTTGGATGAACTATCCCTTTAAGGCATAGTCTGGTACTTCTGTGCGTAGACAGCATCAACTAAAGCACCGTCATTCAATAACATTGTGCATAAGCGACGAAGATGAAAATTAGGGATGTTCATAATTGGTCCGATTAGATGAACTCACCTGCTTGTGCATTTCGATGTTCAGCCCATAGGACATCTCATAGTACTGCAAAGAAATAAAGCAAGTCAGTCATGAACATGCTGTATCACAGCTCTAATACACAGAACTGAACATCTAGGACGGGAGCGTAACATGTGCGGGCGTACTGGTGCGTAGTACGTGCTAAAGTGTTAGCCTCGCTCATCATCCACACGTCTACGAGCAGCGCGGCACAACCTCGGCCGCTAAACAAGAGCAGAGAGCATCAGTGATGGAGCCAGAGTTGGATCAGGGTCGGCTCTGCCAAGCAGCAGTAGGTCCCTAAAGCAATTACCACCCACGCAAAGCGGACGCCCACCCTCCCCATCTTCCAGCGGGTGCGGACAGAGCGGGGGAACCCGATAGGCTATTAGAGGGAGGGAGGGCGCTCTGGCTGATGCGCGTGAGAGCAACGCCGCACAGATTAAATGAGATTAAGCCGCTCGACGGATCAATTAGAGGCGGAATATCAGACGGCAACACGAGGCCCGGGCCGGAGACAACGAGGTTAGAGCGGAGGGGAGGGAATATCGTCGGGGGGATGGAGGAGAAGAGACAGCAGAGTATACGGACAAAAGAAAGAACGGCAGACAAGGCGGAAAAGGAAGGGATGGGGGTGGAAGACTAGGGAGGAGAGGAAGTCAAATCGTACAAGATGGAGCCAGAAGCATCATGGGCAAATTTAACCTGATAGATTTTTGAGGCAAATGGATTTCGAATGCAGCTTCTTAAAAATGTATTGACAGTAAAATATTTACTGAAACATTTTTTGAAGTGAAATATTTATTAAAGTGAATGAAAAACAAAATGCAATTATAATATAATATAATATAATATAATATAATATAATATAATATAATAGATATAAGAACTGCTGAGATGAAAAAAAAAAAGGTTAAAAAAAATATATATATATATAACACAACATAATATTATATTGTCATTATATTTATATAATATATATTATATACATAAATGTATATATTATACATAACTATTTAAATTGTTTGTAAATAAAATCAAATAAAAAAAAATAAAAAATATTGTGAAAAAGTCACTAAGTTGTTTGTAAATAAATGTTTGTAAATAAATAAACATAATATAATGCAATATAATATAATATAATATAATACAAGAACTGCTAAATAAGTAAATTAAAAAAAACAATGTAATATATTGTCATGTTATATTTATATTATATATAATTTAGATATTATACATAAAAACTATTTAAGCTGTTTGTAAATAAACATATGATAAATATAATATAATAAGAACTGCTAAGAAAAAAAAAGTACATAAAAACATAATATATTGTAATACTATATATTTCATATAAATATATTATATATAATTCATATATTACATATAAAAACTACTAAGTTGTAAATATAATTTAGAAAGATATAATCTAATCTAATCTAATATACAATATAATATTATATAATATAATGAAGAACTGCCAAATATATATGAAATGAAAGATTAAAATAATAAAAATACACGTGAAAATAAATACAGAAAATAATACATAAATGAAAAAAGGTAATAAAAAGAAAAAAACCTGCCAAGTTGTAAACAAATAATTAAAATAAAGCTAAATATAATATAATATAATATAATATAATATAGATCTGCTACACACTATAAGAATCGCTAAACTGGTAAAAATAAATAAATAAATTTAAAAAAAATAATAATTACAATAAGGCTAAATACTAAATTAAATTAAATTAAAAAATACAATATAAAGAACCGCTACATACTGTAAGAACCACTTAACTGAAAATAAATGAATAATTAATTTATTAATTAATTAAAAAATAATATAGCATCTAAAGAACCACCAAATATTTAAATAAATTAATAAAAACAACAACAACAACAACAACAACAAAAACAGTTAAATAAAGAAAATATAGACTAGACTAGAGTAGAGTACCAAGTGAGCCAGCTATGCTACTGATGTCCCCTCCAGAAAATAAAAAATAAAAAATAAAAAAAAGAAACTAGGTGCATGATGCCTCTGGGTGGACAGGAGGTACAGAATGGTAATAGAGCAGCAGAAAAGACAGTGCAGAGGCAGACAGAGAATAAGACACAATGGAATCAGACAGGTAAGGGCTAGGTTAGTTTCTTGCGGATGTGAATATGTTCCGGCACATCTAGCCTAAGGCACGTCCCTCTGGAGGAGAGCGCGCTCTGTGCAGACTTACCATGATATAATGACGTTGCATTTCTGACTTCTCGCTGGCCAGCTTGTCACATTCGAGCTTCAGACTGGAGAAAGAAAAGAAAGACTGGTCAACGAAAAAAAATAGACACTAGACACATATTATGCAACAGAGGCTGAAGAGTTCAGAATGCTTCAGATGTTTTTTTTTTTTTTTTTTTTTTTTAAGATTTAGGGCTTTTTGACATTATATTGAGCCAGTAAATAGGGAGAGGAATTTAGGGTTAATAAACAGTTTATTTTAGGAAAACCACACAAAAACGTCTCCATTATGTATAAGATAAGCTCTAAAAACAGCAAATAAAAGTCACTGATTTTTAGTCAATCAAGTAATTAGCCAATCAAAATCATCATTTTGCATATTTGTTTTTTTGTTTTTTCGTGATGATATTGAGTGGCAGGGTTTGAAGAAAGTAAAATGGTGGACGTTATTGTGGCAGAAAATCTGTCAGTTATTTTTGTAATACATTAACAGGGGTGTAAAAAGCACTGAAAAAAAAAATACTTAAGTAAACTTTTTGTTGAATATCTGTACTCTCACTTAATTAAAAGTATCTTGCCAAAAATATACTTGAGTAAAAGTAAAAAAGAATCGTATAATTGCGTATTTGCGTATTAAGAAGCGATAGTACCATAGCCAAAAAATAAAAAAATAAAAATAAAAAAATAAAAAAATTAATTAATTGGCTAAAAGATTTTTAAGAAAAAGGTTTTTTTTCTTTAGTCATGTCTTATCCCAAATCAGTCACATTTAAGAATCACTAGATAATAAAAAAAATTAAATAAAATAAAATAATTGAATAAAAATAATAATAAAAAAAAAATTGGATAAAAGATTTTTTCTTTTTTCTTATTTCACCCAAATTATGATCCCAAATCAGCCATATTTAAGAATCGCTAAATTGAATGAATAAAATAAAATAAGATAAAATAAAATAAAATAATTTGCTAAAATATTTTTTTCTTTCATTATGTTTTATTTCACCTAAATCATGATCCCACATTTAAGATGGCTAAATTAAATAAATAAAACCCCAGATTTAAGAGATGCTAAATTGAAAAATAACATAAAATAAAATAAAATAAAATAAAATAAAATATTTTTTTCTAATTATGTTTTATTTCACCCAAATCAGGATCCAAAACCAGCCACGTTTAAGAATTACAAAATAAAATAAAAGCGAAAGTACCATAGCCAAAATAAATAAATAAATAAATTTAAAAATAAAAATAAATTATTGGATAAAAGATTAAGAATTATTTTTTTTCTTTAGTCATGTCTTATCCCAAATCAGTCACATTTAAGAATCACTAAATAAAATAAAATAAAATAAAATAAAATAAAATAAAATAAAATAATTGTACAAAAATAATATTCTTTAGTTATGTTTTATTTAATCTTATTTAGATTCCAAATCAGCCACATTTAAGAATTGCTAAATTGAATAAAATAAAATTAAATAATGAAAGAAAATAATAATAATAATAATAATAATAATAATAATAATAATAATAATAATAATAATTGGATAAAAGATTTTTTTTTTCTTTAGTATATTCTTTAGTATTATATCTTATTTCACCCAAATCATGATCCCAAATCAGCCACATTTAAGAATCACTAAATTGAATAAAATAAATAAAATAAAATGAAGTAACTGGATATTTTTTTCTTTAGTTATGTCTTATGATCCAAATCAGGATCCCAAATCAGCCACATTTAAGAATCACTAAATTGAATAAAATAAATAAAATAAAATTAAGTAACTGGATATTTTTTTCTTTAGTTATGTCTTATGATCCAAATCAGGATCCCAAATCAGCCACAATGAAGAATTGCTACATCGAAAAATAAAATAAAATAAAATAAAATAAAATACATAAATAATTTACCTGGAGAAAAAAATGCTTTATATAATATAATAAAATTATATATAAATTAATTGTTTTATATATAAAGTGTCAGGACAGCATTCTCGTACAACGTTGAATGGAATCGAACCAGAATTTCCCATATGAGCACCACAGCTAATCGTGCCTAATGTGCCAGTTGTGTGCGAACCACTAGCCTGGCACACCACTGGCACATTATTTCTTTGTTCCCAAAGAAAACAAAAGCTTGATTTCGATTTTTCAGTATGTTGGAAAATCCAATTAGAAGTTCCATATGGAAAAGAGTGATGAATGGGAAAACGTCCGGTGAAAACAAGCCAAGAAAAAGTATGTGATCTATACAAAAACAAAAGTGCCACGACATACTAGAGGTTTTTGTTTTGTTGCCGTATGACAGGCATTCTGTCTCTTCATACCTCTCCAGTCTGCTGCTTCCACTTATCCCAAAAAAGGGGAAAAAAAAAAAAAAAAAAACTGTGCTGTTATGACTGTGTAACATATATTGGGGGTTGTCATGGTGACCATCCTCCCTGCTGCCAGGCTACCTGTGATTGGCCATGCCAGCCACTGATTGGCCGAGACCTCCTGAAGGTTCCAAAGATGCTCTCTGAGAAAAAAAGGATGCTAAAAAACCGACACATTGATGGAGTTTTATTGCCGCTTCTTTCCGCCTCCAAATCGCTCCTGCTGTCATCCTTATTTTGATTTATGTATTCCCTGATCTATTTATGCATTTGTAGAAGGGAGCGACAGCTCGGCGAGGCTCTGGGGACCGCCTGCAGTACATTTCCTTTAAAAGGCTGAACGCAGCACCAAAAAAGCCCTTGTCTTTTGAATCTCAATTGAAGTCAATGGCGGCGAATCCACGCTCTGAATACACATAGAAAAACGTAGGGCCCATTCTTCTGTGAACCAGGGTTAAATGAGGGTTTGCTCGTTGTCATGGGAATAGGGAGGGAAAGACATGTTGCCTTAAAGGCGGGACAGTAGCAGCGTCTTTGTGTCTTTAAAAGAGTCTTCCGTCTCAGTCTACAGGAGTCAAAGCATCAGACGGATCAGATCACAGTAGCCGCACCGTGTTAATCGGTGAGGGAATGAGGCACTAGGGGAAGCTTGTTAGAAGCGATAAAAAAAAAAAAAAGCCTGCTAATAGTGAGTTTAGTCACACTGCTTTGTAGAGGACCGCCTTAAAGAAATGGTTCAAAAATAAACGTGGTTTTGAGCTCGTATGGCTGTCTACTGTGGAACACAATTTTGAGAATTTTGATAATGCGCCAGTCGCTATTTTATAGTGCAGTCTGATTCAAGAGCAAATGACTCTTTTGAACTGGTTCTTTTATTGAATCGCACAAGACGACTCATGAGTTATGGGACAGAATCAATCTGGTGATTCCTTCACAAAATGAACTCATTGAATCAGAGCAGTTACTGAATTATCACCTGACTCAACCAGTGACTCCCGAATCATTACTTTCCGACTCATAATGTGCTGGTTGCTCTTCTCTACTATAATCGAATTCAAAAACAAATTACTTTTATGAACTGGTTCTTTTATTGAATCGCACAAGACGACTCATGAGTTATGGGTCAGTATCAGTCTGGTGATTCCTTCACAAAATGAACTCACTGATTCAGAGTAGCTTTTGAATTATCATCTGACTCACTCACTGAATCACGAGTCATTACTTTCTGACCTGTAACTGTCTGGTCGCTCTTTTCTACTATAGTTGGATTCAAGAACAAATTACTTTTATAAACTGGTTCTTTTACTGAATCACACAAAGGACTTATGAGTTATGAGTCAGAATCAATCTGGTGATTCCTTCACAAAATGAACTCATTGAATCAGAGTAGTTACTGAATTATATCTGACTCACTGAATTTTGAGTAATTACTTTCTGACTCAAAATGTTCTACTACAGTTTGAGTCAAGTACAAATGAATCGTATCAACCAGTTCTTTTAAAGTATCAACATCTGGTGATTCCTTCACAAAATGAACTCACTGAATCAGAGTAATTACTGAATTATCATCTAATTCACCGAATCACGAGTCATTACTTTCTGACATGTAACTGTCTGGTTGCTCTTGTCTACTATAGTCAGATTCAAGAACAAATTACTTTTATGAACGTCTTTTTTTTATTGAATCGCACAAACGACTCATGAGTTATTCCTTCACAAAATGAACTCACTGAATCAGAGTAGTTACTGAATTATCATCTGACTCGCTCACTGAATCACGAGTCATTACTTTCTGACTCATAATGTGCTGGTTGCTCTTCTCTACTATAATCGGATTCAAGAACAAATTACTTTTATGAACTGGTTCTTTTGTTGAATCACACAAGACGACTCATGAGTTATGGGTCAGAATCAATCTGGTAATTCCTTTACAAAATGAACTCATTGAATCAGAGCAGTTACTGAATTATCATCTGACTCACTCCCTGAATCACGAGTCATTACTTTCTGACCTGTAACTTTCTGGTCGTTCTTTTCTATTATAGTTGGATTCAAGGACAAATTACTTTTATGAACTGTTTCTTTTACAGAATCACGCAAAAGACTTATGAGTTATGAGTCAGAATCAATCTGGTGATTCCTTTACAAAATGAACTCATTGAATCAGAGCAGTCACTGAATTATCATCTGACTCACCGAATCTTGAGTAATTACTTTCTGACTCAAAATGTTCTGGTTGCTCTTTTCTACTACAGTTTGAGACAAGTGCAAATGAATCGTATCAACCAGTTCTTTTAAAGTATCAACATCTGGTGATTCCTTCACAAAATGAACTCACTGAATCAGAGTAGTTTTCGATTTATCATATGACTCACTCACTGAATCACGAGTCATTCCTTTCTGACCTGTAACTGTCTGGTTGCTCTCTACTATAATTGGATTCAAGAACAAATTACTTTTATGAACTGGTTCTGTTATTGAATCGCACAAAAACACTCATGAGTTATGGGTCAGAATCAATCTGATTCCTTCACAAAATTAACTCACTAAATCAGAGAAGTTACTGAATTACCATCACTTACTGAATCACGAGTTACATTTCGACTCATAATGTGCTGGTTGCTCTTTTGTACTGAACAAATTAAGCTTATAAACCAATTCTTTTAATGTATCAACAAAAAGACATGGGTCAGAATGAATATGGCGATTCCTTCACAGAATGAACTCACTAAATCAGCACAATTACTGAACTAACATGTGACTCACTCACTGAATCACAAGTCATTACTTTCTAACTCGTAATGTGTTGGTTGCTCTTTTCTACTATAATGAGACTGAAGAACAAATGACTCTTTTGAACTGGTTCTTTTATTGAATCGCACAAAAAGACTCATGAGTAATGGGTCAGAATTAATCTGATGATTCCTTCACAGAATGAACTCACTGAATCAGAGTAGTTACTGAATTAGCATTTGAATTAACAGATCAAAAGTCATTACTTTCTGAACTGTAACATTCTGGTTGCTCATCCCTACTATTTTCAAGTTCAAGAACAAATGACTTGTCAAGAACAAGTGGTTCTTTTATTGAATCACATAAAAAGACTCATGAGTTATGGACTGAATCAATCTGGTGATTCCTTCACAGAATAAACTTGAATACATTTGACTTAACTAAATCATGAGTCATCATTTTCCAATGTGTAACTTTCTGGTTGCTCTTTCCTAATATAGTTGGATTCAAGAACATATGACTTTTATGACCTGTTTTTTTTTTTTTTTTTTTGCTGTTGTTGTTGTTGTTTTGTTTGTTTTGAACCGCACAAAAAGACTCATAAGTTATGATTGAGAATCAATCTGGTGATTCCTTCACATAATGAACTCAAAGTAGTTACTGAGTTATCATCCGACTCACTCACTGATCCTCGATTCATTACTACATAATGTGCTTGCTGCTCTTTTCTACTATAGTTTAAATCCAGAACAAATTACTCTTATAAACCAGTTATTTTAAAGCATCACAAAAGAAAACATGGGTCAGAATCTATATGGCTAATCCTTCACAGAATATACTCACTAAATCAATCAGATCGATTGCTGAACTAACATCTGACTCACTCACTGAATCACGAGTCTTTACTTTCAGACTCATAATGAGCTGGTTGTTCTTTTCTACTTTAATCAGATTCCTGAACAAATTATTCTTTTTGGACAAGAAGACTCAAGTGCTGTAGGACTAAATCAATCTGGTGATTCCTTTACAGAATGAACTCACTGTGGTTGCAGAATTATCATCTGAATCACTCACTAAATCACAAGTCATTATGTTCTGGCTCATAATGTGTTGGTTGCTCCTTTCTACTAAAGTTTGAGTCAAGAACAAATGCATCTATAAATCAGTTTTTTTGAAAGTATTGCACAAGAAGACGGGTCAGAATCAATATGGCAATTCCTTCAAAGAATGAACTCTGTAAAATCAACAACTGACTCACTCACTGATCTCAAATCATTACTTTTCAGCTCATAATGTGCTGGTTGTTCTATTCTACTATATCCAGATTCCAGAACAAATGACTATTATGACACAGTTCTATTAATGAATCACATAAAAAGACTCATTAATTATGGTTCATCTATGGTTCAACTGAGTTATGGGACTGAATCAGTCTGGTGATTCCTTTACAGAATTAACTCAGTGAATCAGATCAGTCACTGAATTAACATTTGACTTAATAAATCATGAGTCATTACTTTCTGAACAGTAACATTCTGGTCGCTCTTGTCTACTATAGTCAGATTTAAAAACAAAAGAACTCACTGAATTAGAGTAGTTACTGAATTATCATCCGACTCACTCACTGAATCACGAGTCATTACTTCCCAACTCATAATGTGCTGGTTGCTCTTTTCTACTATATCTTAAGTCAAGAACAAATGAATTTTACAAACCAGTTCTTTTAAAGTATTAACAAGAAGACATGAGTCAGAAAAAATATGGCGATACCTTTACAGAATGAACCCACTAAATTCAGCAAAAACTGAACCAACATCTGACTCAATGAATCACGAGTCATTATTTTCCAGCTTGTAATGTGCTGGTTGTTCTTTTCTACTATATTCAGATTCCAGAACAAATGACTCTTATGAACTGATTCCATTAATGAATCACTCAAAAAGACTGGGTCAATTAAATATGGCAATTCTAACTGCTTTGACCGGATCAATGAGTGAATTCAAATTAACTAAATCTGTCAGGTTTCTGAACAAATTATTCAGACTGGTTTTGTCAACCAAATCAACTAATATACTGAAAAAAAAAATCTGACTCAAAATAACAATTCATCACTACTTTTCTCATGAATGCATCAAAGATAATAAAGGTGGATGTCAAGGTTATCTTTGAAAAACGACTTAAATTTTGGTTTCTTCTTCGCACAAACCCATCATATGATTTCAGAAGAATTTGAATATTGTAAACTATTCATATGAACCAATTTTATGATGCTTTCGAGTCCTTTGGAGCTTGAAAGCTTCAGCACCCCTTGATTGTAAAACAGCAACCAGCACATTCTTTAAAACATCTCATTTTGTGTTCCATAGAACAAAGTTTCAAAAACAATGTATCTAATTTTTTTTTTTTGTTAAAATTCTAAATTTGCTAAAACTAAAACTTGAATTAAAATGAATTAAGGCCAAATAAATAAATAAATAAAGCTACAATTAAAATGAAAACTGAAAATATAAAAACGAAAGCTAATTTAATATATTAATATATACTATATTGGTATATAAACATACTAAAATGACACTGACAAAGTAGTAAGAACATCAGGTTTGGAACAATAAGGGTGAATAAATGATAACAAATAGTAATTTTGAGTGAACTATTGCTTTAAGGTACTGAAAGTGTGTGTGTGTACCTGTGGTATTGTGCTTGAAGGAACTGGAACTCGTCCTTGATGCGGTCGCACGAGTCTGACGTCGTGAACTTCAGCTGCTGCGATGAAGCCTGAAACGAAAGCAATTTACAGTGGTCAATCGCATTATTCAGAAAACGTGTGTCGCAGGCATCTGGGGGACGGACCAGCGCTGCCGTCTCAA
The DNA here is from genome assembly GCA_036247105.1 of Cirrhinus mrigala. Taxonomy (NCBI): domain Eukaryota; kingdom Metazoa; phylum Chordata; class Actinopteri; order Cypriniformes; family Cyprinidae; genus Cirrhinus; species Cirrhinus mrigala. The sequence goes on along the minus strand of CM070028.1, from coordinate 18,752,988 downwards.
TGCCAAGAACGGAAAAATCCGGCCAAAACAGATGCGGCTTTCTAAACAGGGAATTTTGTAATCAAGAGTGAATTCAAGTGTACTGTATAAAAAGCAGCAAATGAAATCTCGAAGGCTTACTGCGACATTCAAAACTCATAATTTAGAAGGCGTCTGTCATGTCTGGAGCGCGACATCACCCCAGGTTTTTGAATTACATGTATTCCGCTTGCAGGTGAGCTTATTTCCCTAGTGTGGGGGCCACACCTGTAGGGAAAATGCAGATGTTATTGGAACTGTTTTGCGCTTTTCAGGGTGGATTTTTCCTAGACTTGGTGATATGTTGGCGCTTTTCCCAATAAGCAACTGCCATACTTGAATTTTGATGAATGCAGGCCTTCCAGCTTTTAATGTAATTCTAGTAATGCTTAAAAAAGAAACCCCCGGACGATCTCTCCTATTGCCAATGTTTCCGATTCTGGCTACTGAAAATGAAAATGTACATTTTAGTCATTTTGACTGTAGAAATGGCTTGAGTTTGCTGGGTAGGATGAGGGTCAGCAATAAGTGAGCTTACTGAACGATCCAGTTAAGGGCTTTTCACACTTGAAATTGTTAACTCTGGGTCATCCTAAACCCCGGATAAACAGAATCCTAGGTTATCGCAATCATGTTTCACGCTGGGTATATCCTGGGTATTCATTAACAGACGTTTCACACTGTACATTCCTAAACCCCAGGTTAATGTTTCATAATCCCGGGTAAAACGCAGTGCTAACACTGCTTTTTAATTTACAGAAGTAAAACGTTTCTTTACCCGCGGTTAAAAGCGGTGTTTAAAACAACGATAACCCAGGGTTTTTAATTTTACTTTTTATGTCATTTATTTTCTTTTTATTTATTTGGTACAGACCAATAATCTTGGAAAGATTTTTATTTAAGTATCAGTTTTTTAAATATTAGTTATAGTTTTTTTTTTTTTTTTTTTTTAGTATAAATGATACACTGTTAGTTTCTAATAATATCTTGAATTACTTTTTTACTAACTTGAATTACTTTTTTTTTTTTTTTTTCCATTTTAGTTTTAGTCATTTATGTTCAGTGCTTTGTCAATTTTATTTTATCTTTTTTGTTTTGTTTTAAATTAGTCCATATAGTTTTATATGTTTATGTTTATTTTATATAAACAGTAACTTTAAATGAACATATAAATGACATTTTTCCATAGTTTTAGATTTTTATAATCACACTGTTTTGAATTCAACAATATGACTAACATGTTAATTTAATAAAAAAAATACAGAAAGAAATTAAACAATAAACAGAAGAAATTAAACAATTTTATTATTATTATTTTTATTATTGACCAGTGTATTTGGCTAGTCAGTACTGTTTTGCTAGCATAATTTATCACAATTTTTATAATAATAATAATAATAATAATAATAATAATAATAATAATAACAACAACAATTGTTAAAAATAAATTAAATTTGTTGTTATTTGTATTATTATTGTTGGATTTTTACAGTGGATTTTTGTCTGGTATATTTAGCTGTACTGTTTTGTTAAGAACATGAATAATGATAATAACAACAATAATGTTATTATTATTTAATTAATTAATTAATTATTGTAAATATTACAAAATAATATTATTTAAAATAATTATAAATAATGATTGTTATTATCATTACTACTACTACTACTACTACTACTACTACTACTACTACTACTACTACAACTAATTATTATTATTATTATTATTAGTTGTTGCTGTTATTATTATTATTATAGATTTTTACAATGGATTTTTGTCTGGTATATTTGGCTGGTCAGTCCTGTTTTGCTAAAAAATTTTTTTACCCTTTTAGTATAATAATAATAATAATAATAATAATAATAATAATAATAATAATAATAATAATAATAATAATTAATAATTCTAAATATAAAAATATATTATTAAAAGTAATAATTATAAATGATGATTGTTATTATTATTATTAATATTATCATTATTATTTCTAGCTTCCAAAGATTTAAAAAAAAAAATTGGTTAGTATATTTGGCTGGTCAGTACTGTTTTGCTTGCATAATTTTTTATATCATATTTATTCATATTTATATCATATTTTTTATAATAACAATAATAATAATAATAATAATAAATAAATAAAAATATGTTAGCAAAACAGGGCAGATTTTTATATACGTGACCTATTTATAAGTTTTCATGTTTGATCCTACAGTCTTATCAGTCAAGAGAAGCAAAGACAACAAAAGAGAAACAAATTCAGCATGCCGGACTTGGTAGGTTTTTTTTATTGGGCGCTCTGATCTCTTCTGAACAATCGAGCAGCTGATTCATCATGTTATTTTCCAAATTGCCAACCCGTTCTTGACTCCTTTCGAGTGTTTGCGTTTTTCCGTTTCAAAAATCCCGAGCCACTCTGCGGGTGAGAGCTCGACGGATGAAATTCTCGGTACGAGCGGACCAACCTTTAACACAAACTGTGTACTTAGCCCGAGCGCTCTGTGCTCCGCTGCATATGAAAGAGAGGCTTGTGTCAACAGCGAGCACTTAGTGCCCAAACAGTCAATCTTTTTCAGACACCGCTAACAGTAGCCCTCACATCTCTGCGTGGCTACGGGAGATACGGTTTCCTTAGGGAATGCTGGGGAACGGGGCTGATTGGGAATGTTTTTGAGTTGATGGTGGAGCGTCCGGCGATGGCGAGATCACGGGTGTTACGTACACACAATACTTGCTTTCAACGGCAGCCATGCTGACCTGCTTGCTACACCGTAACGTCATCTGGACTGTTTAAGCAAGCGCTGAACACTGTTAGCTGTTTGCTAAATAGAGAGAGTACTTTAAAACTCTCTTTAATGCATTAATAGAAGTGTGTTAAAACAGATGTACACATGCTGTGTGAATGAACAAAAGCTTATCGGTCCTAAAGAAGTTAATAGTGAGCACAATTATGGTCATTTTTTTGTAATGACTCTGGAACTTTGTTACTTTGACATTTAAATGACAAGTTTATTCAAAGTAACTTTAAGAACACTTATTACAAAGTCAATCTTTTATTGAATAACCTGGAGTTGAATGACCGGTCCAAGTGTGCAGTGATTTATTCATTTTCCAGATGTTTAAAAATAACTTTAAAATAAGTAAATTAACTCTAAAACTATAAAATGTAAACTTTAACAAATAAATAGCAAAAAATATATATATATATTTTTGAATGTATATTTTAATGTTGTGATGCCTAAATTCACAGAGCATTTAAAACATTTTATTTATTTTTTATTTTATTTTATTTAGGACCAAATAGAATAGAATTAATATAACCTATCAGTTAATATACTGACTTTGACTATTTATTTTTTTTTTTTTTATTTAATAGTATTTCAATATTGGCCTAGCAGTTAATATACTGAGATTGGTAAATAAAAAAAAAAATAAAATAAATAAATAAATAAATAAATTCATATTAATTAATAGGCTGATTCTATACCTTTTAAAAAAAAAAGAAAGAAAGAAAGAAAGAAAGAAAGAAAGAAAGAAAGAAAGAAAATCTAAACTATTTGGTAAATAAATAAATAAATTATTATATTTAATAATTTAATATTAATATATTAATATTAATATAATTTAATATGTAATAGATAAATAAATAAATAAACCGATATTGAAATTCTATAGCATTTGATAAATAAATAAATAAATAAATAAATAAATAAATAAATAAATAAATAAATAAATAAATCCAGTATATTAACTGATAGCTGAATAATTGATAGGCCAATAAATAAATAAATAAATAAATACTATTTGGTAAATAAATAAATTAATAATCTCATATTAATTGATAGGCAGATTCTACACTTTTTGATATATATATATATATATATATATATATATATATATATATATATATATATATATATATATATATATATATATTATATATATATATATATATATATATATAAATAAATAAACAAACTGATACTGAAATTCTATACTATTTAGTAAACAAATAAATTCAGTATATTAACTGATAGGCTGATTCTGAAATTCTATACTTTTTGATAAATAAGTAAATATGCCGATATTGAAATTATATACTATTTGAAAATAAATAAATAAATAAATAATTGATAGGCTGGTTCTATACCTTTGGATAATTAAATAAATAAATAAATAAATAAATCTATACTATTTGGTAAATAAATTAATTAATAATCTCATATTAATTGACAGGCCGATTCGATACTTTTTGGTAAATAAATAAATAAATAAAGTTAGTAAATAAATAAATAAACAAACAAACTGATATTGAAATTCTTATTAATTCTATTGATTATTTATTTATTAAATAGCATAGAATTTCAATATCGGCCTATCAGTTGTTGTTTGTTTGTTTGTTTGTTTGTTTGTTTTAATCAAATAGTATAGAATTTCAATATCGGCATATCAGTTTGTTTGTTTGTTTATTTATTCATCAAATAGTACAGAATTTCAATATCGGCCTATTAGTTAATATATTGAGATTACTCATAAATGTATCTATCATCATTATTTCTTTATATTAAATGTATACAGTCTAATAAATTGCCGGCTTAGCATCAGCCAGAATTTAAAAAAAATTATTATAAATTAAATTTTTATTATTATTATTTTTTTTTTACTACATTTTTTATAAACACACACCAAACAACACTTATCAATTTAAATGAATTCTCAGATGAATGAATTAATTCTCGAAATAATTGGCATGTGTATTAACATTATTAATTTAGGTTTGGGTTCTGAGCTAAAGAATCACATCTTAAAATACAACTGTTGTCAGATTTTATTGCCAATTTGAAATATGTTATCGAAACATAACATCTCACACAGGTGATTTCTGTCTGTTTCCCATTCAGCTATACTTGTATAACTGGAAACAGCTTCTCGGAAATATGGCAAAAATAGCCGCTGACTGAACTCGCTTTATCTTTAAAAGTGACTCATTGCTCTTCCCTACCAACTGAGCGGCAGATTTGCTTTATGGGATTCAAACCTGCAACCTTCTGGTTAGCAGGCCAAATCTTTAATCACTAAGCTACACCAGCCTTAATGAAGTGACGGAAACCTTCAAGGTTGCAAAGCTTAGTCTAATGATTTTAAGCTTCAGAGCAAATCCCATATTCACAAAAAAAAAAAAAGAAAACCACACACAGGCGCACTCATGCAGCACAAGAGCCAAAATATGGGACAATCCCTAATTTGACTCCGCTTCTGTGCGCTTCTCCTTTGAGATGCAATTAAACCATTAAAAGGCTTTATACGCTGGTGGGCAAATTGTGAGTCTTCTGTGGCTAAATGGGATTCATCATTCCCGTAATTTACAGTTGTGCCTCCCACCCCACCGTTTAACAGAAAAAGAAATGTTCTAGAAAATTCTTTCAACTCTAATGTTGGCAGTTTTTTTTTTCTCATCCCAAGGGATTACACACAAAAGCCCAGATGTAGTTATCTGAAGAGGAGAAGAGAGTCTTTACACTTGAATTACAGTGAATGTGATTCGGTGAAATGCCAGCAAACCAAGAGGCACTAGGATCACTACAGCAAATCCTCACCCCCAGTCTTCCTGTATCTTTCCTACGTTTGGAGCATACTACTACTATTTCTGCAATACACAGTATGCTCCAGATAGTTCTCCAGACTGATATATGAACCCTGGAGGACATATACAGTCATATTAGTGGATTTTTTGCACCACCAATTTCCTATGATTTGACTCATAAATACAGTAAAGCATTAAAGGGATAGTTCACCCTAAAATGAAAATTACCCCATGATTTACTTACCTTCAAGCCATCCTGGGTGTATATGACCTTCTTCTTTCAGACAAATACAGTCGGCATTGTATTAAAAAATGCCCTGGCTCTTCCAAGCTTTATAATGCCAGTGAACGGCTGTTGAGATTTTGAAGCCCAAAACAGCGCATCCATCCATCATAAAAAGTACTCCACATGGCTTCTGGTGGTTAATAAAGGCCTTCTGAAATAAATCGATGTGTTTGTATGAGAAAAATATCCGTATTTAAAACTTTATAAACTATAATCTCTAGTTTCTGCTAACGAGAGAATGGCGTTCAAGCGGTTTTTAAGTTTTAAATATGGATATTTTTCTCATACAAACACACTGATTTGCTTCAGAAGGCCTTTATTAACCATCAGCAACTATGTGGAGCACTTTTGATGGCTTTTTTGGGCTTGGAAATCTCAACAGCCATTCAATGCCATTTTAAATCTTATTTTTAGAATTTTTTTTTAATATAGCTCCGATTGTATTCTTCTGAAATAAGAAAGTTATATACACCTAGGATGGCTTGAGGGTGAGTAAATCATGGGGTAGTTTTAATTTTTGGGTTAAATATCCCTTTGACTTTGAACTAGTACTCAATACATTTACTGAAAATTTGGTCTAATTCATGGAGGTCCAGTCTTTTAAGCCATATTATTCATAGTTTTACTAAATGGGACCATGATAAGCAAAGGTAAATACCATGCATAAATCCCTAATAATATAGCTGGATGTAATTATGGTTTTTATAAAAGAAACTGTGGCAACTGTATTATCAAGAAATGAACGCATCGAAAAAAGCAAACACAAAAGTAAACAAAACAAAAATGTGAACCCAACAAAAATGAAAACAATTACAAACCACCCAAAAAAACATAAGTAAAATAAACAACAGAAAAACACTAAAACATAATCATTTAAAATGTCAGGGCTTCTCAGGTTTATATGGGCCATTCTACAGAATTTAAACATTCTGTAGAGTTGGAAACATCTTGAAAAAAATCTTTTTCCAAAACATCTGTATGTATGAAAATTGTATAATATCCAAGATACACATTTCTAGTAGTTGTGCAGTTAATTCTCATATTGTATTTTCTGAAAATTTAGGAATATTTGTCCTCTCGCTAAATTTATTACTACCAAAACAAGGTACACTGTAAAAAAATAAAAAAAACACAATTTGAGTCAGCTTAAAATAATTTGTTACCCTGCTGCCTTAAAATTTTAAGTTCAGTCAACTAAAATAAGTTTAGTCAACTTGAAATGTTAAGTTGTACTAAGTAACAACTTAGATATTTGTGTTTGCTAAACTTAAAATGTTAAGTTGATTCAACTCAAATATCTAAGTTGTCACTTAGTATAATTTAACATTTCCAGCTGAATAAATAATAAATTTTTTTTGAGTTGACTTAACTTAAAATTTTAAGGCAGCCAGGTTACAAATTATTTTAAGTTGACTTAACAAATCGTTTTTTACAGTGTAATAATAACTTACTTGGAAGGGTTATATTGACCTATTAAGATTTTGCTTACATCTAGATTGTAAATATATTTTTGGGCTATTTTATTAACATTTTTTCAAAGGGTAAATCCATAACGATTACATTTTTAACAATATTTCAAGTGTAGTTTATGAGATTTATTGTATTTTGAATCCAGTTTTTCTCTGTAAAAGGCAAAAAGTTGATCATACTGATTTCAAAGTTAAGGAATCATTATTTTAAATTTACACTGAACCAAACACTATCATAACATCTTGGTTAATAATTCAGCATACTTTTTTTTTTGACAAAACATCCCATGTTTCGGTCATGACTGTACATTTTCGGTAGTGACAGAAATGTTTTGTTATCAATCATATCACATTAAAGAATTTTAACTTGTGTGTGTGATAAAATGTACTAAAATACTAAAACATACTAAAATACAAAAAAAAAAAAAATGCATAACTGTACTAAAATTTTGTTTATTTTCCCCAGATATGAGAATTGTGTGTTCCCTTTTCCCATTTCGGCCGTGACTGTTTCGATAGTGACAATTCTATGAGATAACACACAAAAAACAAAGATCTCACTATCGAAAATCCACCAAATTTTTCCATAGTGACACCTTTAGAATATATTGAAGCTAGCTTAAAGATGCTAATCAGCGCATGGTTAGCTAGCACAGTTCTGAACAATCATACACATATAAAAGCTAAATGTAATGAAACAACTCTCAAAAAAGTGTGCTTAATTGCACAAAAAAAAAGTTGTTCGGTAGTGACGTTCCTTATAATAACAACGATTTTTCAGACTTCACAAACAAGCATTGATAAACCTTTACTTAGCAATTAAAACCTGTATCCACATTACACTTAAAGTATTGTGTTTCTTCACAGTGGCAGAAGCACCATGGGGGTTGGTAAACCGGAAGCCACCCTGCAAAATAATAGTGGTGGCTAATCACGTTTGGGACAGGAAGTTGATTTCGATCATTATCTCTTTGCCCAGCCTCGGTCATTGCAAACCCTCACCCCCTTTCACTTTGGGAGAAATGGTGTTATCCCATATCCCGCTCCGATCCGTCCTCATCGAGTCGTTTGAAAGGGGATTATTCACCTTTTATCACTTCAGGCGCCGCACGCTCCCAAACACAAGCTTCCTCGCGCTGAAAAGGCCGACGGTGGCAGTCAAATTACAGACAAATAGCTGTCACACGGCATAAAGGATACACAACACAGCGGGTAGGGGGTAGCGAAAGAGAGGGGGAGCGAGAGAGCGAGCAGTGGGAATGTCATTCAAGAGGAGAGCGTACAGTACGGTGGCTCACGATTGAAAATTAAAAGCAGGCGGGTCAAGGTGATTGCGAGATTACAGGCAGAACAGTACTGAGTGTGATTGATGCCGTGTTGGTAAAGAGCTCGGCACGGGTCAGAGACTCCGGAAGACAGCCGATTACTCCCGACCCTGTAACAAATGGCACGGCCATGGGAGGCGAGCGACTGCCCGCAAATAATGACCCCTTGGAAAGAATCCTGCAGACTTATGGACTTCACGTTCACGGTTAAACTAAAATAAGGCCAGACTGGTTGATTAACATTCAACTGTGTGCCAGTGCTATTTTAGTATTATTTATTTGAACTTCGTTTAGATTAAGTTTTATTAATTGTTTTTTTCTCTTTTTTTTTTTTAATTTAGCTTTATTTTTTATTTCAGTTTTAATAATTTTAATACTTCAATTTTTATTTTCATTTTTAAGTTGAAGTTTTTCCATCTGTTTTTAATTTCTGCTTTATTTCAATTAATGAAATTATTATGTACTAATTTTAGTTTAGGGTATGAGGGGGTTTTGGGGCCCTGGAGAAGTTTTGACATGCCGTGACATTTGTTATTTTTTCAGTATCTTAAAAACATATTCATGGCTATTAATGGCTATTAATGACTGTTAATGGCAACGCAATCCTTGATCATGTTGTTCATTGTTGTGTGCAATGAACTAAAAGACTAACAGATCATACAGGACAGAAAGCGAAGTGGGAAAGAGAGAAGGGGGCGGGATCGGGAAAGGTCCTTGAGCGGGGATTCTAACTTGGGACGCCCGTAGCGCAACGGCACTGCATGTCTGCCCACAAGGCTATCGGTGCCGACAAAGAAATTCTTTTCTTATATAGTTTACAGTTTTAGTCAATTTGTGATTTGTGACATGATTCAAGATTTACTAAACAAACAAATAAACAAAAACTAAGAATTGGACATCATTGATCATGTTGTTCATTGTTGTGTGTGATGAACTAAATGCCACAAAGAAAACAAACAAAAAAAAATAATGTATCGTTAAAATCATTTACATTTTTAGTCAAATAATGTATGACTGAGACATGATTTGAGATTTAATAAAAAGCACAGACTCTAAGAATTGGACATCACGTTGTTCGTTGTTGTGTGCGATGAACTAAATGCCACAAAGCAAGTATTATTTACAGTATTTAAATCGTTTACGTTTGTAGTCAGATAATTTGTGACTTCGAAATATGTTTCGAGATTAAAAAAAAAAAAAAACTGACTCTAAAACTGGATGTCACTGACCACATTGCTTATGGTTGTAAATAAATGAATAAATATCTATAGATTCACATTGGGGGGGGGGGGATCGATTCACATTTGAATTGCAATTCAGTCTTCTAACGATTCGCATCGATTTCTATTAAAAAAATCTATTTTTTAGTTAATGTAATTATAATAGCCTAGGCCTAAAAATAACATGATGTTGTCGGGACAAAACAGTAACAGCAACAGTACATCCTGCCCCATTTTCAGCGAGGCCAAGTTATTATTTCTCTTTTGTTATTATAGGAAGTAGGGATGTGCCCGAATCAGTATTCGCAAAGGCACGGAAAACAAACAATGCATTCTATGCAGCCACTAAAGGCTCGTTAATTGCCTGCTAGCGATTGTTACATTACATTACATAAAATTTCACCACATAAGCAGAGTTAAGGAAAGGTGATTGATAGGACGATGGCGAATGATTTGCAGATCCTAAACACCACTGACAAACATCTAATCTCTAATCTGGCAATCGCAAATCTCGAAAGTGAAAGTAAAAAGCGAGCATATTAATAAGGCTCCCTGATGCCCACAATTTATAGTATAATTACCCAATGATATAATTGCGAGAGAAAGCATCAAAATACATATTTTTCCTCCCATCTCGTATTTATTTCCTTTAGCGGTTTTGTGGTACACGTCATTCAGGTACATCCCTAATGGGAAGTGTAAAACATTTTTGATTTATTAGGAAGATAATAGTTAATAGGAAACACTGATTTCTTAAAAATCGAAAAATTGTGAAACGATTTTTAATCGAATCGTGACCCCAAGAATCAATATGAATTGAATCGTCAGGTACCTAAAGATTCCCACCCCTATTTCACATCTTTTGCCAATGGCAATTACTTTTAAAATATTTTATAGAGTTTTTTATCATACATTTTAAATAAATGACATGCATTTGCAACCAATTTTGTTGCTATCTGAAGTCATCGCAAGCACACTACACTAAACATTACGGTTTTTTATTTGTTTTTCATGTCAAAATTACATGCTACTGTATCTGATAACATGCTACAAACTTTGTTAAATATTTATTTAATGTTTTCATATTTCTTTAACATATACAACTCAAGATAACTGTTAAGCATGTAAATTCATTACTTCCAGGGTTATAGTATTATAAGGTTGGGTAAAAAAAAAATATATAGATTTCTCAATTTTAATCGTTTCTCATTTTTATGAAACAATATCCATTCTTAAATTCAAAGATACAATTAGTCTAGCCTGTTTTCAGTTAATAAATGGACCATCGTAACCCACCTCCCATGCAATAAATTGCAATAAGCTTTGTGCTTTGTTATGTTAGATACGTCAGATTTCAAACTCTGTCCATTTTATTACAATATTCAAAGAATAAATACAGTTTTGACGCTGCTGAATGTCGCTGTAGTGCCTTGGAGAGGTGGCAATGTGAACCGCACATGAACTGATTTATCACCTCTGCTTTTCAACCAGCTTCACCATGAAATAAACATGAATGAACATCTGAAGGCATGTTAAAAGAGTACATCCTACAAAATCCGTATCCTGTCTCATGTAATCGCTCACTCAGTGTTTCAACTGCGGAAAGACATTAATATAACAGCTAGTAAACAATACGTCACATAATGTCACATTTACCTCAGAAAAAAACATGTTCGGTGACCAAAAACTCATTAGTCAGCTAGAAAAATGAACTCTAGAGAGGAGCATTTTGCTAAATATATGCACCAAATAACATATTTATTATAACTGAATATTCTTCAGTGTTTAATTTATGTTTATGTTTAAATAAACTGTAACCATGCACATATTTATATTTCAAAAAATGAACTGATATACATAAAATAATCTATATCGAATTGAATCGGAAATCGAATTACAAGCTTGTGAATTAGAATCGAATTGAGTTTTGAAATTTGCGTCAAAACCCAGCCCTATAGTATTATAAATAAACTAAATGTAAGAACTTATTTTAACTAGTTGCCAAGAAAACATTTCTCATTTTCATTTTATTTAACTTGTATAAACATATTTTAAAAAATGAAAAACAAAACGTAAAAAAAAAAAAGATCAAAGTAATAATAAAAACTATATCAGTCTCTCAGTGATACTAAAATAACACTGATCACTGCAAAAGGACACTGAGCATGTGATAATTTTGCACTGAAGGCACTATGAGAAGTGTACAAAGAGTGGCGATCATAGCCTTTGGTTGTGGAGGCGGAAGCGATTGAGGAAGGCTTCTTTAGCCTGGTGCGTCTGTCGACAGGCAGGTCTGAGCGAGGTGCTGCCACATTAAACAGTCCCCCACCAGGCTGCTTTGTTCCAGACCGCTGCTTTACTCTGGGGCGCAGCTTTCCCACAGCGCAAGTCCATCACTGCCAGAGAATACTGATGCAGCCCGTCTGTCTCAGCGCACACAAACACACACACATTCAGAAACATGTGTGCAACATACAAAAGCCTCTAAGCCACGAGCAACTGGCAAAAAACCTGCGCTAGTAAAAATAATCCTGCGACGCAATTATCCCAGCACGCGTCCTTCACACCAAAGGCCAGGAGGAACACAAACAGTCAGACAAGCTAATTAAGCCATCCGCGCCTCGTCCTTTCACCATGGTACAGGCCGAGCCTATTTGGGGAGGATGGTGTATTGTCAGCGCCTCTTTTGAAACGGCCTGAATTTATCATTTCATGCAAAAAAACCTGGAAAATAAAGGAATCGGTATCACCTATGTGCACTTTTCTTTCCTTGTCCTCTCCACGTACGCTTTTTCAGTCCAGAAAGGTGTTCGAAGACTTATTTGCGATGCTAATGAGCAGTTATGCTATCAACAACCAAGACATCTGTTTGGAAGTGTGTGTGTGTGTGTGTGTGTGTGTTACCATTCCAACCTGCAGAAATGAACAGCGAATTTGTTGCTGCCTATTTAGCAGCTATTTGGCTCAATTTTATTGATCGAATATTATTAGTCGTCATTGCTAAGGCAAGAATTACTACATGTTCAAGTTAATAGTCTCTTCAATAAAAAATAAATTTTATGCTTTCTTATATAGTAGTGGTACTTAAGACAAGCATTGATTAATATAGATTTATTTATAATTTATATACTTAAATTGCATATATTATAATATACGTGTTAATACAATTTTATATACATAATACTATATAGTATAAATATACAGTATAAGATTATATGCAAAATTTTATACTATGTAGTACAAAGGTTTATATACATAAATAAAATAGTATGCTAAATAATAAAAATATATATTAACATTGATTTTAATGGCCAAGGGGAAAAAAAATACAAAATGTTTTTATTAAGATTTTCTTCATTAAAATTATATTTCTGTTATTTTATAAATGTTTTTATATATTACCACTGCTTAAGACAAGCATTATGACTGATACAATTATTTATATTATCTATTATGATAGTATAATGTGTGTATGTATACACACACACACACTATAGTATCACAATAGATAGTATAATAAATATAAATTTGTAATAAAATAAGTTAAACAATATATAATATACTTATATATAATAAAATATATAAAATATATAGTATAATATAGTGCTGCCAAATCAATTAATTGCAATTAATCGCACCCAAAATAAAAGTATGTTTTTAATGTGTGTATTGTGTATATTTATATATAAAATAAATATACATAGCACACACACATTATGTAAACACAACCTTGTATTTTGGATGCAATTAATCGATTTGACATCACTACCACACACTTTATAATATAAATTTATATTATTTATATATTATATTATATTATTATATTATTATTATAGATATATAAATAGATGTTATAATAAATGTATTTATTAATGAAATAAGTTTAACAATATATAATATACTTAAATATATAGTATAAAACACTGCCGTCAAATCGATTATCACAATTAATTGCATCCAAAATAAAAAAAAGTTGGTGTTTACATAATAAACGTGCATGGACTGTGTATATTTATATGTAAAATAAATATACACATCACACACGTGCTGTATAATGTAAACACAAACATGTATTTTGGATGCGATTAATCTTGATTAATCGATTTGACATCACTAGCATCAATATAGTTTATAATACAAATTTATATAATTTTATAGATACACACATATACATACAAATATTATAATAAATAGTATAATAAATATATTTGTAATAAAATAAGTTCAACAGTACATAATGTACTTTAATATGTAGTATAAAATGGTGCTGTTAAATCGATTAATCGTGATTAATCGCATCCAAAATAAAAGTTGGTGTTTACATTATAAACGTGTGTACTGTGTATATTTATATGTATATGTAAAATATACACATCACACACGTGCTGTATTATGTAAACACAAGCGTGTATTTTGGATGCGATTAATCGATTTGACACCACTAGCATCAATATAGCTTGAAATATAAATGTATATAATTTTATATATACATACATAATAGATAGTAGACAATATACATGTGTGTACTGTGTATATTTATATGCATATGTAAAATATACATATTATGTAAACACAAACTTGTATTTTGGATGCAATTAATAGTGATTAATCGATTTGACATCACTAGTATCAATATAATTTATAAGCTATATATAAATATATAACTGAAAAAGACACTAAATCAGCGAATGCTACAAGGCAGATTCAAACTTTCACAACTATATGAGCGAAGTCCTTTTTAAATCCATTTTTTATCTTGGCATGACAAAAAAAAAAGTAGTTCGCAATAAGTTTTTCGTCACGCATGCATGAGCGTGCAGGGGATAAACGGTGAAGTGGGCTTTTTCTCATGCACGTATGAGTATGTGTGTGTGTCGGTGTGTAAGAAACAGAGTTTATTTAATGAGCAAGATGTGGGACAACAGGGATTATCCGCTGCGTTGAGGGATTTGGGAAGGGAAAGACGGAGGTCTGTCCTGCTCACTCGAGCAGACTTAATAAATCTGCCCTGAACGCCCCACCCAAAACATCAGGTCGAGGGCTACACACACACACACACACACTGGTGTGTACGTTCCTGTGCCAACTCTCGCTTCTCTTTCCAGCCATTACTGCAACAATGGCTTTCAGAAGCGACTCCTTGAAAAGCCACAATCAATGGCGCACTCCAATTCACAAATCCCCACCATTATGACATCACTCGTCTAGATCTGGATTCAACGAACAAAATGGAGGACAAAACACTATTAAACGTCATCAGCCACACAAAGAAGTCAGATATGGTTGCGGTAACATTCATACGTCCATACAATGTTAATGAACATTCCCGCTATTTTAAAACACACAACTGGATGTGTTTGAGATGCAAGGGGTTAAATCCATAATCCCTACTTTTAACTTGTGCGTCAGGTCTTAGTACTCCAATTAAGGAGCGTACGGTTTTGAAAATTTCACCAACATTGTTAGGCGACCTTGAAAAAAAAAAAACGGTCGGGTCGGCTTGCAGGAATCAAAAGGCTGCGTGTACGGCTACACCGAGGTGGACAATTCAAGTCATGAGGCGTTCAGCCTGGTCAGAGTAAACACCTTCTGTGTCAAGTCTGGTGAGAAGTCGTTGCTATGGAGTCACAGCGCCGTGGCAACAAAGTAGTGCCGACTACAACCGGGCCCACATTTTCACATGCTCCCTGTCGGCCATTCATTATCAGTCAGAAAAAAAGCAGCTGTTCAGTTCACTACCTCAGCTCAAACACCTGAAAAATACGAAGGATATACTGTTAGATGAGATTTTTTTTCCTGAAAATTGGTCCAACGTAAAAGGGTTCACATGTTAAAGTCAATGTGACATCAAAACTGACACTATTAATTTCCTTAAAGGGGTCATGACATGAGAAATCAAATTTGCCTTGATCTTTTGGCAAATAAGAGGTCTTTGGACCATTAAAACATCTTGCAAGTTTCATAGCTTAAAACGTCCTCTTCATTATAAACAAAGCATTTATTTAATCACGCTATAAAAACAGGTCATTTGGATCTGAGGTGCAAGGTGACGTCACAGGGGCGCAAACATTGCATAAACACTGCCTCCAGAGCAAGACATCGGCGAATAGTCTTCTTGTCAACATAGGCCCCACCCACTGGTATCCGGCTGACATGGCGAATGCGAGCGTTGCGTTGCGTCAAAAGCAAATAGAAATTACAATCACTACCACTATCTTGTCTACACTGGATACAGTGTACAGATCCACGTTCACTTTCTGACAGAGTCAACTGCTTGAGTCTGTCGTCAATAGGACAAATGGAGTGAAAGAACGTTTGATTTGACGCGTTTGGTTTAAACAGCTCGTTCGCGTCTTTGTACAGATATCAGAGGGATCCCAGCGCAAGGAACAAGTGGATAGTTTATTTTTAATGGCATCCCGGATCGTGCCAGAGAATTGTCCGGAGAGTTTTGTTTTGTAAACAAGGCACAGTGTGATGGAGAGTTCACAAAGAAACATTTTTGAAAGATGAAGCGGTGCTAGATCTGACTGCAGCTGCATCACAAATGGTAAGTAAATTATTTCATAATGCTTTGTACGGAAATTACCGTCATGTTGTCAAAACACTCATATGCAATAGCGAGGGGGCGTTGATACTATTTCCTATGCAATGATGTTAGTCAATCGTAACAGTAGCTGATGACTGAGAAGTCTTAAAGAACACACCCCTTAAAAACGGTCGTTTTAGACAGAGGGTCAGAATGAAGGTTGAAAATAATATTTTTCCACACATTTATTTGTTTTTTGTGTGTGCGTGTGCAAAAGGCATTATTAACATTAGGTAAACCTCAAGAAACATATCAAAATAAAATAAAAAAAATAATCCATGTCATGACCCCTTTAATACAAGGGTCATATACAGATTGAAAAATGAAGTCAGACATACAAGAAAATCTAGTTTAAAATGAGTTAAAAGTTCTTAAAAATGTACTCATATTAGGACTGGATGATATGAACTAAAATCAAAACCTCGATTAGGATTAATAAACGATTCTCCTTTTTTAAAATTTTATTATTACTATTGTTTTATTAAAGGGGTCATCAGATGCAAAGTGTTGGAAGTGTATGTACAAATCTACCCTATAATGATAAAAATCCATGCAGTGGTTTTTAATTAATCTGTAAAAATAATATCCCCTTTTTCAAATCGAGCCGTTCTCAGATGCCTGTCGGTGTGGCATCACACCAACAGAGGCCGCTCCCACGATAGTTGATTGACATGAGCGTCTTACCTCAGACCCGCCCTAAATCAGCTGTAACAGTCCAACCTCCATTGTTTCCATTCCGGAGCAGGGATGTAAGTTAGATTGAGCGATTGAGTTGTTGTGTTGCTAGATGTAATAATGAACATAGTGGTCGTCATTTACTCCCGACATCTGAGCCGCTGAAGATGCAGTGGATTACGTTTGTTTGTGAAGGGAATGCGTATCCCGATGTACATAAATGTGTCTATGTTTGTGCAAATCATTCGTGATCCAGCTTCACCTACAGCAGAAGTGAGTATAAGGGTTTTTTTTATGAATCATCTTTTTGCGGCTAAACGTGCTAAATGCGGCTAAAGTAAACAATCTCTCAGAGTAGCACGTCACTCCACAAAGAGAAGTGAGAGCTCATTTGCATTTAAAGGAACAATCCCTCAGAATGGGATGATTTTTGCAGAGCTCATTTTGACAAGGCAAAAATGGCGTTGTTTTACACTACCATTGAGAATTTTTAACCAAAGTATATTATAGATTTTTCATTAAGACCCTAAAGAATCATAGCAACTTGTGGAAAATGGGCATCCAATGACCCTTTAAGGTATTAACAGGAGTTTAAATAATTGACATGGGAAAAGGACATCGGTTAGAGGTTTCCGAATTTCGGTTTCGATTACTTTTCGATTAATCATCCAGCCCCAACTCATATCTATGATATTCATTGTATGATTTTGAAAAACTTCACTGAATGATTTTCAAGGATAATTTAAGTGGCATGTAACCATCAAATAAAATGCAATAACATTTTTAAATTAGATTTTCCAGGTCAAACGATTTTTTTTTAGAACTATAAAAATTATTAATTAAAAATCCTTCCGTTTTTTTAGTGGGTTGCACCACATTACATTTTACAAACTAAAATTGCTTTCTCATCAAAAGGTCAAATTATGGGGCTAGTTCACCCAAAAATGAAAACTCTGTCATTATTCACCCTCATGCTATCCAAACCTGTAAGACCTTCGTTCATCTTCTGAGCACAAACAAACTATTTTTTCATGAAATCCGAGAGCTTTCTGACCCTGCATAGACAACGACGCAACTGACACATTCAAGGCCCAGATACGTAGTAACAACATACCTAATAGTCCATGTGACATCAGTGGTTCAACCGTAGTTATGAAACTACGAGACTTTTTGTGCACAAAGATAACAAAAATAACAACTTTATTTAACAATGTCTACTCCTCCATGTCAGTCTTTGACATGCGTTCATGAGAGTACAAGCTATTCAGAAAAAAAAAAAGTTTTTTTTACAAACGACTTTCCTTTCTGTATGACATCACCAAGCCCACCTTACATAAGCCAATCAAACGCCACCCATTCTGTCATTAATTACTCACCCTCATGTCCTTCCAAACCCGTAAGACCTTCTTTCATCTTCAAACCACAAATTAAGAAATTTTTGATGAAATCCGAGAGCTTTCTGACTCTGCATAGACAGCAACGCAACTGACACGTTCAAGGCCCAGAAAGGTAGCAAAGACGTTGTTAAAATAGTCCATGTGACATCAGCGGTTCAACCTACTCCTCCATGTAGAAAAAACGTTTTTTCAACAAACTCCACCTCCTAAACGACTTTCCTTTCTGTATGACATCACCAAGCCCACTTTACACGAGCCAATCAAACGCCACCCTACATTTCTGCTCACTTAACATCCAGTTTCACTCAAAAATACGACATTTTAGATGTAAAATGTGTTGTGGATGCCATTTATGTTTCCAAATGATTCTGTAACGCAAACCAAATCATGTTGCTCAGTGGCATCTCGTTCCTTTCTATTTCCTGCCATACGGCATTAATCAAGTGCGCCTAATCAAAATATCTGTCATATTAGCTCATTAATCAGCAACAGCCTGCAAGAAACTTAACATGAGATGAGTTATCGCATTCGAACCGGTCTACGAATACAACAAACCCACTTTTAATCACTTACCCGGGTTAGTTAGGCTGATTAGGGCCCGCTATGTGTAACTCAATCCGTAAATGAGTTCATAAGCAGTGATACAGACGCTCTCCATCTACTTTGGCTAAAAGATCAAGGTAGTGCGCAACACACACCTCTGATTCGCTGCAGGGAAAACATCTTGCACAATGCAAATGCATGTCATTACAGATTACACCTAGGGTTTTTGGCAAAAGTCTTGCTGTTCTTACAAAAAAAATCAGCTTGTGTTCAAAAACTGTGATTGTACATGATTTTTGGCACTCCATTAGAGTTCTTTATAAAAGATTAATACAATATGAGAGATGTCAACACAAACATTTGGCACTTAAATATTATATTTTCATGGCTTGCTGCAAAGTACAGAGTACTCAACAGATATAAATGTCAAGTAAAACAACACACCAGAATTAGGTTTTGGGACTGAAGTTGCATATATTAATACACAATTCGCCAACTGTTAAATGTCACAGGCGCACAACATC
The DNA here is from genome assembly GCA_036247105.1 of Cirrhinus mrigala. Classification (NCBI taxonomy): domain Eukaryota; kingdom Metazoa; phylum Chordata; class Actinopteri; order Cypriniformes; family Cyprinidae; genus Cirrhinus; species Cirrhinus mrigala. Next base: position 18,733,360 of record CM070028.1, on the reverse strand, counting down.
TACATTGTTCGCATTTGCAAACACAATTATGCACCGCAAAATCACGAAATAGTAGGTTTTGAGGTAAAAACGTGTGGTTTAGACAATTAAAAGCGTTATGTGAGTGCTAAATATTTAATCTTCGCGATAAGTTTGAGCATACACACACACTTGCACGGATGCGTCTCCTGCCAATGCTAAGCTCAAGGCAGCTAACAACATCAACACGGCGCCAGCAAAGCGCTCGATTTACACTCACCGAGTGCCTGGATTGTGGAAACATCATGTCAGTTTTGGTCTTCGGGGTCTTGCCTTCTCCTCGTCCAAGAACAGGGAAGCAGTTTGCTGAGCAGACGGTTATATTAGTGTGTGTTTTCTTTGTTCCGTCGCTAGCTGAAGCTCCTGTACCAGCTACAGGCAGCTCTCGCCGCTGCTATGGCAATAAAGCAGCCTGATGTGTGCCGCACTGAGCGCGCTCTTTAACACGCATTCGGCATGGAAAAATGATCCGGAGATGATTTGTTGGAATCTGTCGGATTGATATGCTGTCTTTCCTGTGCCTTTTCTACGTTGGGAATGAGCTCGGATGAGGGTTGGTGTGTCTCTCTCCTCCCTGGTTGGAGGAAATCGAGTGGCTGTGCAAGAGATGAAGTGGAGTTTAGGAGCTGATGGCTGCTGCTGCTGTTTTCCTTTTTTTCCCCCTTCTTTTTTTCTGTATGTATGCAAATTTTGTAAAATATATTTATAATAATATACTTATACAAATTTTATTACACTTATAATTAGTAATCGTTTTCTTTTACATACGATTTGATAAATATTGTTTTAGATAAAATACTTTTAAGAAACATTAAACCAGCACCAGCAAACAGTTTGAATAAATTAAAATTTCTGTATTTATAGAAATTAAAATGTGTATGTAAAATACATTAAAAATAAAGTATATAACAGTATCAAGCAGAAATACATATAGAAAGTTAGAAATCAATTATATAAATATTTAGTTATATATAAAATATTCTACAGTTTTCCCATTTATATAAATATTAACTTGTATTTTTTAATTTCTAATCATTTTACAACAGAACCAGAACCAACAAACAGCTCAAATAAATATACATATATTTGTATATATTGTTTAATTATATTACCTATATATAAAAATATTTCTTGTATATTAATTTTATATTATACAACATCAAACCAGCACCAGCAAACAGTTAGAATAATACATAAAAATTTCTGTAGGCTATTACATATAACATATACATATAAATACATATAAAATAAATTATTTTAATATATATATATATATATATATATATATATATATATATATATATATATATATATATATATATATGTATATATATATATATATATATATATATATATATATATATATATATGTATATATATATATATATATATATATATATACAAAATATACAAAAAATATTATACATTTATGAATGTTTATAAAATATTTTAATTTTTAACAATTTTAAGACAGCACCAGCAAACAGCTTGAATATATATTTGTATATATTATTTAATTATTTTCTATATCTAAAAAATATATATATTATACCATTTTATATATCATTTTTTAAAGTACATTAATAGTAGTATTAAATATTTGTAATATGTAACTATCAAAACAGCACCAATGAACAACTAAAATATTTTTTCTTTTTATTTAATATTATTTAATATTAAATTTCTTTTAATATTACATAAAATGTTTTCAATTAACATAAATATTATTTTTAATAAACATTTTTTAATTTCTAACCATTTTAAAACAGCACCAGCAAACAGCTTGAATAAATATACATATATTTAAACATATTAATTATATTACCTATGTATAGAATATTGGTATATATTAATATTTTTAATATCTGCCATTTTATATATCATGTTTTAATATATGTACGTAAATATTAATTTTACATATTTGTAATATGTAACTATTAAAACAGCACCAACACATAGCTAATTTCTTTTAACAAAAAATATAAATTTTTTCTAATATTTTTATAATATATTATTTTTAATTTCTAACAAATTTAAAACAGCACCAGCTTGAATATACATATATTTGTATATATTAATTATATTACCTATATGTACAAATATTTTTATATATTAATTTTATTTTTAATATCTACCATTTTATATATCATGTTTTTTAATGTACATAAATATTAGTATTACACATTTTAATGTTCATATCAACAGCAACAACAAGCAGCTTATATATATATATTTTAATTTCTTAATATATTAAAAAAAATAATTTACATTTTCATAAAATATTTTAATTGCTAACAATTTTAAAAACAGCACCAGCAAAAGCTTATAATTTTATAGTTTTTAATGTACGTAAGTATTAATATATTTGTAATATGTAACTATCAAAAGAGCAACAAGCTGTTCAAATATTTTTATAATTCCTTTTAATATATTATATACAAAAATTTCAATTTACATATTTTTTTAGAAAATATTTTTATTTATAACTATTTATAACAGCTCAAATAAATATACATATATTTGTATATATTGTTTAATTATATTACCTATACATACAAATATTTTAATATATTTTCATTTTTAATATTTACCATTGCTTTTAATGTACATAAATATTAATTTTTATTCATCTTTTATTTTTATTAATCATTCAAAACAGCACCAACAGCTCAAATTTTTTTTATCCGTCTGTTCATCCATTATGATAAACTTTTTTGAAACATTTCAGTTTTTCGATGTTCAAATCAAACCTCAAAATTAAAAATAGCATACAGCCATCTAATATACCAAAATGAGATTTGATTACATCCTTGTAGCTGAAGTTTTATTATAATAATACAAGATCTCTGTGCTGTGTATGAATCATTTCGTCATGTGTTTTTTTTAACCCTTTATGACAAGAGATGGTTATCATTACAACTACCAGGACACTTAATGTAGAACATGTTTTACCTGGAGGAACGTCTACCTTATTTATCTTTCTTGTGATAAATGAGATAAATAAAAGCTCAACACAGACTCAAACATATAGGAACAAATTTTATTCCAATTTAAAATGGATATTTTTTTTTAAAGGAGAAGGCTATGAAAGTCATTTTCATGTATGAATGAGGTTCAGGCAAAAGTGGTTGAAATGAAACATACAAAAAGAGAAATATGTCTAAAATACTGTAAATGAACAATAATTAAGCCCCTTGTCAGCAGGGTTTTGCGTTAATACGGTTTCTCCTTTCCCCGACCCTCTCCACCAAAAACAAACACATGCAATTAAAATGTCATTTCTTTTTAAAAACAGCAGTTTGTCATCTTTAATCTTAAATACAGAATAAAATTGTCCTTTTCCTGTTGCGCATTTACCATAATCACATACTTAATGTTTATTTGTTTTTAAAAACCGGACCATAAAATACACAAGTCCTTTTTAAATGATTTCCACAACATTGGCACTTGTAAAGAGTCTGGCTCTACAAATCAAAAGGGATTGGCACACTCAATATAGTACATCATTTACATTTGGTATGCTTTAAAAAAAAAAAAAAAAAAAAAAAAAAAAAAAAAAAAAGGAACCGAAAAAAACAAAAAACAAAAAAAAAGAGCAACCAACCGAACAAGAAATACATTACAAAGTAATACAATACTTTGATTTTATACACCACTACACAAAAGTTTATTTTAGCTGTTTTATCAAAAACAAATGTATTATATTAAAGTGTCCTACATACAAGTGTTCAGGTAATGCATCGACATCAGAAAAAATAAAATAAAGAAAGTAAAGATAGCTTCATATTGTACGCATCCATCACGTCAGTGTGGACCTCAAGCGAAAGAGTCATTTCTATTCATTAGTGTCTGCATCTCTCAGAGTACCAGGAACAAGTTTGGAGGAACATGAGTGGAGTTCGTTCCATTACTGCAGAGTAGGTTCAGTGCATTAACCCAGGGAGGAAAAACATATCAAACTTCATCACAAATTGTTGAGAATGACCAAAAAACCCCTTAAACACCAGCTGAACAGGATATCAAAGCTATTTATACCATCTGCACAACGTATTCTGATGTTTCATGGTACTTAATGGGTACGAAATGACTGGATGTAGTGTTTCTGTTGAATAAAGAAAAGTGTTTAGGCCTAGCCCTTTAAAATGAAAGCTGAAATGTACAAAAGCTTTAAACGTTCACGTGTTCATAAATGCCGTCAAAAATTTGCAGGTCCACTACTTGTACAACAACGAAACCGTTTGAAATTGGCATATGATGACTGACAGTACCATCCCACCCGAGTAAACATACAGTTTAAAATGAATGAAGTGTGAAGCCCCGCCCAAAAGCATGACGGTATGCAAATCTGGATGTTTGATAAAACGAAACGAAAAAAAGAAAGCAAAATGAAAACAAAACTAAATTAAATGAATACAAAACAAAATGTAACAAAACGAAACTACATGAAACAAACTAAATGAAAACGAAAAAACGAAACAAAATGATAATAATTGAAAATTAAACGAAGACTAAACAAAAGAAAATGAAACTAAACGAAAAACAAAAATAAAACAATACTAAATGAAAACAAAATGAAATAAAACTAAATTAAATGAAAATGGAACAAACTAAAAACTACATGAAACGAAAACTAAATGAAATGAAAATGAAAAAAGCTAAACTAAATGAAACAAAAACAAAGTGATATTAAATGAAAATGACACGAAACAAGAAAACTATACTACATGAAACGGAAACTAAAAAAAAAAACGAAACAAAACAAAACAAAAAAAAACGATAAATTAAATCAAAATTAAACAAAATAAAACAAACTAAATGAAACTAAATGAAGCAAAAACAAAATGATACTAAATGAAAATAAATTAAATGAAAACAAAAAGAAATGAAAAAAAACTATTAAATGAAGATGAAAAAAACAAAACTAAATGATGCAAAAACAAAACGATACTAAATGAAAATTAACGAAAATGAAAGGAAACAAAACTAAACGAAAAGCGACGAAGACAAAAACGAAACAAAATTACATGAAACAAACAAAACAAAACTACATGAAACGAAACCTAAATGAAATGAAAATTAAAAGAAACGAAAAAAAAAAAAAACTATACTGAAGGAAAGTAATTTAAACGAAAACGAAAGGAAAAAAAAAAAAAAAAAAAACCCAGCAGCTTAACTGGCCTGGCACGGGAGGATCGTTTAGTTAAACAAACAAACAAAAAAAGTAAGCAATTTGGCAAACGAATCGTAAAATGCACTAAAAGGTCCCAATGCATATGTGAAGAAGGCTTATAGGATTAAATAAACGCAACAAAACTGCAAATATACAGGGAAAATTGCGTATAAATTACACCCTCAAAACGACACTTCTGAAGCAATCCGTCACAAAAAAAGAATCCTCCTACAATACATTCAATTACTATTTTTTTAAAAATTGCGCCAATAAGTGACCGTTGTGATTTAAATATTTCGCTAAATCGTTCAGGTTCTCTCAAGCCATGTTTTTTCAATAATACAAACGAAGCCAGTAAGACTGTACGAGTGCTAATGTGCGACAAATTCACAGCCTGTCGGCTGAAAAAAATGAAATGTAGTAAAAGCGATACCGTCATGGCCCCCGAAACCAAACATGGCGAAGAGAAACGTGTGACACCACCGCCACCGAATACTTCGTTCCTAAACATACGAAATCAAAACAGCCCACTCGAAGTCGCGGCAAGAATTAGCGTAGTTTCCGAGGATCTCCGAACGTGCTCCCTGGATGCACTGCAAGCTGAACCTACGGAAAACGGCAACTCCCGTGGCGTCGCCCGCGCCGTCCCTGATTCAGATACCCACTTTGGCGTACCTATTGCTCTATCGTCTTCATAGAGTCCTTTCATTCTCCGCCCACAATTAGCCCTTGTAATGAAAAGTATGAAAACTCACCTGAATTACGTCGTAAAGATCCCTCCCTCCCCAAAAAATAAGCCAGCTAGCTATGGAATCCGAAAAAGCTAAATCAAGCGATATGGTACTACGAAACCGAGAGCGAACTCTCAAAAAACAACGCAAGCAGAGACCAGTTAAGAATTCAACCACTGATAAAATTCTCAATTTCCTATTTGCATAAAGCGACGTTGATGAAATGGAAACATGACGTCCCATTTTCAAGCGTTTCAAATATTCGGGAAAACAGAACAGAACGGCGACAATCGATTTACCAAATACCAAAAAAAGAGAAAAGATCACTACAGCAGTAGAGACTCGATCCCAGATTTCGTTGGAGAATGAGTCCGGCTAATTACATATCTGGTCCATAAATTACATAAATAAAAAAAACAAAAAAAAACTAAATCGATTTCACCCTATGTTGCACTTTTGCGTCGAGTGAGTTTACGAACATTTCAATCACTGGATACTGAGTCAAAACAAATGAATCGACTAGGAAAGGTGTTTATTTGATTCCTTCGGTCAAAGATTCAAAATTGATGTGACGAAGCATGTAAACAAATCACAATCTTTCGGTAAATATCTTTGAATACTAGCTGGATCCCTTTAATTATACTGATTAAACACCCAATACTGGCAAACATCAGACTGGAGGAAACAGTTCGCCGCCTGAATGATAAATTTACGGGATACAGGAGCAAAGCGGTCATTCTTAGAAAATTTCGGAACGCGATTTAAGCGAAACAAAAATGGTGGCTTTCGTTACTCATTATCACAAAAAAAAAAAAAAAAAAAAAAACAAAAGTCACATGGTGTGCCATCTCTTCTCCAAGTACTCCAGTAGTGATGGGAAAATCGCTATACATCACTCCTAAAATAGTATTAAATCAAAATCACCTCCACCTCTAGTGTTATAGCACGTGATTGCACAACTAACACCTGGTTAAATTCAGTGATGCGAGGTGAAGTCCTTCAAGAATGTCGTCCCAAGGACGCGTTGCGTCTCCACCGAGTGTTTCCGTTAAGTTCGTACCTCAGTTTCATTCAGGTAGAGCCCACCTACAGCCCATCTACAGAGCAAACGAGCGCTCTTTGTCATTAGGCACCGGTTTAACGGCCCAGGCTTCGCGTTTGAGGAAGATTGGATGATAAAGCTATCAGCTGGAGGGGGTCGACACTCAGGAAGAGAGGAGAAAACAGGCAAAGAAAAGGACTATGTGAACATCCAGTGCCTAATGGGGGTGAGGGTGTTTCTGCATGTGAGGTGTGTAGTGCTTTTCGGCCGTGTGTGGGCTGCAGGTGTCTCGCTCTCATTCGGTCTCTCTCTCTCTCTCTCTCTCTCTCTCTCTCTCACACTAGGTTGTACTCTTTGAGGTTGTGCTGCAGGATGGTGTCCTTGACCGCCGCGAAGACGAAGCGGATGTTTTCGGTGTCTGTGGCGCAGGTGAAGTGCGAGTAGATGATCTTGTCGCTGTCCGGGTTCAGGTCCACGAACATCTTCAGGATGAACTCGCGGCCCGCCTGGGCGTCCCTCTGCGGACCTGCGAGATGAGACACAACAGGCTATGGGAGTGTGTTTGGAAGTGGTTGCAGTGCACAAGTTGACCACACGGTGTCAGTGTAGGCTTCATCTGAAGCTTGTGAGAAGGCCGTTACCGTCAAATTCAGGGAAGTAGTCCACCAGGTGAGAGTACATGATCTTCTCCTCCAGAAGGTCCTTCTTGTTCAGGAACAGAATGACTGAGGAGTTCTGGAACCAGGGGTAGGTGATGATTGTGCGAAACAGCGCTTTGCTCTCCTCCATGCGATTCTGCAGAATTCAGATGCAAAAATAGCATAATGAAAGGGGCGGTGCAGCTTTGACTGCACTGAAGACTAATGCATATCACTGTTAAGCATCATTAACTGTGGTTTTTGCAAGTCTAGATGATGAACCTCGATAAATGATTTATGCATTTCCAGATACACTCTATTATACTCGTGTTACCCAATTATAATACACAATTTCCAAATAAAATCTCTACAAGTAGGTACTAATAATTAGAAATTAAATATTTAAATGTCTGAATTTATAATGAATGTACACATTATAAAATAAATTAGCTAATACTTATAATTATTTAAAAATACATAAAATATCTAAAATTACATATCAAAATATACATTCAAAATATTAATTTATAAATTTACATTATTAATTTGAATATATTTATACATTATAAAAACGGCAATAATTAAGTGTAATACTAATATTATACACTTAAAAAGTGTAAATAATAATGTAATTGAAAAAATAATTTCTAACTATATTAATTTAAATATATTTATACATTATTGAAACAACTAAAATAACATTAATATTTAATTTTAGTAATTCAATTATCACTACCAACATTAATACTAATAAACATTCAAACATACAAGTATAATTAAACATTAAAATCGTTTGTATATGTACATATTAATGCTTTTATACATTATAAAAACAGCAATAATTAAAAAACTATAATGCTACTAATAATTATACCTTTAAAAGTGTAAATATAAAAATATATGAAATGACTAATACTACTAATATTAAAAACAGTTTACATTTAATATACATTATAAAACCAATTGAAATAACACATTATATTAATATTAAATATGAACAATTCATATATAAAACAAATGATTATATACACATTAACAAATTCTTTTTTTTGATACATCATAAAAATATATAAAATGACTAACACTACTAACATTTATAATAATAAATGAATCATTTAAATATATATTTAATTATTAAAATAATTTTTAAATGTCCATATTTGAATGTTTTTCTAGATGGCAATAACTAAAAAAAAAAAAAAAAAAAAAACTATAATACTAATATTAAAGATATTAAATACATTTTAAAAAGTATAAATATAAATAATAAATGTAACAATTTAAAATAATGAAATATATAAATGTACATTAATTTGAATATATTTATACATTATAAAAAACTAAAACACATTAATATTAAAAATGTATAAAACAATTATATACATATACATTAAAATGTATAAATATAATTAAGATAAAATAATTTGTAAATGTACATTATATACATTTTAATAATTTTATACATTACAAAAGCTGCAATAACTAAAAAAAAAACTATGATACTAATATTTATTATAATTTAATACATTTTAAACAGTTTAATTATAATAATTTATGCATGTACATTATTAATTTAAATATATTTATGCATTATAAAAACGACTAAAATGACCAATATGAAATATTAAAAATTCATATAAAACAAATTATATGCATTAATTCTTATTTGATATATAAATTATTAAAATATATAAAATGACTAATACTCCTAATATTAAATAAATACATTAAAATGTATAAATAATGAAACATTAAAATAGTTTGCAAATGTAAATTCTATAAATTTTTCATTATAATAATAAATTATATTATAATAAATAAATTATAAATAAATATATTTAAAAAAAAAAAAAAAAAAAAAAAAAAGTTATAATCACCTCATTGTCAGATTCCACAAGGACCTGGTCATATTCACTCAAGGCAACCAGGAACATGATAGATGTGACGTTCTCAAAGCAGTGGATCCACTTCCTGCGCTCTGATCTTTGCCCTCCGACATCCACCATCCTGAGACAAAGGTGACAAAGTATGAGTACACATAAAAAGAAAAGGTTGTGTCGGTGTTGTACATAGTATCTAATCTAGACCCTGAATTGAAATGAATCTTTAAAAACTAAGTTATATCAACATCTGATATACATTGTGGTCAATTCTAAAAGAGGTTTGCAGTTCCCCATGCACCATTTTCTGTGGAAATGGGCTACCTGATTTCTCAACATTCAGTAACAACATTCAAAGTTCATTAAATCAAATTACATCTAGAGGCCCTGCAATGCCACCAAAAATAAATGGGTACTTAAGGATGGAAACCACTTGTCATACAAAATTAGATGCATCTCAAAAATCACATGTCTGTTATCATTATATTAACATTTTGGCAGGAAATTCATGAGGTTAACTGCATTACATCTGGAATCCATTCTCACAAACATGCACAAATTAAGTCGTGACATTGTGCAGTTTCCAGGTATCAACTTGTTTGGGTAAAACTCCCGACTTGAAGAACGGCTCAAAACATGACAGCAGAGCTTAAACCTTCCCAATTAATACAAAGAATAACAGAAGTATCGAAACGGGACAAGCAGCACGTAATTATGATTTCACCATGCCGCTGGAGAGTTTGAGGTCTACCGTCAAGTACAGAGCCGGTCGTCTTTGGTTCTGATAAAATGGTGACATTGTAAGTAGCGAATTTCACAAAGGAAGCAAAACTCACACACAAACATTTATAGAGAGACGTCACAAACAAAAAGAGAACTGCAGAGTTTCAGATGCACGCTGGGGTTAGTAATATCCATGCTAAGACATTGAGAAAAACAAACTTGACGGATGAGGTGAATGAGCGTGGAATAAGCGTGTTGGCGCTGTATTAGTAAAGCCCTGGAACAGATGGAAAAACAGACATGCAATTGTAAGGTGCGTCGGGGAGATCCCAAAAAAAAAAAAAAAAAAAAAAAAAAAAAAGCTTTTATGTGTGCTTACAACAAAGCAAATACCGAAGATGAACTAAAAATACACTCCTGGGCCTTTGTATATCACAAACAAAAATTAATATGATGGCAGTGATGGTGGATTTTTTGTTTGTTTGAGCAAGCTCATCAAAAAAAACAAAAAAACAAAAAAAAAAAAAAAAAGTCTCTTTTGGCCCTTACAGATTTTTAGAAGATTAACTTTTAAAATACTTTACATACTAGATTAAATTGCAAATACATACATTAAATTAGGGCTGGGCGATATGGCCAAAAAATGATCACGATAATTTTTTTCATATCAGTCGATATCGATAATTATCACGATAAATGTCACATTTTTATTTCTTTCTCAAGGCAGATTTTTGCTACAATGTGAAAGCTGTGAAAACCAGACATTAAATGTGGCTTTAAAATATTATTTATGGTCAAAACATTGCAAACGCTTAATGTTTTTTTTAAATTCTTCACACTTTTCCAGTCATTTTTCCCTTAAAATAATTTCTTAGTTTTGCTTGTTTTATAGACCAATTTTGAGTTGCGTCACTTGCACCTGCGCGCTCATAGTGGTTGCAGAAAAAGACTGGTAACCAGTGGAGGTAAATGGGTAAAATCCATAGAATAAGAGAAAAAAATATATATTTTTGTGCCTTTTGATGTCAAAATTGGAATGCAAATAATTTTTATAGAATACGGTCATCATTTGAAGCTAAACGCAGATGTTTAAACGGACACACTATGGATGAAAACTGCTATGATTACTCTACTTTTAAAGTAGAAATTTGATTTAAACAATAGGTCTACATAATATTCACATATGCTGTTCATAGGGGACGTATTGTATTAGCCCTACAGTTACAGCATGAAATATTATGTAAACTATTACTATTAACATTCTTACATAACTTTTTTTTTTTTTTTTTTAAATCTCACAATTCTGACTTTTTTTTTCCCCCTCACAAATGCAAGTTTATATCCCCTAATTCAGACTTTACAACTCGATTTAACAAAACTAGTGAGTGTTAATTCTGAGGGGAAAAAAGCCAGAAGTGTTGGATATAAGCTCTGAGCCGAGGGGAAATGAGAGAATGATGAGTTGTTTTTCCTCTAGAGTTGTGGGATAAAAATTGTGAAAATTGTGAAAATAAAGTCAGAATTTTGAAATATAAAATCAAATTTACCTTTTATTCCATGGCTCCATAGACTGCCACTTGAACTGCCCACAAAAAAACGTCATCCCCGTTTTGGATCTGTAAGACTATCCCACTATCTAACGTCAATTTCGTTGAATAACAGTGCTTATCGCTGGGTGACAAGCTCTTGTAATATGCGAATAACATTTTGAAAATGACATCTAATCAATATAATCTATACTCTTTATAAATCTAAATATTTTTTACCGTATTCGTGTAATTCTCTAGCCGTAAAGGCTACCTCTCCCGGGTTTTCTGCAACCATGCTGCGTGCGCACCCCGAATGTTTACAAACAGGTCTACTAAGTAATATTTTTTCAAAATCAAGAAACATGTTTGTGTTACCTGATAATATTATTAATAATATATTTTTGTCTCTTGGAAATACATTTTTGATAACTTGAGCTAGGATGCATATGTAGATTTATGTTCAATATCAAAATCAGCAATATCTGTAAAAATTATAGCAACTGTCATTTTCATTGACTGTTTGAGGGTCTTTTTTTTTTTTAAATTAACCATTGTTCTTCCATAGTATCAGCCATAGATCGTGATAACAGTTAAAACCACAAATATAGCACCTCAATACCATGGTAAAAATGTAATATGGTTTCTATGTATTTGTATGACAAACACTAGTCTAAATACATTTAGTATAAATGCATAAACGCTATAGCTTAATCACAAAAAATAAATAATTATATTCCATTACTCCTCCTTCAATACATTTAATACACGTCTAAATTAATAACATAAAATTCGACAACTATACCCACATTTCTGACACAATACCTCCGTGCAGTTAGTGCTACTACAGTAAATCTATAGTAAATGATGGCGATTTGTAGATTGAAAAGCCTTTTGGCTGTACCGTTGCACACCGTGTTTCTCCCGTTTGTCAGCGCTGTTTTATTTGGCTATAAACCGAGTCATTTGTGTACTTCACTGAATTCAAGCGCTTCACACGGGCGCTGTTTAATGACCGAGACTCATCAGCGAGTGAACGAATCTTGCCCTAGTAAGTTCGCGCTGTGCCGCCGTTTGAACTTCGTTCCGAGCGGATAAACGGTCCGAGTGGCGCGCTTTGACTAGCGCACTTTTGTTCCGCCTTTGCCGCATAAACTTATTTCGAACATCGAACTCTTGTTTTCGTTTATCGAGAAAATTCATATCGCGCGATAATGATTTTGTTCTGCAAGTCATACTCGCTTCGACCACATCTTTTGAACAAAATGGCCCACTTCTTTGTCTCACTAAGGTGAATTTCATAGCTAGGATTTCATGTGTACTAAACACATGCAATTACATATTTTCCCACTGCTGCATCATTTGACAATTTGTGGCTTAATGACACAAAATGACAAATATATTATATGATATTTAATTTGATTTTTCTGTTTTTGCCATACATTAAGCCTCAAGCATACGTTTCATCTCAAACAATACTACTACTATGGCTTTATATAGAATTTTACACCATTATATATCAATATATAGCTTTTGTTAATATTTATAATAATTTTCATAATACATTTTTGTTTTTATCATTGTAATTTACAATAATTTTGATTATTATTATAATTTTTTTATTTAATTTTTTATTTTTTTAAAGAAACTTTAATTGGGGAAAAACGTTTGGTGTAAAAAAAAAAATAAATAAATAAATAAATAAATTAATAAATAAATATAATATATATATATATATATATAAATATAATATAATATATATATATATATATATATATATATATATATATATATATATATATTTTTTTTTTTTTTTTTTTTTTTTTTTTTTTTTTTTAAAACACCAAAACGTTTTGGTAGTATGTTGCATTAAAGCAGGTCAACGACCAAACCCTTTTTTATTTCACTCTTAATGCAAACAGACAGAAAATGAAAGTGATATTAAGAATTACAAGAATATGGGCCATTCCTATCTTAACAGTCATGTAACATTCCCTGCTCCTAAATTAACAAAAACGTACAGAGACAAACTCACAGGAGACTTCAGCTAAAGCAAGGGAATAATCAGAGCAATTCTCAGCTGTGCTATTTTTTCCCCCCCAATCACACCTGCACTCAGGCCCGGTGAGGGAAAACATAAGAGAAGGGTTTTATTTTATGTAGGCAACACAGTCTCGCTAGCTCAGTCTCTAGCGGCCAGGCGTAAAGCTTTGATAAATGGACTCCTTCAGGAGCTACAACCTAAAATAAAGCCTCTTCAGCCAGCCTCCGTTCCTGCAGGAGGTACAGCTGACCTACTTACGAGGATAAGCTCTCTTACTCTGGAGGACGAGGAGCTGGAGAGACAACTCAACCTTGTTACAGAACGTTTTAACGGCTGGGCTTGAGGAGTTTAGTGTGTGACCATGTAGGTTACTTAACCAAAACACTTCACCTGTATTTTGTAACAGGTTATCTATATTTTGTAGTAGCAGTCACCTGAAACTGCAGGTAAAGGTAACATACTAGATCTACCTTGACATTTACCTGGAATGTGACCCAGCCACCTTCCAGACTAGTCTGGAAGAGTTTGTTTGTTTTAAATGTGCAACAAGCATTTCCGAAAACGTTATTTGTACATGTCAAGCACCGATCAAGAGGGAACCTTGTTGTAAGCGAAGTTATTTCTGGCGCCAGTGTGCGTAGGAGGGGTTTGACACGCTGGCTTCCAATCGATTTGCGGGCTTTTGTGATCACCTCTCTTCAGAGGCATTCTCTCTCTCATCTCGGCTCTAAACAGGGGGTTTGTGGAGGGCTTCTTGTTGCCGCATCACCTGCCGAGCTGCGGTTCGTATACGCTCCCCGTTCACAGGCCTGAGCTCAAACTGCTGCCTGTGTGGTAATGTTTGCTTGTGTGCAATGGATTCTACTTTTAGGCCTTGAGTTGCAGTGTTTAAAAGGTAAAACTGTGTCTGGTGCCAAGTACTGCTAAAGAACTCTGACTGGTTGTACTGGTTTGACTTTTTAAATGGCATTACAAAACAATTTTTTTTATTTTTTTTTTTAGAAAGTTTTAAAATTGTATACAATATATATAAGGAGCAAAAACAATGGCAAAAAAGAAAAACCAAATGAAAAGACAAACAAAAAGGTGAAAATAAAATGCAAATCAAACTATAAGACAAACAAAATGATGCAAAAGAGGTGAAAACAAAAAGGCAAAAAAGAAAACTCAAACTGTACGAAAAGACAAAAACAAATAAAAAAACAAAAAAAACACAAATCTAACTAAAACACAAGCAAAACGAAATGGAAAAAGACAAACCAAAACGCAAATCAAACAAAGACAAAAAAAAAAAAAAACTGCAAAAAGGCAAAACCAAAATGCAAATCAAAGAAAGAAAAACAAAACACAAAAATGCAAAAACAAAAAGACAAGCAAAACGAAATGCAAAAAGGCAAAATAAAATGCAAATCAAACAAAAAGGCAAAACCAAAAAAAGCAAAAAGGCAAAAAAGGAAAACCAAACAAGAAGACAAACAAAACAAAATTTAAAAAGGCAAAAAAAGAAAATGCAAATCAAAGGAAAAGACAAGCTAAAAGAAATGCAAAAAGGCAAAACAAAACTCAGATCAAACGAAGACAAAACCAAAATGCAAAAGGCAAAAATGAAAACCAACAGAAAAGACAAAAACTGCAAAAAGGCAAAACAAAACTCAGATCAAACGAAGACAAAACCAAAATGCAAAAGGCAAAAATGAAAACCAACAGAAAAGACAAAAACTGCAAAAAGGCAAAACAAAACTCAGATCAAACGAAGACAAAACCAAAATGCAAAAGGCAAAAATGAAAACCAACAGAAAAGACAAAAACTGCAAAAAGGCAAAACAAAACTCAGATCAAACGAAGACAAAACCAAAATGCAAAAGGCAAAAATGAAAACCAACAGAAAGGACAAAAACTGCAAAAAGGCAAAACCAAAATGCAAAATCAAAGAAAGTCAAAAACAAAAGCAAAAAAAAAAAAAGCAAATTAAACAAAGAAAAAACAAAACTAAAATGCAAAAGGGCAAAAACTAAATCGCAAATAAAACGAAAAGACAAGCAAAATGAAGTAAAAAAAAAAAAATCCAAAAAAAGCAAATTAAATGAAAAGATAAACAAAAAAGCAGAAACAAAGAGGCAAGAGAAAACCCAACCCAAAAGACAAAACAAAAACTGCTAAAATGGCAAAAACAAAAAGCCAAAAAAGAAAATGTAAATCAAACAAAGACAAAAACAAAATGCAAAAAGGCAAAAGACAAAACAACCAAAAAAACAAGAACTGCAACAAAAACAAAAAGGCAAAAAAAAAAAAACCCAACTGAAAAGACAAACAAAAACTGCAAGGCAAAAATAAAATGCAAATCAAATGAAAAGACAAGCAAAACAAAAAGCCAAAAAAAAAAAAAAAAAAAAACGAAAAGAAAAACAAAAAAGCAAAAAGGCAAAGAAGAAAACGCAAAACAAACGAAGGCGAAAAAAAAACAAAAAAATAAAAAATAAAAAAATCAAAAGCAGAAAAAAAAAAAAAATCAAACAAAGACGAAATGCAAAACAAATCAAAATTCATCAAAATTAAAAACAAAGCATTTTAAAAAAAATGAGACCTAATATCACCTTCTGCTTTTTAAAAGTTGATTGCTAAATACTGATAATATATTTAAATGAATATATTATATTTAAATGAATATATTTATATTCAAAAACAAAAGGCAAACCAAAACACAAAGCAATATCGTTCTAATGCATAAAAACAGTTGCTAACACTCCCAAAGACTTGGTTCTAGTTAGAACCAGGATGAACCCTTGTGTCTCCAATCATCCTTCGATCCCCTGAATTTCGGACGCATAAATAACAATAAAGACATAAAAATGGATGGAATGTTAATGAAGGTAATGATGCAAAGAGGTTAATGACTAAGAAGGACATTTACAGCCACTAACGTCACAGAAAATGTATCGAACCTCGTTCGTTCAACTGGCCGAAGTGGACCAGATCAACGCACTGATTCGCGCAACAATGTAACAAACATGAAGACAGTAAAAACTGAGGGAGGAGTCCTCTCCGACATTATGATCTACCTGAAAATGATGCTTTGCAAGTCGAAGGGATATTCAATAATCCCTGTGGTAGGGATGCGAACCCTAAGCACGTCTTGCTGAGTCGGCAGATACGACGGGTCTGCGATACGGTCCAAATCACTTAGATAGCTAGAGACAAGGAGAGACGGAGAGAGAGGGGGAAGAAAGAAAGAATCAAGCATGACAGCAGATCCCATTCAGAGCCAGTAAGGGATCCCGGGATGCGACCCCACAACCTTCTGCTTACTCCGCTGACGACCTCTACTGAGACTTCCCCAAAAACAACACTCTTTAGGAGTTGCAAAGAAACACAATAGCAAAGGCTGAGCCCCGGGTGGGTGTGAGAATGCGATCAGGGAAGGCAGCAGTGCAGTTGCAGCAGCAGGTTAAAGGTCAGGAGACAGCGGCGGCAGTGAGGGTGTGCCGTGGGATTGGCGATACCTGAAGATTATATTCTCCAGGTCAAAGGGATACTCTATGATGCCAGTAGTGGGTACTCGGACCCTCAGCACATCCTGCTGGCTGGGCACGTATCCCGGAGACGATACACGCTCTAAATCGCTAAGGTAACTGTGGGATGAACCGGTGAGAAACAGAGGCATGTACATGTGTAGATATGCACCCAACTATATAAGCAGACCCACATGGAATCTCTCAAAAATGTCTAAACTTTTCATGCAGTTCTGGTATGCATATGTAAATATTCAAACCCCAAATAAACACAATTTGAACACAATTCATCCTCATTGTTTCAAACACAAAAGAAAGTTTAGAGAATTTTTACGCTGCTCTTTTTCCCCCGTTGAAACTTGTCGGGACTTATTCGGGTTATATAGGCCACGGCGCGTCCATGGCGAGTCAAACTTGGCACGACGCATTTTCACATGAGTGCGAATGAGATTTAAGGGGATTTTCAGACCTGCATTTTGTTTGCTTTTTCCAAAACGGGGATTAAAATGTTACAATAGGCGTGTTTGACTTTGGCTCACCGAACGGCGAGGGTTGCCGCTCGCAGTCGGAGGCATGAAGTCGAGACATTTTGCTTCCCGGAGTGACGCTTATGCTGTGTTTGCATACTTCAGATCACATATGAAGTGGATTAAAAGCAATATTTGTCAAATACGCAGACATCTCGTGTGTTCGAGTGTGATTGCAGTGTTCGTATGTGCATAAACAAACCAATCAAGCGAGAGCCAGGTTCTAACCTACAGGAGAGGGGACTTTTATTTTAAAGACATGGTATGACTTCAGAAGACAGTGCTCAAGCCACTTGGGCTACTTTTATGGCACATTTTTGCTCACTATAATAGGGCCCTTTGATTTCTGCGATGCGGAAAACATGAACGGAATCGCGGAATCAGAATTTACCGCATAACGTGAAAGGTCACGCAATTTGCCAAATTTTGGATGAATAAATCAAAAGTAGGTCAGTCACTTAAACCAAAACATGATATGGAGTAGTGTCTGTGAATATTTAGCTGCAAAAATACTATTTATATATGAATCCTGCATGTTCTGTGCATCTCTGTGTGTGAGTATATATATATTTTGTGAGGAGTATTCAAATTTTATATATATAAAATAAAATCAATTAATTAGAGATGCTTATGATAATTATATTTAATGAAACTGTTAAAATGGAATCCAAAAAATTAATGGAAAACAGAAAAAAAAACTATGAGAAAAAAAATAATTTCATAGGGCTTTAAAAATATAAAAAAAAATGCTGTTAAATTGTGTACGTTTCATGATGTCAATTAATTAGACATGCTTTTTGGTTAATAAAATGGAAATTCATTTTTGAAGAATTAAAATGGAAAAAAAAAAAAAAAAAAAAAACAGAATCCATAAAAATTAAAATGAAAAAAAAAAAAAAAAGAATTTGGGAAAAAATAAAAATGATTTCGTAGGGTCTTAAAATGTAATTTTTGTTAAACTTTTAATAAATTGCTGTTAAATTGTGTACGTTTCATGATGTCAATTAATTAGACATGCTTTTTGAACAAAAAAAAAAAAAAAAAAAAAAAAAAAAAAAAACAACAACACTGAATTTGGAAAAAAAAAAAATTATTTTGTAGGGTCATAAAAATGTACTTTTTGTTAAACTTTTAATAAATTGCTTTTAAATTGTGTACGTTTCATAATTTCAATTAATTAGACATTAATTGAATTGCTTTTTGTTTAACAAAATATAATTTAATTTTTAAAACAGAATCCAGAAAAATGAAAACAGAATTTGGAAAAAAATTAAAATGATTTCGTAGGGTCATAAAAATGTAGTTTTGGGGAAAAAATAAAATATTTGGGGAAAAATTAAATATTTCATAGAGTCTTAAAAATGTAATTAAATTGATTAACAAAATGTAATTTAATTTTTTAAACAGAATCCAGAAAAATGAAAACAGAATTTGGGTCATAAAAATGCAGTTTTTGTTAAACTTTTAATAAATAGTTTTTAAATTCTGTAAGTTTCATGATTTCAATTAATTAGACATGCTTTTTGGCTAATCAAATGTAATTTAATTTTCGAAACAGAATCCAGAAAAATGAAAACTGAAAAAAAATTTGAGATTAAATAAAACAGATTTCATAAGGCCCTACTATAAGTTTTTACTGTCCTCAAACAGAGCAGCGTGAACATTCTTTCAAATTTCTCCTTTTGTGTTTTACAGAAAAAGTTTGGAACCAGATAAAGATATAAATTGTAATTTTCTAGAAGATTTTTTTAGAAACAGTGTAGATTCCATGTGGGTTTAACAAACTAATTACACCATTTACTGTATTGTAATGCCACATTCACACCAAGAATGATAACTCAACTAGTAACTATGAGAATATGGACGTCCACAACACAGCTATACCAAAAAACACAAAGGAATAATTTTGGAAAGATTTAAACACAATAAAAGCACTGACAGCCAATCAGATTTGTCCAACTTTTAAGGAGCTTGCACATTTAAAGCAGCAGACGCCAAAACTAAAGCTTACTGATAACTGGTGTGGAAGCTAATATAGTTATCACTGCTGTTATCTTTATAAATATCATTCTTAGTGCGAACAGGCCATAATACCGCATCTACACATCTATGAGCTATCACAAATATGCTTCTAACTGACCGCAAGAAGACATGCAGCATTTGACAACTCAATTAAAAGCAATAAAGTTAAAAGAAGCTAATGGCTAACGACAGCACACACACTTACTATTTAGTGGAGTCAGAGAGCTGGTACTCTCGCCTGCGGTCGTAGGCTTCCTGGATGCCTGGATCCGCCCATAGCATCTTTATTGCATTGACATAGGGCTGGTCAAAGGAGCAAACCTTCTCGACGTCGACCTCTCGCACCAGCAGAGCGTTGTTCTGTGAATAAAGACAGGGTACACAATAAACAGCCAATTTTATGACTAAATGGCTGTGCAATACTAATGACTTCCAGCAGGGTTTCGAACCAACTAGGTCACAAGTTGGCGAGTTAAAGTTTAAGGATCATCTTTAGGAAATATTAACTGATTCTTCAAAACCAAAACATGAGAATAATTAACCGTAATCCTGCGCTGAAGAAAGACAGCTGACCATGGTGTGACAGCAATAAAATTTACAAGCACGGCTCGTAGTGCTTTTTATAGCCACGTTTATGGCCTATCTGGGTTTGATTTGCATCTCGACGTGCACTCTGGGCATCAAAGAGATGATTACAGTGCAGTGACGGCCAGGGATTGTTCGGAGCGCAGCAGTCACCTTGTTCTCTTCGTATTTGAACGGGATCTTGAGGTTCTCGGTGGCACGAATCATGGACTGCATGGAGGTGAAGATGTTCTGGTAGACGAGTTTGGTGAAGCCACGTTTGTCCTCGTCGGTGTAGCCCGCCCCGTGAATGATGCGCATTTGTTTGATGAACGTACTCTTGCCGCTCTCGCCCGTGCCTGAGGATTGACAAAACAACAACGTTGGAACAGGGTTAGATCATATTTTGGCTGCACTTTCAAATCAGCCTCTGGACTTTTCAGAGCAGGAAGGATATCAAAGTCTATCTGGAGCTTTTTCGCATTTGGCTCCTGCTGGGAAACGAGGTTTAAGACAAAGGCAACGCTCACGAAGACTACAGATGATGCCAACTTTACACGGATAATAGTTTTGCATGTCGATCCTCCATTCACAGGTTGTAACTGCTGCTTAACACATTTGTTTTTTGCTTAAATGGAATACATGACGTTAACTAAACACATAACGTGCATATGGCAGTAATACACAGCTATAATATGTTTGTTTAACACACTCATCTCTGGGTAATAACAATACTTCCTAACTGCAATGTTAAAACAAGCATATTTGGTTAAGCTGCTTTGAAACTACACAAATCATTGCAATTAAAATATCCGAGTATGAATAACTAATTAAATTAAAAACCTAATTAAACCTTTAAGGCCTGAAGGCATTTTTGCCTCCCTGAAGGTGTTGAGTGACATACACAAAAATTACGACTCGACTCCAAAACTGTAGTAAAGAGAGGTAAAAAGGACATATTGTTTGATGGAAAACTTTCTGTATTTTTTCGTTTTACTTGGACGTTCAAATTGGAAATATTACCGTTTTTGACATTCAATTTCTCAGGAAAGAAATGAGGTTGGGGGAAAATTACTTTTGGTGATGTTCTCCATCATGTTAGCTGTATCTGTTTTCAATTTTGTGGCGATAGCATGAAGTATCCAAAAGTTACACCGTTTAGCTCCTGACTTTCTAAATGCGTTTTAAAAACTGTTTTCTGAGTGACATACACAAAAGTAATGACTTGTAACTCCAAAACTTTAGCAAGGAGAGATAAAACAGAGATATTGTTTCTGTATTTTTAGGCAAAAAAAAAAAAAAAAAAAAAAAACATCTTTACTTTTGGACATTCTCCTACTGAAAAATAGGTGGAAATATTACATTTCTGTCTTATTTGATATTTAATATCTCAGGAAAGAAATAAGAAAAGAGAAGAATCTTTTTTGGTGATGTTCTCCATCATGTTAGCTGTATCGGTTTCAAATGTTGTTGTGATAACATGAAGTATCCAAAAGTTACACCATTTAGCTCATTTTAAAACCTTTTGTTTTCTGAG
The DNA here is from genome assembly GCA_036247105.1 of Cirrhinus mrigala. Classification (NCBI taxonomy): domain Eukaryota; kingdom Metazoa; phylum Chordata; class Actinopteri; order Cypriniformes; family Cyprinidae; genus Cirrhinus; species Cirrhinus mrigala. The sequence goes on along the minus strand of CM070028.1, from coordinate 18,711,429 downwards.
TGACACACAAAAAAATGTAAATTTCAAAACCATAGCAAGGAGAGTCAAAAGGTAGGTACAGTTTGATAGAAATCTTTCTATATTTCTATATACATATAGGTGGAAAAAATTCTTTAAATTTGGACATTCTCCTGCTGAGAAACAGGCGATAAAATGTAAGAAAAATGAGTGTGCTCAAGGGAAAGTTTTCACATCTGTCTTATTTGATATTCAATATCTCAGGAAAGAAATAAGAAAAGGGATAAATATTTTTTGGTGATGTTCTCCGTCATGTTAGCTATACGTGTTTTAAATTTTGTGGTGATACCATGAAGTATCCAAAAGTTACACCATTTTGGAACAAAAGAGGCCTTATTTTGTTTAGCCCTTGACTTCCTGAAGGCATTTTAAAAACGGTTGTTTTCTGAGTGACATACACAAAAAAAAATGATTAATAAGGAGAGTCAAAAGGTAGGTATCGTTTGATAAAAATCTTTCTATATTTTTAAAGGGAAAAAAATGATTTAAATTCAGACATTCTCATGCTGACAAATAGATGATAAATTTTAAGAAATGTGTGTGAAATTTTTCATATCTGTCTCATTTGATATTCAATATCTCAGGAAAGAAATAAGGTAGGGGAACAATTATTTTTTGGTGATGTTCTCCATCATGTTAGCTGTATCCGTTTCAAATGTTGTTGTGACACCATTCAGCTCCTGACACCCTGGAGGCATTTTAAAAACCTTTTGTTTTCTGAGTGACACACACACACACACACACACACACACAAAAAAAAATTAAATTCCAAAACTTTGACTCTCCTTGCTACAAGGTAGGTATCGTTTGATAGAAATCTTTCTATATTTTTAGGCAGAAAAAAAAAAAATCTTTAAATTTGGACATTCTCCTGCTGAGAAATAGGCAATAAAATGTAAGAAAAATGAGAGTGCTCAAGGGAAAGTTTTCACATCTGTCTTATTTGATATTCAATATCTCAGGAAAGAAATAAGAAAAGGGAAAAATCATTTTTGGTGATGTTCTCCATCATGTTAGCTGTATCTGTTTCAAATTTTATGATACCATGAAGTATTCAAAAGTTACACCATTTTGGAACAAAAGAGGCCTTTTTATTTAGCCCTTGACTCTCTGAAGGCATTTTAAAAACCTGTTGTTCTCTGAGTGACATACACAAAAGTAATGACTCGTAACTCCAAAACTTTAGCAAGGAGAGATAAAACGGATATCGTCTCTGTATTTTTAGGCAAAAAAAAAATATATATATATATATATATATTAAAAACATCTTTAAATTTGGACATTCTCCTGCTGAGAAATAGGCGATAAATTATAAGGAAAATGAATGTGCTCAAAGGAAATTTTACATTTCTGTCTTATTTGATATTCAATATCTCAGGAAAGAAATAAGAAAAGGGAAAAATCTTTTTTGGTGATGTTCCCCATCATGTTAACTGTATCTGTTTCAAATTTTATGATGATACCATGAGGTATCCAAAAGATACACCATCTTGGAACAAAAGAGGCCTTTTTGTTTAGCCCTCGACTCTCTGAAGGCATTTTAAAAACAGTTTTCTGAGTGACATACACAAAAATAATGATTCGTAGCTCCAAAACCGTAGCAAGGAGAGTCAAAAGGTAGGTATCGTTTGATAGAATCCTTCTATATTCTTTAAATCTGGACATTCTCACGCTGAGAAAGAGGTGATAAAATGTAAGAAAAATGTGTGCTCCCAAAGGAAATTTTACATTTCTATCTTATTTGATATTCAATATCTCAGGAAAGAAATAAAGTAGGGGAAAATTTCTTTTTTGGTGATGTTCTCCATCATGTTAGCTGTATGCGTTTTAAATTTTGTGGTGATAGCATGAAGTATCCAAAAGTTACACCGTTTAGCTCCTGACACCCTGAAGGCATTTTAAAAACAGTTTTGAGTAACATACACAAAGGTAACGACTCATAACTCCAAAACTTTAGCAAAAAGAGATAAAACAGATATAGCATTTCTGTGTTTTTAGGCAAAAAAAAATTCTTTGTATATGGACATTCCTCCCACTGTGAAATAGCTAATAAAATTGCATGAAAAATTTGAATGCTCAAAGGAAGTTTTACATATCTGTCTTATTTGATATTCAATAACTCAGGAAAGAAATAGGGTAAGGGAAAATTTCTTTTTTGTTGATGTTTTCCATCATGTTTGCTGTATCGGTTTTAAATTTTGTGGTGATACCATGACGTATCCAAAAGTTACACCATTTTGGAACAAAAGAGGCCTTATTTTGTTTAGCCCTTGACTTCCTGAAGGCATTTTAAAAACGGTTGTTTTCTGAGTGACATACACAAAAAAAAATGACTAATAAGGAGAGTCAAAAGGTAGGTATCGTTTGATAAAAATCTTTCTATATTTTTAAGGGGAAAAACTTATTTAAATTCAGACATTCTCATGCTGACAAATAGATGATAAATTTTAAGAAAAATGTGTGTGCTCAAGGGAAATTTTTCATATCTGTCTCATTTGATATTCAATATCTCAGGAAAGAAATAACGTAGGGGAACAATTAATTTTTGGTGATGTTCTCCGTCATGTTAGCTGTATCTGTTTCAAATTTTGTGTTGACAGCATAAAGTATCCAAAAGTTACATTGTTAAGCCCCTGACACCTTTAAGGCATTTTAAAAACTGTTGTTTTCTGAGTGACATACACAACAGTAATGACTCTTAACTCCAAAACTTTAGCAAAGAGAGATAAAACAGAGATATAGTTTCTGTATTTTTAGTCAAAAAAAAAAAAAAAAAAAATCTTTACATGTGGACATTCTCCTGCTGTGAAATAGCTGATAAAAATTAGAGTGCTCAAGGGAAATTTTTCATATCTGTCTTATTTGATGTTCAATATCTCAGGAAAGAAATAAGGCTGGGGATTTTTTTTTTTGTGATGTTTTCCATCATGTTAGCTGTATCAGTTTCAAATTTTGTGGTGATACCATGAAGTATCCAAAAGTTTTTGTTTAGCCCTCGACACCCTGAAGGTATTGTAAAAACTTGTTTTCTGAGTGGCATACACAAAAATAATGACTTAAAACTCTAAAAATGTAGCAAAGAAAGATAAAATGGATATACAGATTGATCGAAAACTTTCTGCATTTTTAGGCAAAAAAAAATCTTTACATTTGAAGATTTTCTTGCATTTTAAAAACCTGTTTTTTTCTGAGTAACATACACAAAAGTAATGACTCGTAATTTCAAAACCATAGCAAGGAGAGCCAAAAGGTAGGTATTGTTTGATAGAAATCTTTCTAGATTTTTAGGGGGGGGAAATTCTTTACATTTGGACATTCTCCTGCTGAGAAATAGGCGATAATATGTAAGAAAAATTGGTGTGCTCAAGGGCTCAAATTTGACATTTAATATCTCAGTAAAGAAATAAGAAAAGAGAAAAATCTTTTTTGGTGATGTTCTCCATCATGTTTGCTGTATCTGTTTTGAATTTTGTGTTGAAGTTACACCATTTTGGAACAAAAAAGGCCTTTTTGTTTAACCTTTGACTCAGAGGCATTTTAAAAACCATAGCAAGGAGAGCCAAAAGTTAGGTCTCGTTTGATAGAAATCTTTCTATATTTTTAGGGGGGAAAAAATTCTCTACATTTGGACATTCTCCTGCTCAGAAACAGGCGATAAAATGTAAGAAAAATTAGTGTGCTCAAGGGAATTTTTTTCATATCTGTCTTATTTGATATTTAATATGACAGGAAAGAAATAAGAAAAGAGAAAAATCTTTTTTGGTGATGTTCTCCATCATGTTAGCTGTATCTGTTTTGAATTTTGTGGCAATACCATGAAGTATCCAAAAGTTACACCATTTTGTAATAAAAAAAAGCCTTTTTGTTTAGCCTTTGACTCAGAGGCATTTTAAAAACTGCTGTTTTCTGAGTGACATACACTGTCAGAAAAAAAAGGTACAGTTCTGTCGCTGGAGCGGTACCCTAAGGTACAAAGTAAAAAGGTACAAATATGTACTTTCAAAGTACTAAAATGTACCTTTAAGGTACTAGTATGTACTGTTTAGGGGTAGGTAAGGTACAAAAATGTACCTTTTCACTTTTGTACCTTAGGGTACCACCCCAGCGACAGAATTGTACCTTTTTTTCTGAGTGTACATAAAAATAATGACTAATAATTCCAAAACCGTAGCAAGGAGAGCCAAAAGGTAGGTATCGTTTGATAGAAATCTTTCTATATTTTTAGGGAAAAAACATTCTTTAAATTTAAACTTTCACACACTAAGAAATGGGTGATAAAATATGGGAAAAATTTGTGTGCTCAAGGGAAATTTTTCATATCTTTCTAATTTGATAATCCATATCACAGAAAAAGAATAAGAAAAGAGAAGAATCTTTTTTGGTGATGTTCTCCATCATGTTAGCCGTATCTGTTTTGAATTTTGTGGCAATACCACAAAGTATCCAAAAGTTACACCATTTTGGAACAAAAAAGGCCTTTTTGTTTAGCCTTTGACTCAGAGGCATTTTAAAAACCATAGCAAGGAGAGCCAAAAGTTAGGTCTCGTTTGATAGAAATCTTTCTATATTTTTAGGGGGGAAAAATTCTCTACATTTGGACATTCTCCTGCTGAGAAACAGGCGATAAAATGTAAGAAAAATGAGTGTGCTTAAGGGAATTTTTTTCATATCTGTCTTATTTGATATTTAATATGTCAGGAAAGAAATAAGAAAAGAGAAAAATCTTTTTTGGTGATGTTCTCCATCATGTTAGCTGTATCTGTTTTGAATTTTGTGGCAATACAATGAAGTATCCAAAAGTTACACCATTTTGGAACAAAAAAAGCCTTTTTGTTTAGCCTTTGACTCAGAGGCATTTTAAAAACTGCTGTTTTCTAAATGACATACATAAAAATAATGACTAATAATTTCAAAACCGTAGCAAAGAGAGCCAAAAGGTAGGTATCGTTTGATAGAAATCTTCATATATTTTTAGGGAAAAAACATTCTTTAAATTTGCACTTTCACATGCTGAAAAACAGGTGATAAAATGTAAGAAAAATTTGTATGCTCAAGGGAAATTTTTCATATCTTTCTTATTTGATATTCCATATCACAGGAAAGGAATAAGGTAGGAGAAACTACTTTTTTGATCATGTTTCCCAACATGTGTGCTGTATGTGATTTAAATTGTCTAGTGATATCATGAAGTAATCAAAAGATACAGCATTTGGAACCACGGTAGCCTTTTTCTGAGCCCCAAATTGTTTTCTAACTGACATACACAGAAATAATGCCTCACTCAAGTTTAGTATGCTCATTTTATTCTACTCTGTGAGACCTTAAAAAAAAAATACTCTATTTATCAGCAAATAACTCGGCACTACTTGAATCAAAGCGGTCACATGCATTGTAAAGCTTTCAAATGACATCTATTTTGTGTTGATCTAGGCCAGGGGTGTCAAACTCAGTTCCTGGAGTTCAGATTCAACCCTAATGAAACACACCTGATCCAGCTAATCAGGTCCTTCAGGCTTATTTGAAAAAGGCTGGTGTACAATCATGTTTAGAGGCACTACTCGGCACTCGTTAAGAGTTTATCAAAAAGAATGGCATTCGTTAAAAAGCTGGGTTTCTAAGCTTTAAAATGACACCCATTTTGTTATTGTGCTACTCATTTGGTTTCAGTTTCTACTGGCTCTTAAACAAGGACAGACAAACAGGGTAGTGATACATAGGGCAACTTTTTGAGCAATGTTGCTAGGCAATTTGGGCAATGTTGCCGTCAACGATCAGCCAGGTGAGACGCAGGGCCCACGACCAATCTAAATGATCCACATAGAAATTTGTTACCCATTCTCAATAAGAAAGTGTCAAAGCAACATCACTCAAAAAAAGTTGCCCCGTGAATCATCAGCCTAAGGATTAAAGACAACACTACGAGTGCTTCTCATTTCTTTCTTGTGCATCCTCGTTTCCTTTCCTCTTGTCTTAGCTCCACCCCTTCAGGATGTGAGGGAAGCACGCAAGGAAAAGACGTGAGGATGGAGGAATCAAAGGATGAACACTGAAATATTCCTGACCACTCAAGCGTCACGTCAAAGCGTCATCAGCTGCGCTAAAGGGATCTGCCCATATGTTCCTAAAGTTCGTTATTTAAGAAATTTATACTAAATATGAATAAAGCAAGACGCCCTGTTTAAATATATGACATTATTTAAACTGCAATGGTAAAATATAAATGTAAATTATTATGACAGATGTGAAGGGGGAAGAGAAATTATACGTGCGTCACGTTAGTCAATAAAACACTTCCGCAAAGGATACACCTGTGTATCCTCACTCATGACTCCTCAGGAAGCCTCCTCACCCCTCGCCTCCTCATGTTGTAATTAGAGAATTGAGATGTCCTACAAGACATTATTATTATTATTATTATTATTATTTGAATGATATATTAATATTATGTCTATGATTTAAAATAAGGTGATAACAAAACTAGGATTACTAAACACTTATTTGTAACAAAGCATTTTTATAGGCCAAAATATTTCATAAAATATACAAAATTAAGATTGAATAGGTTTATTATATATAAGCCCTTATTAGCCTTGTGTTGACAACCTTTTGTACAAATTTTCTACAAAAAAACCCTAAAATATACATTATAAACATTAAATATTAAAATTCTTTTAAAAGTATTATTATTATTATTATTATTACTACTACTACTACTATTATTAGTATATTAGTACTACGCATTTATACATGTACATGCAAATATTAATATTCTTTTTCAATTATTATTATGATTATTTATTTATTTATTATCAATAATAATAGTAAGGTTACTAAACAAAGAATAAATAAATTACACATGTATGCACAATGCATTTAATATTAATATTCTCTTAAAATAGGAAAAAAAAAACAGTACAGGTAAACTTCAATACTAACTTATTACTGCACTGATTATTATTATTATTATTATTATTATTATTATTAGAATGATATAGTAATATTATGTCTATGATTTAAAATAAGGTGATAAAACTAGGATTACTAAACGCTTATTTGTAACAGAAAGCATTTTTATAGGCCAAAATATTTCATAAAATACACAAAATTAAGATTGAATAGGTTTATTATATATAAGGCCTTATTAGCCTTGTGTTGACAACCTTTTGTACAAATTTTCTACAAAAAAACCCTAAAATATACATTATAAACATTAAATATTAAAATTATTTTAAAAGTATTATTATTATTATTATTATTACTACTACTACTACTACTACTACTATTATTAGTATATTAGTACTACGCATTTATACATGCACATGCAAATATTAATATTCTTTTTCAATTATTATTATGATTATTTATTTATTTATTATCAATAATAATAGTAAGGTTACTAAACAAAAAAAAATAAATTACACATGTATGCACATAATGCATTTAATATTAATATTCTCTTAAAATAAGAAAAAAAAAACAGGCAAGGTAAACTTCAATACTAACTTATTACTGCACTGATTATTATTATTATTATTATTATTATTATTATTATTATTATTATTACTACTACTACTAGAAAAGAAACTGTTCTACATGTCTACACATTTAATATTAATAATATTCTTTTTAAAGTAGTAGTAGTAGTAGTAATAATAATAATAATAATAATAATAATAATAATAATAATAATAATAATAATAAACAAAAATATTATTATATGAACTTTATATACTATACATGTAAACATTTAATATTAATATTCTTTTAAAAGTATAAAACATAACAGGACAGGCAAACTTTAATACTAACTTATTTCATTGATTATTATTATTATTATTATTATTATTATTATTATTATTATTATTATTATTACTACTAAAAACAAATATTATATACACATTTAATATTAATATCTTTTAAAAGTATCACTATTATTACTATTATTATTATAAATATTATAATTTATTATTATTATTATTATTATTATTATTATTATTATTATTATTATTATTACTACACATTAAAAAAAACAAACAAAAAAAAATAATATATAATATATATATATAATATATATATATATATATATATATATATATATATATTATATAAAAAGCAAATATTATGTAAACTCATTTAATATTAACAAAAGCATAAAAGACAACACCACAGGACAGGCAAACTTCAATACTAATTATTACTACTACACTGATTTATTATTATTATTATTATTAGACAAAAAAACTAAAATATTATGCATGTTCACATTTATTATTAATATTCTTTTAAAAGTATAACAGGACAGGTAAACTTCAATATTTACTTACTCTTATTACTAATCTTTTTATATTTATTAGTTTTATAGACAACACTGCTATAGTAATTTAATGGGTTAAAATGTTAAGAATCATTTATTTACATTCAATAGTTTATATTAATCCTTCCTGTTCTTATGTTGACAATTTCTGAACAATTTTTCCACACTTAAAACTGATGGCGAAACAATTTTTACTTTGTGATTAATAATCTGCGTTTTATTTACAACTTCGACAAATAACTTTTTACAATTTTGTGCTGAAAAGCAGCACACTGTCATCTGTGCAAGCAAAATGTAGAAACTTTAAACGGAGAAGCCTTTTCCTTTTCTAAAACGAGATACAAACTTTTATACGTTCAAGTTCAGAATCTAATCATGCCGTTAACTGTATTAACATAATGTAAACGGACACAGCAGCACTTTAAAACACAAATCCTATAAAGGAACATCTCCCCGTGCGTTTCTTAGTTCCTGATGACTCAAGCCAGTAAAAATGTTTTAGCCATCGCCAAAGTTCAACAATACGACTTCCCTGGAAACCTGGGAGGTCTTGGACCGGCAGGGGGAAAAACAAGTCGAGTAACTGTTCCAGTTTTCGAAATTTATCACGTTCTTGACAATACAGTGTCAACAGTTGGGAAAGTCGTGCTTCGATTGGTATGATAACCAGTCGCACAGGTTTTATCTTGGCATATGTACGATTCCAGTATTGACATCCTTGACAACTGCCATTTATTTAAATAAACAAAAGAGACTAAATTCAAAATCGGGAACATAGGCCAAGGAAACATTCATTTCAGACATTTTTTTGTTAATTTGTAATTGAAAACGCCATAATACTTAGCTTTTTTTTTAAATTACACTAGTCTAAATTACACCACTAGGCATCTGAAATCTTTTCCAGGAGCCATGGCCAAGTGGTTCGTTCGCACGCTCAAGATACACCGAGCTCATTTGGGAAACGCTGGTTCGATTTCCCATCATTTTCCTGTCCCTGAGCTGAGTCATGGCCAGTTTTGACTCCAACAGCTGGATTGTCAAGGTCCAGCCTCCCTGCTGACTATCCGCTTGCCGTCTTCCTCTCCGTCTGTCTCTGTCTCTCTCTTTCTCCGTACTGCCGGTGGTTTGCTGACAGGGGAAACCCAATAAACAGCCTGGTTGCATAACCGCTGCTCTCCTGGCTCCTTCGGCTTGCCAAATAGCTGCACCTCCCTGCAGCTTTACAAGAGTTGCGCCACAGAAACTGAACCAAAACTGTTTGAACATTACTGGAGCACCTTGATATCAGGTTTTCCTCCTTATTAGGTCATTTTGTGGGGAAACAAACACGCAAACATTGGTTTGGTGGTTGGTGACAATAGAAAGACCTTAAGAGGAAACTGGAGACCTGGCAGTGAAACACATGCAAATAGCAGGTCTAATTTAACAGTGTACAGAAACAATGGACAGGTCTTAGTTGGCAGCTAATTGCTGTTTGCAACCAGATTTTATTTCTGTAATCTAATGCATTTACGTGAAATAGGATAAGCAATATGGGAAGAGGAGGAAACAACAACAAGTACAGCAAAAACAGTAAAATTGTGAAATGCTTTTACTGTTTTAAATAACTGTTTTCTATGTGAATACATTTGAAAATGTAATTTATTCCTGCGATTAAATCTAAATTTTCAGCATCATTACTCCAGTCTTCAGTGTCACATGGTCCTTCAGAAATCATTCTAATATGCTGATTTGCTGTTTAAGAAACATTTTTTATTATTATCATCCATTAATTTGAATGTAATGTTTTGCCACGATTTTATTCTTTAGAAATTTAGGAATCGCGATTTTGAATAGAATGTTATACATCGTCTGAAACCTGAATAAATAAGCTTTCCATTGATGTATGGTTTGTTAGGATTGAATATTTGGCAGAGATACATGAATATATTAAATCTGAGGGAGCAACAAAAAAAAAAAAAAATTCAAAATATTGAGAAAAATCGCTTTTAAAGTTGTCCAAATGAAGTTCTTAATAATGCACATTACTAATCAAAAATTCTTATAAAATATAAAATATCTTCATGGAACATGATCGTTACTCAATTTCCTAATGATTTTAGGCATAAAAGAAAAATCAATAATTTTGACCCATACAATGTATTTTTGGCTATCGCTACAAATATACCCCAGCAACTTAAGACTGGTTTTGTGGTCCAGGGTCACAAATATGACATGGGAGGAAAATATACATTTCAATACTTTCTCTAGCAGTTATATCGTTAAGTATTATACTGTGTAACAATTCCGGGCATCAGGGAGCCGCTATTAATATTCAGGGTTTTGAAACTGCTTTTGAATGCATGATCGCATTTTTACTTTCACTTTCGATATTTGCGATCACATATGCTCTGTATATACTAGAGCGTCAGTTCTTACCACACATTTTACAAGATTTACGAGTGTTATATTTAGAAAAAAAAAAAAAAAAAAAAAGAGTCCTGGCTCTTCCGAGCTTTATAATGGCAGTGAATAGGTGTTGAGATTTTTAAGTCCAATAAAGTGCATCCATCCATCATAAAAAGTACTCCACACGGCTCCGGGGAGTTTATAGAGGCCTTCGGAAATAAATAGATGCCTTTGTGTAAGAAAGTGTTGTGTTTTCTGTCATACACATTAGGGTTGGGTAGGATTTTTTTTTTTTTTTTTTTTTAAACTTACCACATATTTCACAAGGCAAACCATTCGCCATCGTCCTCACTCATCTCTCCTTATTCTGTTTATGTGGTAAGTGAAATTGGACTAATGTAACAGGCTACCGCAAGCAAGCAGCTAACCATGTCCCTTTAGTGGCTCACGTTATTCTATTAGAACGCATTATTTGCTTTCCTTTCTGAATACAGACACCAACCCAACTAGGGCCCTATGATTTCCGTGATGTTGAAAAATGTGGATGGAATCACAGAATCCAGTCATAAAAACGGAATTTACTGAAAGACGCGGAATGTCACAGAATTTTTCAAAGATTGAATGAATTAATCAAAAGTAGGTCATTACACTTAAAACAAACCACAATATGGACTAGTATCTGTAAATATTACGATACAAAAATACCATTTAAATGTGAATCCTGCATGTTCTGCGTGTCTCTGTTTTAATAAATGGAGCAGACAAGCGGTTTTGTTTACTACACACACTGATCACGCGTGACGCTCGCGGTGATTTCAGCGTCTGTCGTCTCACTAAATGAGGACATAAATATATGAACAATATCTGCTGATATCTGCTATACATTCAAATAACTAGACATGCTAAAACACAGAATTTGATCATAAAACATATGGTGAGAAAAAATAAAACATTTCCATGTCATGTCATTTTTGTTAAACCTTTATTAAATTGATGTGAAATTGTATAAGTTTCATGATTTTAATTAATTAGACATGCTCTTTGATTAATAAAATTTAATTTAACCATTAAAAAGGAGTTGAGAAAATTAAAATGGGAAAAAAAAACGGAATCCAGAAAAATGAAAACAGAAAAAACAGAAATTGGGAAAAAATAAAACGGATTTCATGGGGCCCTACCCATCCCATCCGATGTCATCGTTCATTGCAATGTTTCACCATAGACCCTAAAGTGTATGACAGAAAATGTATTAAATATAGATGTTTTTCTTACACAAACGCATTTATTCACTTCCGAAGGCCTCTATAAACTTCCCGAAGCCATGTGGAGTACTTTTATGATGGATGGATGCACTTTATTGGACTTCAAAATCTCAACACCCATTCACTGCCATTATAAAGCTTGGAAGAGCCAGGACATTTTTTTAATATAACTCATTTTTTAATAGATTGTATTCGTCTAAAAGAAGAAAGTCATATACACCTAGGATGGCTGGAGGGTGAGTAAATCATGAGGTAATTTTCATTTTTTTTTAAACTGCAATAACATTTCACAATATTACAGTTCTTACTTCTTACAAATAAAATGATCAAAAAGCAGCGTCTTGAAACAACTGCAAACTTGATGTGTATTAAAGTAAATGCTGTCAAATTTTATTTCTCCAAAGAACTACACTGCACTCATTTTAAAGAAGCTACTTACAGTATGACAGGTCAAACATCAAGGCCTAACTACGGTGTCTTTCTTGCAGAAGAACAGCAGTGAGTGTGGATCCATCCTATATTCATGTCTGTGAGCTCACAGTGCAGCAAAGTGGGTTGCCATGGCAACATTTTTACAGCATTTAGCACACAGCAATGATTCAAAGAGGAGCCATACATTAGCGAGCCCTGCTCTTCTTTCACCACCAAATGTGTCAATCCTTCAGCGGAAACCAAACAAAATGGCAAGCAGGAAATGGCAAATTTGTAAAAGATCATTTCTACGTTTCAGCCATGCCATGTTGATGCATTCTACACGGTCACATAAATATGTGAAGCATGATTTTGTTCATGCATCAACTCAAAATAGAGAACGAAACAGATGTGCTACTTAAAAGTCACTATTTCGGCCAAATATTTTTCAAGGCCGAAATTTCACTGCATCACTTCTGTCTATACATCAGGATCAATTATTTAAAAACCTAAAGAACAGCCACGCATTTGGTATAAAATTAGACAATAACAATCTTTTTTTTCCACCTGTGTTCTCAAACTCACACAGCCACGTGATTTTGCTTTAAAAGTGATGTCGGTTCAATCCAAAGTTCCAGCTCCACATAACCGGTTTCCCCTGCTCGTGTAAAATGGCGGATACCCACGGAAAATCAGCTCACATCAGCTAATACACCCATGTCGGGATACAAGTGTGTGTGGGTGCTTGCCAAACACACATACTGGAGAACTGGAAGCGAGGGTAAGACAAAGCTTCCCTATCAACAGATGTAACATTTGAATCTCGCAGTGAAACCAGAGTCTGAAACATTTTTATAGCAGATTTACCACTGAAAGTCACTACGGTACAGCAAAAGCATACAGAGAAGCCTATAGAGAATAAATACATAAATAAAAATTAAAAAATAAAAACATTTTAAATATAAATATAAATATAAACAAAATAGAAAGTACTAAAGTGAATTAAATGTAAAAAAAAAAAAAACCTAAATTTACTCAAATAATAAAATAACAGTTAAAAAAAAAAAAAAAAAAAAAAAAAAAAAGAGAATAATAGGAAGAAAAAATAAAAGGTAAAATCAACTTTAAAATATGATAAAAAAAATAGCAATAAAAACAGCAATAAAAAGATAAAATCAAAATCAAATTACAAAAATTAAATAGTTAAAAATTAAATAGTAATTAAATATTTTCAATAGAATAAACAAAAGCTAGAAAGTACTAAAGTGAAATGTAATAAAAGATCAATTTATTTAAATAATAAAAAAAAATATCAAAATATAAATGTAAAAAAGATACATAAAAAGGCAAAAACTATTTTAAAATGCCACAAAGAATTAGCCATAATAAAAGAGCAATAAAAAACTTAAAGAATAAAAATACAATTACAAAAATGTAAGAATTTTAAATAAACAAAAACTAGAAAGTACTAATGTGAAAAATAGATAAATATGCAATAAAAGATTAATGTATTAAAATAAAATAACTAAGAAAAAACTAAAAATCAAAATAGACAAAAAAAAAAGATAAATTAGAATAAAAATAAAATTAGTAAAAAGCAGAAAGTAATAAAGTAAAATAAATAATTTTTTTATTTATTTAAATAATAAAATAACAGTAAAAAGAAGAAATTAAAAATAAATTTTAAAAAAAAATGGCAAAAACAATACAAAAAAATTAAAGTGAAATGTAATGTTTTTAAGAGAAAATCAGCTGCTGCTACTACTTTGCAAGTCCCTACCAATTTCACAAAAATAAAATAATTTTAGAGTAATGAAAAAAAATATACACAAAAAACTAATATAATGCGAAAATTAAAAAAAAAAAAAAAAGTCCCGTGTCCAGTGTTTTATAAAAAAATAATGTATATATAATAAAAATAAAATCCTCACTGTGCTTTTTTGTGCACACTAAAAAAAATAAATAAAAAAAACTGCTACTACTTTGTCCCTCCCAATTAAAAAAAAAAAAAAAAAGAAAAACTAAAATAATAATAATAATAATAAACAAAGAAAAAAAACTGAAATTTAAAATAAATGTAACAAAAAATATATATACATTAAAAAAAAAAAAAATTAAAGGCACAAAAGAAAAAAAAAACCAAAAAAACAAATACCACTGTGGCACTTTTAAAAGAAACCCGTCTATTTCTACTGTGCTGGTTACTTCTACTTCACAAGGCTCAACCTGATACCGGAACACTGTGAACAAACACAAACGCTGTCCACAGTCTCTGCAACTCCAGCTCACTGGTTTGAACATGGAAATCATGAGGTGTGTATTAACGGGGCATTTGCATGGTTTTAAACTCGCATGCAAATGCGGAAGCCTTATCGTTATGCGGTTGCAAATGCTAACCCAGCGTTTCATAAACACCACCACAGTGGACAGATTGCTTCGCTTGAGTGAGGAGCAGAGTTTGAAATCGACCACGACACTGTGTCCACACTTTCGAGAGCAATTCAGCACGAGTGGGCCGAGCAATACTCCAAATTCGGCTTCCAAGCGGCTTTCTGCACAGAGAAACTAAACGGCACAAGGACAAGGACGTTACTAGTAAAAAAGTGAAACGAAAACAGGTCATATGTTGGTTGCATGAGAACAGTGTCAGCTTTGTTCTAGGTGTGTCCAAAAAAAACAAACATTCTGTACAATCTTTATGAGTCATCGAGCTCCTCCGCAACACTTTGGTGTTATAGACTCTATACTCTGCCGCGCTTTCGACTCGGCTAGGTAAATATTGGCTAGAGCCGTCCGAGTGGCGTAACAAGAAACCTGGAAGTCCGGGTTGTCATTCAGACGTGCCCGCGCCAGAAACGAGTTGCTTAGTAGCACGTTTTTCGTGAATAAGGTATTTAAGTGAGTGACGGACGAGATCCTTTTCCTTGCTTTCTTTCTCGCTGGATCTCTGCATCCGGATCATGTGACACAGCAACAGCGTGCATTCATGTGTGCAGCAGAAGTGTGGGCTGAAAATCAAGAGTGGTTGCCCTCGGCTCAAGTCCCCCCAGCAGAGAACGCCAACTCACTCACACACACACACACACACACACACACACACACACACACACACACACACACACAGGCTTCTCTCTACCTCAATCACACTGTATCTTCAGTTCCTCAACCACAGAACAAAACGCAGCTTATACTTGCTGTGCTGCAAGAACTGAACTGTCAAAATCATACAAATTTGATGAATGAAAATAGCTCACAATGAACGCCAAAAATGATTCATGGAGTCTGTGCTCGCTTCTTGCAATGTTCATGTCTGGAGATGCACAATATATCGGTAATCGGGCAATAATACAAACTTTTTTCTGTTACATTTCATTATATATTCCAGCTATTTTTTTTTTTATTTAGCTCATCTTTAGCAAATCTTAAATTGAAATTCATTTTTTCTGTATATTATAATGTATGATGTATAATGATGCCAAAATTCACTTTCAGCACTTCACAAACATTTAATATCGGCTAAAACATGAAAATAATTATATATATATATATATATATATATATATATATATATATATATATTAAAATCAAATTTATTTACATTATTTTGGAAACATTAAAAAAAAATGTTAAAATGTTAAAAAAAGGTCTGTGAATTAATGATATTATCGGTACAATATTGTTTATCAAATGACAGAATATTTTTTATTTATCTAAAAATATATTAAATGATGCATATGTAAATATACACACATTTCAAACGACAAAATATTTTTAGGGGTGTAACGGTTCACAAATTTCACAGTTCTGTTCGATACGACACAGTGGTGTCCCGGTTCGGTATGTTATCGATACAGCAAAAACAAAGAAATGCCAGAGAAATTTCCTTGATTTCATTTTTTTTTTTTTTTTAAATTAAAACTAACACCATAACGTATGATCTTAAAAATATATTTAAAAAAATTACACTTTTGCTGTTTATCTAAGATAATTTTAAAAGCTTTTTTTAACATTCATTTCTTATTTATTTTGTCCCACCATGTTTGCTAATTTTCAGGGTTTTTTTATATTTAAACTGCATAAGTTATTTGTTATTTTATATTAGGCCTACAGAATGGTGTATTTGTATTCATTTTGTGAATAAATTAAACATTCCATGTTTAAATGTAAGTGAGTTTGTCGTACTGTTTTTTTTTGTCGTCAATTCAACCAATCGCCGCTAAATTTGAAAGTGAAAGTAAAATGCGCACAGGCGTTTACAAGCTATTTAAAAGGGAATAAAAGCAAGGAAAAGAGGGAAGACTCTAACTTACTCCCTCGCCGTCACAACCTGGAGTACATTATATTTCACACACTTTAAGCACTTTTATTTTCCAAATGTAATAATAGGATTACTCCAACGAATCGTTTGGTTTGTAATGCATACCAAACGGAAAGCCTTGTACCAAACGGTTCAATACAAATACACGTATCGCTACACCCCATATAGCAAATCAATCTAAATCAATTAAAAATAACAATAAAAAAAAAATAAATAAATAAAATCCTTAGGTTTTTTTACATTATAACTGTACATTATAATGTTGTGATGCCAAAACTCACTTTTGGCATTTCACAACTTTTAATATCAGCTAAAACATGAAAATGAAAACTTCAATATCTGTTCATCCCTATTTCGATCTCGATTTTATTTACATAATTTGGGTTAAAATCAGGTTTCCCCCTTAAATGTTTGCATGTATAATGTACTTGTAATCGATTGTATTTTTGGTGCTGTCAAAGACGATTAACCGCAAATAATCACATCCAAAATAAAAGTTTAATTACATTATATATGTATGTGTACTTATATTCATGTATATAAGTATATCAATTTTTCCTGCTGAATATCAATGTTGTGAGGCCAAATTTAAATTAAAACAATTTTTGTTTGAAATCTTAATATCAGCTCATCCCTCACAATGGAAGCCAAGCTTTCATTTTATTAAAAAAAAAAAAAGTGCTAGAAAAAAAAATTCATTATAGCTAAAGGTGTGATTAAACACTTCTTCTGTATTGTGGAATTTACTAAATAACTAAATCAGTTATCATAATTCCATACTATTAATACTAATTAGTTACGAACTAATACTACCAGCAAATGTATTTTTACGCTTTCTGACAATTAAGCCTGGGGAGTTCACAACTGGGTGGGAAAGTTTTATCAAAACAATAATCTAATGAAAAAAACAATATGGAATTCTGAATCAGAAAACGGGTTCAAATGGCTGGAATACAGAAGATAAACACCTTCCAGAGTTTGAACAAACATCAAACCTCAAATAAATGTTGAGGATCACATGCAGTCAACTCTTCCAACACACTACTTTAGAAGGAAACTACATCATGTCAGGAAAGATAGTCACGCTAAGAAGTTAATCAAATATTCAGACAGAGGGCAAAGGCTACCAATAAGACATATAACGCTTATTTAACCACGCTTTAAGGATCCGGTTTAACCAGACATCCAAAACAATCGTTTTTCTTGGAATAACCTTGGGGGAAAAGGAAGTCAAAGCGTTTAAGAACTTCTGTAGGACACCACAAAGAACAAAAAGGACATTACAAACCTCAAAAAAAAAACTGGAATTACAAGAATAAAAACAGGTTTTCTGCAGGTTCTACAATGGTAAATTTAAGACCTTTTTGAAAGCAAATAATTTTAAAGAATAAACAGAGGAACACAATACACGCTGCTTAAAGGTAAATGTCTAGGGAGCAAACAAAGATTTGTTTTAGAAACAACTCAAAGTTTTAAAGTGCAAATTCCAACGATCACCATTACTTTTTCATTCATTTTACAAAAAAAAAAGCTTCCAACCACCAGAACTTAATAGCAAAAATCTTCAGTATTTTTGGCTTGCTTTCAGCACAAATGTCTTAAATCAAGATAGTTACTTGAGAAGCAAAATAAGATAAGATAAGTTTCTGTGAAACCAATCAAAATGAAGTCCGTTTATGTCAATAGGCTCATGAACTTAATTTACAGGTAAAACAAGCTTAGATATTTTATATATTTTTGTTCAATTTCTTTATATGAAACCAAGAAAACAATACTTATGACAGTTTACATCTCATGTATCTTGATTTAGAAGGACAGTTCACCCAAAAATTAAAATTACCCCATGATTTACTCACCCTTAAGCCATCCTCCTTGCTGTATGACTTTTTTTTCTTTCAGACTAATAGAATCATATTATATATGATATATTATATAATATTATATATATATATATATATATATAATATATATATTAAAAAGGTTCTTCCAAGCCTTATAATGGCAGTGAATGGCTGTTGAGATTTTGAAGCCTGATAAAGTCCATCCATCCATCCATCATAAAAAGTATAAAAAGTACTCCACATGGCTCCAGTGGGTTAATAAAAAGACTACCGTTTATAAAAGTTAAACACGAATATTTTTCTAACACAAATGCTTTGATTAGCTTCAGGAAGCCTTTATTAACCCCTCCGGAGCTGTGTGGAGCCTTTTCATGATAGATGGATGCACTTTATTGGACTTCAAAATTTCAACAGCCATTCACTGCCATTATAAAGCTTAGAAGAGCCAGGACATTTTTTAATATGACTCAGACTGTATTTGTCTGAAAGAAGAAAGTCATACACACCTAGGATGTCTTGAGGGTGAGTAAACCATGAGGTAATTTTCACTTTTGGATCAACAATGCCTTTAAGGATGCTTCAAATTTTACATTACTTAAGATCTTCTTTAAGGCCTTAATTGGAATAAGACTTTCTAAGACCTGCAGAAGCACATTAAAACACAAATCTGTTGCCCTTTAAAAATGTTGCCTCGTAAGTCCTGAGCGGTGACAACTTCCCCTCATCTTTCAGAGGAGCGGTCGAGAGTTTACCGAGCTAGAAGCAGAAGGTTAACAGCGCTCGTTGGTCACGCAAGGCCCTCTTCCTCCACCGAGGCGTATCTTATTGCTGTCTTTCCTCTGCGAGTCTGGGCACAAAGGCTGGTTGTGTTGCACGAGCTTTCTAAGGACATGCGTTCTGTGAAGCGCTTTTATGGGTCAGCCCACACTACACAACAAGGCCCCGTGACCGTGTCTGTTCGACTACGCAATTTGAGGATCCCTCTCTGACCAAACCCGCCGTTTCTTAACAGCAACTTAGCCGGATTAACTGTTTTTGCCATTTTTGGGTACAAGATTGCTTGTAAAACCACAACCTGGTCAGAATAGGTTTCATTCCCGACGCTAGCGCTTTACGGTCTCGTCTTGCCTGCCAAGGATCGGTTAGAGAGACGCAACCAGAACAGATAAAATCTGGACCTTCCTTGACTTCACCAGTCATAAACTGGGATGCAAACACGGTCCTAAATAGATTTTGCAACCCGAGTTTCAAATTAAGCCTCTGATTTAATTATTTTCATAGTTACTGCATCTTTCCGATCTGAGAACAATGTAGGGACGCGTGTTGTGAAACGCTCTTCGCTACTGAAATATTCAGATACAATCTCCTAGGCTTAAATTGCTGACAATCTAGCTTTGCTTACAGCCACAAATGAGCTAATGGCTCTGACACCAAAACGAAAGCAAAGAGCAGCCTAATGGTCAGATCACGAGATGAATGTAAACTGACACTAGTGCAACTCAAAGACTCTTTAAAACACTTACTAATGTTCATTGCTAACAAATTAACATGGAGACTTTCAGTAACAGTTCAACTGGTGGAAAAAACCCTCTTACCCTTATCAAAAAAAAAAAAAAAAAAAAAAAAAATGAATGTTTGATCCTTTTGATTCCATACCCGCTGATTTGATTACAATATATTAAAATTTTTTAAAAATTACAGTAACATTTTACAATAAAGTGTCACTTGTTAACATTAATGTATTATCTAACATGAACAATGAACAATACATTACACAATTTATTGTTTGTTAGTTCACAGTGTATTAACTAATGCTAAACAACTTGTGATTTTAATAATCCTTTAGTAAATGCTGAAATTAACATTAACTAATATTAATAGATGCTGTAGAAGTATTGTTCATTCTTAGTTCATATTGACAAATGTAGTTAACTAATGAACCTTATTGTAAAGTAT
This sequence comes from Cirrhinus mrigala, assembly GCA_036247105.1. Classification (NCBI taxonomy): domain Eukaryota; kingdom Metazoa; phylum Chordata; class Actinopteri; order Cypriniformes; family Cyprinidae; genus Cirrhinus; species Cirrhinus mrigala. Next base: position 18,690,921 of record CM070028.1, on the reverse strand, counting down.
GACCAAAATTACAATATTTTCTCCATTTAACTAAAAAATAAATCTATATAATTTATATATTATTTATAAATAAACATTTTTTAAATATTTGTAAAAAAAATAATAAATATTATATATCTAATATTAATGTAAAAACAAATTAATATATAAACATTTTCCCATGTAACAAAGCAAAAATATAAAATAAATGCACTGTATATTTGTTATACATTTCAAAACATTTCCCCAAATTGGAAAAATATCTTCACTTTTTATTTTATAAATATCGAATCCTTATATATATATATATACACACATACATACATACAAGTGCTTTTATATATATTTTATACTTTTATATATATTTTATATATAAATAAAATGTTATATTTTGCTCCCTTATAATCAAGCAAACACGTAAAAATATATTCATTATTTAATTTTAAGTAGATTTTAAAATATTTCAAGACCAAATCTATTCGTTATGTAATATTCCTGAAATCACCTTATATTTCCACGACCGTGGGAACGCAGGATCCCGTTAGAACTGTCTACATTAAGATAACCATCTCACCAGCATTCTTTTTACGACAACCATAGAAACATAACGTGCATACCATAACGCATGAATTACACAAAGTGAAATCAAGCACACGAATAATACAGGTAGTGAAAGCAACCCTTGTATTTCGACTTCAACAGCATGTCAGCATCACTTTACATCAGCAATATGCGTTTATGTCAAACCTCATACATCTCTCGGCCATAATTGACGGTCGCAGCAGCTGTCAGCGATGCACTTACCCAGTAAGAGGAGTTTGAGCTCTCGTCTTGCATCTCGTTTGTCTCTCCTGAGCTGTTTGTCGATCTCGGCGTTGATTCTTTTGGACTCCTTCGCCTCTTCACTCATGCAACAGGCCATCATGGACTCCAGAGTCATCACCACAGCGTTTGGAGATCCCAACCCTGATCTGACACACTTCTACGGCCCGCTTCCCTTTGCAACCGCGTCGAAAGAGGAACAAGATGGATTTAGGGGAATGTTGTTGAAAAATGCAGCAGGATGCCTTATGGTAGACGCAAATCGATGAAGCCAAAGAGACCCCAGCCTGCTCATACAAACGGGTCTATCCAACAAGGCCAAAGACTGGATGAGATTGGAGGCCAGATGTGAATCTAAAGATCTCCCCTGCTATCAGACCCGCTCAAGCCCTGTTTTTAGAAGCTGTAATGACTACCAACCAGAGTCCCGAAGGGACAAACGAGCCTGCCACGACATCCGTGCTGTCCTTTGCTGTCTCGCTAAGCTAACCGCCCCAGTGCCCAGACTCACCGCAACACTGTCCATCAGCTGCCCGGATCTCTAGCTAACACACGGCGACAGGTGGCAGAAGACAGCCATATGCGCTTTTACACCCGCTGCGTGTGTATATAACACTGACTACAGTGCAAACCTTTGATTTTGAGCATCCAAAACCCGAAAAGTTAATTAGCTAAGCGCACTAACTAGCTTAATTGGGTGGGCTAAGCAGCTAGCTAGCCGGAATCTTTATTTACACTCCAGGCGCTGATTTCACCGCTCATTTCTTTGCATCCGATTGGGCTTCAAGAATACTTAAAGCCGAAAAATTGGCGAAAGAAAATGACACAGGTGTGAGCTCCAAAAAAAAAAATTCGACGGAGTGAAAAAATTTCCAGATGATCGCACCGTCCAGTCCGGTGTGAGTCGCACACAAACCTGGAGCTGCGACAGCTGGAAAATGGAGCGTGAGTGACAGGGCGCCGAGCCAATCGGACGAGGAAGCGCGCAAGGGGGCGGGGCCTGGAATGAGACAAGGTTGGTGGAGGAACGGCTGTGGGGCTCACGGGGCGTGTCTCGCCACAAACCCTGCTATTCGACTGAATGGACAACGCCCATTCCTAGTCAAACATATCTGGAAGTCCTATCCTCTCAGTATTTTAATAAAACACCTTTATAGTTTCACATAATATATAACATCATATATATTCACATGCAAATATTTATTACTAAAGCCATTCACACACAAGTGTCGCTTCTGTTCCGTTTATAGTTGAAGTGACTTGAGGTGTTGTTATCATTTGTAAAAGAGAATTAACGTGCAGATTTGGACTTGATTCCCAGCTCTTTATCGACACCGTGTGGAAATTGCTTGGAAAAAAAGAGTCGTAAATTGTTAAAACTGGGTCCAGCTACTTAAAAGTTAGTATTGATCCTGTAGTTGCTTAGTAGCTAGTTACTATTTCAGCACTTGACAAGTGTATGTTTTTACTGATTTCGTGAACACACGTCGAAGACTGACATGGAAGAGATAAAAAAAAGTTGAATAAAGTTGTTATTTTTGTTATATTTAAGCTTCATAACATTACGGTTGAACCACTGGTGTCACTTGAACTATTTTAATGATGTTCTTACTACTTTTCAGGGCTTTGAACGTGGTAGTTGCATTGCTGTCTATGCAGGGTCAGAAAGCTTTTGGATTTCATCAGAAATATCGTAATTTGTGTTCTGAAGACGAACAAAGGTGTTACAGGTTTGCAACGACATGAGGGTGAGAAATTAATGACAGAATTTTCATTTTTGGGTGAACTATACTATGCCTGTTAATCTTTAGCAAATCTTAAAGTTTATGGGCCATTCTACAGAACTGGTCCAAAGTCAGAATTGGAAACGACTTGAAAAAAATGCGTCTTCGTATGTATTCGAATTGTATAATATCCAAGGTACACATTTCTAGTAATTGTGCCATTAATTCTCATATTTTCAGAAAGTTTTGAAATGTTTGTCCTCTCCCTAAATGTGTCACTACCGAAACACAGTCATATCTAAGTTAATTAGAAGGGTTATATTGACCTATTAAGATTTTGCTTACATCTACATTGTAAATATATATTTTTGCTATTTTAATAAAAATATTCAGATGTAAATCAATAACAATTACATTTTTAACAACATTTCAAGTGTAATTAATGAGATTTTTTATATTTTGAAGACTATTTTTGTTTGTAAAAGGCAAAAAGTTGATCATACTGATTTCAACGTTGAGGATTTATTAGTTTAAATATACACTGAACCAAAATCATAACATTTTAGTTGATAATTCAGTATACATTATTTATGACAAAACATCCCTTGTTTCGGTGGTGACTGCACATTTTCGGTAGTGGCAGTAATGCTTTGGTAGCGACTACATCACATTACAAAATTTTAACTTGCATATTAAAACACTACTAAAACATACTAAAAAAATTGCATAACTGTACTAAAATTCCCCCAGATATGAGGATTATGTGTTCCCATTTGTCACTACTGAATCAATGATGACATGTTTTGGTTGTGACCAATTTATGAGATAACACCCAAAAAAATCAATGATGTCACTACGGAAACTCCACCAAATGTTTCAGCAGTGACAATTTTAGATACTTTTGAAGCTAGCTCAAAGATGTTAATCAGCACATGGTTAGCTAGCACAGTTCTGAACAGTTGTACACATATAAAAACTAAATGTTATGGAATAACACCCAAAAAAGTGCGCTTAATTGCAGAAAAATGGTGTTCGGTAGTGACGTTTTTTAAAATTACACACAGATTTTTCATTTTAAGGAACAATTCATTCATTTCTATCGTCATTTACTCCAAAACAAAATTAAAAACAGGTTGAGCCACTATCTGATTCAGAAGAAGACATCGTGAAATAAGACAGAAAGGAAGTAGGAAACATTTTAGGGAAAAATCCAGGCCTGATACGAATTCATTACAGCAGATCAAATAGAAAAGTGGATGAGATAGAGGAGTAAGTAGATCCACTGCTTTAAGGATGTGACATCACTCACTAGCAAGAATGACCAAGTTCTGGAGGAGAATAACAAGGATGTAAGTTTCTGCCTTCCCAGACTTCCAACGAATCCTTTCAACAAACAACTCAACCGTTTGATGACCTCTGATGGAAGTAGAAGGAACTGCAGACCATAAGAAAAAAAAACAATAGATCTGTTTATAACATCTATGGTCAAGAGAAACATAAAAATCTTGTCCCAAATGGTATCTTACTTTAAATGTACATTTTAATCAAATTTAACCAACTATTTGCAGCATTATTGCCTAAGGGGAAAAAAGTTTAAGCAAAATTTTGTGACGACCTTTCGTGACAATATCCCCCAATAACGGTGCTAAAAGTAATAGTGACCACTAATGGGAACCTGCTTATAACGGACTGCTAAATTATTTTTTTATTTTTTTAAAGTAAAATAAATGCAAGCACCAGTGTTGGGGGTATCGCATTACAAGTAACGCGAGTTATGTAATAATATTACTTTTTTCAAGAAACTACTAAAGTAACGCACTACTTTTGAATTTCTAAGAAAATTTTTAAGAGTTACTTTTTCAAATAAGTAACGCCAGTTACTTTTTCCCTCATTTATTTATTGACAGGAAATTGGGAGTAAACATGATGTTACTGTATTCTAGACTAAATGTGAACATGCATTAATTCATCTCACTCACAAAAAACATATTCAGTATTCCTCAAAATGAATAAAAACAGTGAATTGCAAACTCAGAATATGACGCAACCGTGCAATAATTAAATGTTAAATAAAACATATCCTTTATGTATTTAATCCCATTAACCAGCGTCTTTGCTGCTGACCTTCGATGATGCAATTCAGCCATACTAATAAGCAAAAATTACTTTAGATAAACTTTTGTACTTCATTTTTTATAGTTGAAGAGTGATCTCCAGCATAAATGTACTTTTCTTTCAGCCTGAGGTGAATTCATTTCACTTTTGGTGTAAAAGGGCTTTTACATTAGAATTGTTTTATATTAAAAACAAAGAAGCAAGCCCCGCCCAGATTTAAAAAGTAACGCAAAAGTAACGTAACACATTACTTTCCATAAAAAGTACCGTAATTGATTACTTTTTCAAGGAGTAATGCAAAATTGTAATGCATTACTTTTAAAAGTAACTTTCCCCAACACTGGCAAGCACACTAAACCATTAGCCACTTTAAAACGTTTTTGTCAACAGAAATCGTTACTAATAAACTGACAAACAAACGTGACAGCCAGACCCAATATAAAACAACTTCCCTGTGTGACAACAAGCCCTCTTCTCCCCTATCAAGTAACTTGATAAATCAACACAAACAGATACTACTAAAAAACAGATACTTGCAGATAAACAAACAAATCAAGTGCCACTTTAAATAGTTTTTAACTTAATGAATAATGTCATTCTTCTCACTTCCCATTGGTTCTCTCTCTATGCATTACAGGCAGACTTTCTGGAAATGTAGGTTGAACTAGTTTGTCTGTAGTGAACGAACGTGACGCAGTTGATAGAAATCTGTTTGGGAAAACTCCTTCAAGGTGGCACATAAACTGTTTATTTTAGGGAAGATGGATATTGTTTCCATCTTCCCTGAAATAAAGTTTTACGACTGAAGGTGAGTGACACTCTTTGTTTACTTTTTGAATTGTTGTTTAATACAGTGATCATGCATGTCTGACTGTTAGCTTGTTGTTGTACATCGAAGAACTTCCACGAATGCATTACAGTCACTGAGAAATATGTCTATATTTTATTAGAAACTTGCTACTTTTCATAGTATTAGTGGTGACTATTAGTAAAAGGTTGAGCTTATTTACTTAATAGTCTATCATGTAAGCAAGCTAGGTTAACCTGAATATCTTGTTGATTTTGACCATAATATGACTTTCATTTTACAATTAAAAGTGTAATTAATATCTAATAGCTTAATTTTCAGACAAAAAAAGTTAGTTTCAGAGGCTATAAAAATAAATAGGGCTACAATACAAACATAAATGGCTTTTACAAAAACCATGCTAACAATTATTATTGTTTATTTATGGTTATTGCATTTCTACTGAAAAATGTGGGATTACTACTTCTGTTGCATCTGCTGTTTGTCTAAAGAAGAGAGGGAGGCCATCGCCAAAAATAGGGAAATCAATCTCATCATGGTTGAGCAGGAGAAAATAAAACAGAGAGAAATAAAAATGCTTTTATTAGGTGAGATGATTTTCTCAGTTATTTAATCAGAATTTTTATTAAAACTCGATCTCATTAATTTTATAAGTCATCTTGTGTACTTTAGCACAATATAGTTTCCTACCATAGAGGGAAGAAGGGAAAGGTTGTGAAGAATTATTCATAGACTTTGTTCTCTAGAAGTGAAAGTAAACTTAAGTGCACTGTAAAACCTGATAAGTTAAATGCACAAAACATTTGAGGAAACTTATTGCCTCAAAACATTTGGGTAAACAAACTCATTTTTTTAAGTTAGTAGAGCTTAAAATTTAGTGCCAAGTGGGGTGGAGCTAAGAGCCGTGGGAGCCGCCAAACCTCACTTCCATGGCTTTCAGTCCCACCCCACTCATTACAATGATAATTATATACAGTTTGCTTACATAAACATCACATTCATTCAGATCTTTATAGTTGCTATAGTTAGCAACAGCACACCAGCATGTGCTAATGTAGTTAACAAAAAAGCACAACATGCAGTATATATAGTCCAATATATGTCCATCCTCAATACTAACTTACATCTTATCGTTAAATACTAACTTTTTTATGCAAACTTCACTTTTCTTCTCGCGGATTTATTACTTCAGTTCCCCTTCACTCAAGTGTCATGACTTTTAGGAATGGTGTAGAGATATACTCAATATAGGTTGTGTAGTTAATTAGAAAGTACAGTAAAAATTTTAATTTATTGTTACATAATTCAAATGACTCTTCTCATTTACCCTGAAAACTGGATTTGAAGTTTTTGCTTTTTGAAAATACAGTAATCTGGATTATGTTATCAGATTCCAAAAAAAATTACATATTAAAATACTCATAATCAGACTACAGTTACTTTTTATGGATTACATAAAACATACAATTAATTTATTGATTAAACACATGAAAAACATTACAATTTACTATTTCATTTTTATGATTTATTTAATTATTAGCGTTTTTATTAAACTCACAAACCCCCTGCAGTTCCTTCACAAACCCAGGTTTGGGAAACCATGATGTAATACAATGTTTAATGCACTTCATGTTGTTAATAACAAAGAATGGAATATATTTTGTTATGTTTTGTGCTTTTATGTCAGTATGGTACAAGATTATTGAGATAATGAGGCCAAAAGTAATCTAAAAGTAGTCTGATTATACCTAAAATAATGCAATAAACTATGTTACTAACTACAATTTTTGTCATGTAATTTGAAATCAGTAACGGATTACAGTTTGTAAGTAATCTAGCCAGCTTTGGCAATGCATAAAGACATATTTGCTGATTTCAAACAGACCGAGAAACATTGAAACACACTTCGTGCTGAGCTTTCTGAAACAACAATTCAATTTAGACACAATTAAGCCATCAATTATTTTTATATCCACCTTTTTCTGAACACATTTCCGGTTTCTGTGTTTCTAGTCAAATTAACATATTTTCCGAGTCGATAATAGTTAAATCTGCGCACATTTTTATATTTAGTTATATTGAAAAAGTTTCAATTAAAGAAGAAGTCCACTTCCAGAACAACAATTCACAAATAATTTACTCACCCCTTTATCATCCAAGATGTTCGTGTCTTTCTGTCTTCAGTCGTGATGAAATTATGGTTTTTGAGGAAAACATTTTAGGATTTTTCTCCATATAATGGACTTCAATGGTGCCCCGATTTTGAACTTCCAAAATGTAGTTTAAATGCAGCTTCAAAGGGCTCTAAACAATCCCAGCCGAGGAAGAAGGGTCTTATCTAGCGAAACGGTTGGTCATTTTTAAAAAAAAATACAAATTTGTATACTTTTTAAGCACAAAAGCTCATGTAGCACAGGCTCTGGGATGCGCGTTCACGACGCTACGAATCACATCTAAGTTTATCGTCTGTGTACTCCGGCTCAAAAAGGCGAGTATGGTGAAAAACTCCATCTCATTTTCTCCTACAACTTCAGAATCGTCTGACATAGTTGTACCTTTTTGTTTGTAAACAGCGTTTGACTTACATGCACTTCCTTGGTCTTTGTGCGTTCGCTTTGTAAACACTGGGTCTGTAGTTCTGCCTACGTTCAACGTGACCTTTCGACGTGATTCAATAGTAAGTAGTGTCATGGATGCGAGTCTGTGCTGCACAAGCTTTTGTGCTTAAAAAGTAAACAAATTTTTATTTTCCGAAAAAAATGGCCGATCGTTTCGCTAGATAAGACCCTTCTTCCTCAGCTGGGTTTGTTTAGAGTCCTTTGAAGCTGCATTTAAACTACATTTTGGATGTTCAAAATCGGGGCACCATTGAAGTCCATTATATGGAGAAAAAACCTGAAATGCTTTCCTCAAAAACCATAATTTCGTCACGACTGAAGACAGAAAGACATGAACATCTTGGATGATAAAGGGGTGAGTACATTTTTTGTAAATTGCTGCTCTGAAAGTGGAGTTCTCCTTTAAGTCTATCTTTTTTTACACCATTTTAACATGGATTTCTATGGAGACCGGAACACGAAAGCACCCAAAGTTAGTTAAAATCCATCATGGCACCGTTCGTCAGTTACTCAGGAAAAAGGTGGGTAGGACAGATAAAATTCCATATAACAAACAACAAATTTTTTATGTTTTTTTCCTTTCATTTAGGCACTGCAGAAAGTGGAAAGACAACATTTATGAAGCAGATAAATATCATTCATGGAAGAGGATACACAGAAGAACAGAGGCGCGACTACACTAATCTGCTTTTTCATAATATCTTTCAAGCAGTGCGTGCAATGACAAACGCCATGATGACGCTAGAGATTCCCTACTCAAACCCACAGAATGAGGTGATCAAGTGACCAAGTGTGTTTTTAAAGTCAGTTCATCATTTCAAACAATAATTTCTTTAGTAATTCATTATTTCAGTCATTTCTAATAAATAATTATTATAAAAATGATTAAGAATTGAACAATTTTTAACCACAATTTAGCAGGTTAAATAGAAAGTGGATGAGATGACTGAAGTTGATTGTTGGTCTTTCTGTCTTTTCAGGCTTGTAGATGTGAGAGAAGGAAGTGGATGTATTGCTTTGAGAATGTGACATTGGTCTTATTTGTAGCTTCTCAGTGAATACGACCAAGTTTTGTTGGAGAAAAGAATGATTGTAAGTTTCTGCTTTTCTCCTTCCTTCTTTTGTAACTTTCAGTTATATTCATCCTTATAACTGGTCTTTACGGTAAACTTTAAACCATAAAATACTCAGATGACCTACTACATATCCCACAATGCTGTGTGCTCATCAACTTGATCAGACCACCAAAAGTCAAGACATTTTTACACCATAACCATTTATAACTATTTTTTTCTATTTTATCATATGAGATTGCATACATGTAATGTTGTAGCAGTCCTACTATTTTTTTTAAAAATGGTATTCAGCAAGCTGTCTACACTTGTATTCCCTTCCAAACACAGCCATGCTCTAAATTCAGAATCGCATAGACTAATAGCATAAAGTACTACTGGGTCATTCTGTGATTGTAGGTACATCTCATGTCATGAAGTATATTTTTAATATATTTTCTTCAATATAAAGCCCCGATGCTTCATTTTCTAGTACATAATTATATGTTTCCCAGTCACACTACTATACTGTATGTTGAAAAAGCCATTTCTTTTGTTCAAAAATGATGTTCATATCACATACAACCCTGGTATTCAGCTGTCCGATTTTGTAAAGTTGCTCAGTCTACTCTGCATTTAAACATGAAAATGAACTCAAATATAAATTAATTTCATATTCAGGGGTCACCACACTCAGTCCTGGAGGGCCGGTGTCCTACAGAGTTTAGCTCCAGCCTTAATCAAACACACCTGAACCAGCTAGTCAAGATCTTTATAAATATATTCTGCCTTCACGCATTGTTGTAATTACCGTAATTCCGAGATGACAACACGTGACATTTTACTCATAGCTTTCCATGTTGTCGGACTCAGAGGTAGCACCTAAGTAGCGCCAAAACGGGGCTGGCGGCGGTCACGTGGTACATCTGTCAGCGATCCAAGTCGTAACTCTCAGAACATTCCGAGTTTACAAGTTGTACTTACGAGTTCAGAAGCACGTGAGGGCTTTAGCGTTGATAGTGTTGCCATAGAAACACATAATTCAGAGTAGAATGTCACGTGTTTTCATCTCGGAATTACGAGACCGCCTGAATGCAGCTATACTTGAAACTTCCAGGCAGGTGTTGAGGCAAGTTGGAGGTAAACTCTGCAGGACACTAGCCCTCCAGGATCAAGTTTGGTGACCTCTGGATTAGATTATCAAGACATTTGGGTGTGTGCTTCAAAAATAATAAGTGTTTATTGTGATATAACTTGTTTTTTTGTGTCCGAAAAACCATTGTCAACATTGTCAACCCCCCCCCCCCCTCAAAAAGGAATGGTTTGTCCCATTCTCGCATAATTTGCACAATATATAGCTGCATTCACGCCATCTCGTAATTCCGAGATGAAAACACGTGACATTCTACTCTATCTAAACTATGTGTTTCTATCCACCTTATTTTTCAACGCGGAAGTAAGCTGTTTTCTGGTAATGTGTTAGACGTCCGGTTCATAATCCGCCATAGGAAAATAACGAGAAGAATATCGAAGTGCAGTAAACGGTAAAACAGTTTGCACTACAGCAATGTGTTCATAATTAAGATAATACATTCAAATAATATGGTACAACACACCAGTTTGCAATATCAAGCAGCATAACCAGCTTTTTGTGCAGCTAAAAATAGCTGGAAGTGGATGAGACCGGAAGCCAGACACAAAAAATGTACAAATGGCTGCACCCACTCTTATGGGAAAAATAAGGTGGATAGCAACACTATCAACGCCAAAGCCCTTACGTGCTTCTGAACTCGTACTTACAACTTGTAAACTCGGAATGTTCTGAGAGTTACGACTTGGAGCAGTAACAGATGTACCACGTGACCGCCGCCAGGCTCATTTTGGCGCTACTTAGGCGCTACCTCTGAGTCAGACAACATGGAAAGCTGAGTGAAATGTCACGTGTTGTCATCTCGGAATTACGGTAATTAAGACAATGCGTGAAGGCAGCATATTTCTTCTAGAAGCACATGAATTAAACACTAGAAGTTTTGTTCTCTCTCTTTCACCTAATATTGGTTAAACCAGCAAACCTCTGACAAGAGTGGATAAATTGACTGTCAACAGTGTTACATAAGTATTATTGCTGCCAATTTTAACAAGACAATTGAACTAAAACTTATGTTTTGCTTATGAAAATATATTTCTAAACATACCATATGCTCAGTAGTTCTAGGTTTCCATGTTGAGTATAGACCCAAAACATTACAAATGTCAACTAAGTTACCTGTCAACTGTGTTACCCAGTAAAGGTAACATGGTGGACAGTAGCAAACATAGATGGTATTTTATGCACATATTACTACAGACCAGCTTTATTTCTATAGCACTTTATACAATATAGATTGTTTCAAAGCAGCTATGTAAGGTCGTGTGTGTGTTTTTGGTAAAAAGGAAAACTTTTTTATTCACAAATTCTAAATGTACCCCTAATTATAGAAATATCGGTTTCTCCTCATATGTCTTCATTCCTTCCCATTTAATGATAGATCTGTTCATCATTGTACCTTTACTCTCTTTGGCTCCAGAACCGTATGGAAGAGAGTTTGGCGCTGTTCAACGTGGTCATCCACTCACCGTGGTTTGCTAATTCCTCCTTCATCCTGTTCCTAAACAAAATGGACATCCTGGCTGAGAAGATTCAGTTCTCTGATCTAAAAACATACTTTCCTCAATTTGAAGGTAGTTTGGTGCACATTAAAAGTGAAAGGCAGCATTATGTGTGTCTATGTGATCTTCTGTTTGACACCCGATTTGCTTTTCTATCCCTTTTCTTTGTGGTTTGGCGCCACCTTCAGGGAAACGTGGGGACGTTCATGATGCCATGCTTTTCATCAGAAATTTATTTACTCAAAAAGTGGTTTCCTGTGAGGAAATGTATTCCAAAAGCATATATTGTCACTTCATCTGCGCTACGGACACCACAGAAACCCGTAAACTCTTCAGTGACATGAAAGACTTCATCATCAAATGAGTATTAAATGCTTTAATAAGTCCAGATGCACCTTTAGTTTTTAAACTGCATTAGACTGTATTATCTCAGTGTCAAACCATCTGCACTCAAAGTGTATGTGTATGTATGCATGTATGTATGTATGTAAACATTTGTTATGTGAAATAGCTTATTCAGGACAGTAGTAAATTAAAAAAAAAAAAAAAAAATTAAAACAAGACTCTTATTTAGTTAAAATGATTAACATTTTGTATATTCTGCAGGGAATATGTACATTTATGAGCAGAACTGTATGTCATAATAACAACACTATGAATGAATATGAATAATTAGATTCAATAGGTTTTATGAAAAGTTAAAATGTACATCTTTACAAATCCCTCATTAACAAATTAAGTGCCCCCAAATGCAAATGCCATGAGGACACTAAGGATCCCCTACTCCAACCCAAGGAACGAGGTGATCAAGAGACAAAGTGTATTTTTAAAGCAATTTTAGAGTCATTTTATATCAACAATCATATGGTATATATTCTTTCAACAAGATGGTGACAACAATTTAATCTTTTTTATGATGTATGTTTCACACTAATTTAGAAAGACTGCAGTATTGTCATTCTGATGAAGTCTGTAATACCTCTAGATTTATGCCCAGTGCTTCCAGGATCTGGACATACATCAGATAACACAGCTGCAGAGGAATTACGTGGAGGCTATTCGTCATCTATGGGCAGACCAAGGCTTTAAGATGTGTTACAGCCGATGTAAAGAGTATCAGCTACAAGTCTCCACTGAGTAGTAAATGTGTTTAAAAAACGATTCTCCGATGCATCACAATTATCTCTTCAACAATTCGGAATCGATTTTGAATATTTCGGAATCGATTCTGAGCTTGTTTCTTCCCCGCATATGGCACATGCGCGCTAGAGACATGGCGAGCTTCCTTGCACAGAATTTGCGCTGTGAGACACGTGCGCATTGCTTGACAGTGTGTGCTTCCACCCACTGTTTTTCTTTAGATACGCTTTCATTAACCCAGATAACGTCCTCCAAACCTTTAAAGAACTCCACATCATGGCCATCTCGGAACGTCCTGCCCAGCTAACATTTACATGTGGGGCCCATGTGGGTTTGAAATGGGCTGAAAAATGGGCTCTGTATGGGATTGTCCGTGGGTTCCATAATGGCCCCATGCCAATTGCCCACATGGGTTTCATGTGGGATCACACTTGCCAACAGGTGGGTCCCAACTGGGCAACATGCGAAAGACCCATCTTGGCCCCATCTTTACTACATGGGCTGAAATATGGGTTTTAAGTGGGTTTGTCCACGGGCTCCATGTTGGCCCCATGCTACATAACCATGTGGGTTTTATGCAGGATTTACCTGGGCTTTAGGTGGGGCCCATCTAGGGAACATATGCAAAACCCATCTGGGTTCCATCTAAATATGGGTTTTACATGGGTTTGTCCACGGGTTCCATGTGGGCCCCATGCAACATACCCATGTGGGTTTTATGCAGGATTTACCTGGGCTTTAGGTGGGGCCCATCTAGGGAACATATGCAAAACCCATCTGGGTTCTATCTAAATATGGGTTTTACATGGGTTTGTCCACGGGTTCCATGTTGGCCCCATGCAACATACACATGTGGGTTTTATGCAGGATTTACCTGGGCTTTAGGTGGGGCCCATCTAGGGAACATATGCAAAACCCATCTGGGTTCTATCTAAATATGGGTTTTACATGGGTTTGTCCACGGGTTCCATGTCGGCCCCATGCAATTTACCAATGTGTGTTTTATTTAGGATTTCACTGGGTTTAAGGTGGGGCCCAACTATGAAACACACACAAAACCTACCTAGGTCCCATCTTCAAACTCTATGTGGGAACTACATGGGATAAATTATGGCTTGCAAGTGGGATTAAAAAAAAAGAAGTTTTAAAGTTTTAAAGCATTAGCATACAGCAGTACACGGTGAGATTAAAATCTTTTCAAATTTCAATTTTATTGAAACTACCCATCATATTATGCTATATTCTGATACCTAATTGTTAAAATTATGTAATTGTTAAAGTTAACAAATATTTTGAACTTGTATTTGAACCAGTGTTTACTGAAAGGTTTGAACATTTGCACATAGAAAATGGAGACAGAAGCAGCAGCAGCAACTAAACATTTTTCAGTACTGCTTACACTGCAGACAGACATTTGTGCATTCTAGACACCCTCAGTCTTCCTCTGTCTCTTGTCCCAGTAAACCATTTTGAGAGTTCCCTCTCAGATTCTTGCTGGTTGATCTTTGACATCAGTGCAGTATTCTTAAGAGCCTCTGCAAAACAAATATATATACAAATATATTTAAAAATAGGACATTTTAAAATTTGTCAGGAAGATGAGGTATGAAGATGCTGCCCTCCACTACAGTAAGGAAAACAGAGTAAAAGTAAAGGTGCTCGTTTACAGGCTATTCCAATAGACAACTTTTCTACAATGTGTTTAGTAAACGTGAAATATTATGTTACTTACACATTAAAATACTACAAAACAATAACTTTTACTTGGAGCAACTCAAGGGCAAGTAAATGACGACAGATTTTTTGTTTTTGCCAGCTATTCAAAATGATGCACAAAATGAGCTGATGTTGTTGTAATATTATATTAAAGAACATAATAAATGACTGCAATGTCAATCAAAAATTCTCTTTCTACTTATCAACTGTGAAGTGGTGTAGGACAACATTGTCCAAGTGACTGTTTCAGACTCTGATTTGTAGACACCTTGTTTTAAGCATGAGAAAGGGTATTTTTATTGCTTGGTTAGTATAAGCAGCACAACACAAAGCTTTGTGGCTCATCGTCTCGTAATCAGGATTCGAAAAAGATAAGATGTTAAGTTTGCTTTTTAAAACAAATGGATGGTTACACCATGTCAACACCAGACGTGAGCAGCGTGGTGTGGCGGAGCACGGCACAGCGTGACTAAATACAACAGAAACCATTATAACCAGTAGCTGTGTTTCCATTACCCTTCAAATTGCGCAAACTAAAATTGCGTATTGAAAATATGCCTAATGGAAACATCTACAGTACTGTGCAAAAGTCTTAGCCCACTAGTATTTTCACCAACAAAAAAATGGTTTTAAGTCAGTTATTTCTATCTTTTGCTGTAGTGTGTCAGTAGGAAATATCAGTTTACATTTCTAAACATTCAGTTTGCCATTAATTGTAATAATCCAGTGAGATTTTTGTTTGCACAAGGAGTCTGACAACAGCCAGTGCTCCACACAGAGATCTGATGTGACCATCATCCAGTCTGTCTGGAATGACATGAAGAAACAGAAAAACTGAGACAGACTAAATCCAGAAGAACATCTCCAAGTTGCTTTAAGAAACCTACCTGCAAAGCTACCTGAAAACTTATGCGCAAATGTACCTAGGGCAAAAGCTGTTTTAAACGCAAATATGGTTTACCAAATGTTGATTTAATTTAGGTAATAGAAGTTAATTGATAAAATCTATTTATGGCATTATTTTTGACAGCATCCTCATTTTACAGCATTTTTACACAAGCGCCTAAAACATTTAACAGTACTTTGCATGTAGGTTTCTTAAAGCAACTTGGAGATGTTGTCACAGTTCTTCTGGATTTAGTCTGTCTCAGTTTGTTCTGTTTCTTCATGTCATTCCAGACAGACTGGATGATGGTGAGATCAGATCTCTGTGTGGAGCACTGGCTGTTGGCAGACACCTTGTGCAAACAAAAATCTCACTGGATTATTACAATTAATGGCAAAATGAATGTTTAGAAATGTAAACTGATATTTCCTACTGACACACTACAAAACTAAAACCATTTTTTTGTTGGTGAAACAATACTGTATTTCGCAAAAAGTCCCATGTATCGATTTTTTTTTTTTTTTTTAAGCTCGCATGAGGTGGTTTTACAGGCAATTTAAAAAGGTATATTTTGCAAAACTGCAATTAAAACAGCTTTTTTGCATTTACAGGCTACCTTGCGTACATAAGTCACATTGATCATTTTTAATGTTCTATAACCTCAAAAAAAAAAAAAAAAAAAAACACCTCATATGTGGCTGCTTATACAAACATTGACTACACAATGCTTGAATAAGGGGCTTTCCTTGCCATTAAAGCTTGGATAACCTTTTATTTACACTGCAAAAGTTTGCGGAACTGATCGCGGCCACTCTAGTCAAAGCTTGTGTTTACACCAGCTCTCCATGCTGCACCTGTTTAGATAGTTGCCTACGTCTCCTACAATTAAAATTAATGGCTAGTGCGGTGGCTGTGACATACGTAAACCTATGAACATCCATCGCCATGACTTATCGTGAGACGGAAAAAAATTACGTTTTAGTCTCATAACACTGGTTAATGAAAACGCTGTAATTTCGCAACATTGTTTTATTGACAACATCACAAAAGTTTTGTGCAAATCCGTGATGGAATTGCACCTAGTGTACTCTCTACACTGGATGCGGCGCGGCACGACACAACAAATCCCCGCTGGCAAACTGATGCCTCATTTTATTTATGACATACTGACAAAGTTTAAAGGGGTCATCGGGTGCCCATTTTCCACAAATTTATACCTACAAATTTTGCTTAAAATTTCTCAGTGGTAGTGTAAAAAAACTAGTGGTGGGCCGTTATCGGCGTTAACGTGCTGCGTTAACGTGAGACTCTTATCGAGCGATAAAAAAAATATCGCCGTTAATCTATTCTCAAAGTTGGGTTAGGAGCTGGGTCTATACTACGCAAGCTATGATGACTTTCACCTTGATATTTTAGCGCGGATGTATACCTAGTAGAGACGCGCTCAAGTTCACAGAGACAGAAGGCAGAAAGCGCGTCCTTTCTGCTTTAATTATAGTTTACAAAAGCGCAACGTTTCCTTGTTTTTCTGAGTGCACACACAAAAAAAACGTTGAGTCTTTAGAGATTCGAAAGATGCCTATTACTCTTATCTGTATGACCAAAAATGACGAGAAAAATTAAAGTTAAAGAGCAAAAATTAAAAATTAAGAGCAAGTGACCGCACCGGCGCCTGTCATGCAGTACCGCGCTACTATTCAGCTTCCACACTCGCACTGACACTTCAATAGCGCACATTTTTCTAGGTTAACATTAGATTGAGCGGCCATGTAAAGTTGCTACTACATACATCTTTCAGATGAAAAGCCATATGGTCGATGAATGATAGGTGAGCATTTGGATGTCCTGCTGTATTACCACATAGACCAGTCGTTAACGATCTGTCCGTCATGAACTCACTTGCTTAACCAGCCACACCAAAGCATACAGAAGGAGAGCATAAAGAGACAGGTCAACTAGAATTAAGTGTAAAATTACAATATATAGTTTATTTATATAAAAGGTATATTTGTGTATGAAGTTGGGTTTCATAGCGTTACGATTCCCGGTCCCGCCCACTCCCACTGACATTTTTTCCTGTCCCGTCCCAATCCCGTGATTATTAGTAGGTGTGTTCGACTTAACTCAGCGCTGCGCAGCTCGATCAAATTCTGACTTGAAGCAGTGCATGCCGGTTAGAAATTTTGTCCGACTTGAGGAGGCGCCGACGCCTCGTGACTGTCATGTGTGGCATCAAAGTACCGCGATAGCGATTCGAGAGCAGCCGGCTGACTCAGCCGGCGCAGTTTCTTCAGAGCGGCTGCAGGAGCTCTGATGACCACATGGCTGTTTCACGATTGGCTAGATTCACCGCATGACAACGATCACGTGTGTTTTGGGTTTATTCTAACATCCTGAAGTCCGATAATGCTGACAAATCTGTGTTTTTAGAACAGTAAAAGTGTTTTTACTGTAGTCGCAATGTTATATTTATCATAAAACACTGATAAAAGCATATATAACCCCGCTTTATTAGTATTTAAATAGTATATGTTTATGTTGATCATTATTCTTGTTCAGATGGCGCTGTATTAAGCAGTATATGAAACGTGTTTCTGTTGCTCATAAAAACGCTTTTGAAAAGTCTGTGTATATAAATATTGCATTTAATTCACTTTATCTGTGATAGTGCATGCAAACACCGCGAGAGCTTCACTAACGAGAGCAGAAAGTGTCCGACTTGACAGCTCCGTTTTCAGCTCCGCCCGCGACTGCTCTCGGCTACTCTCGTTGATCGCCGTCTGTAGCCGTAGATGAAGTCGAACACACCTAGTGATTTTGTTTCCCATCCCGCGGGAATCCCAAAAAAATGTCAGCCTCTAATACCTAGCCGAATTGCACTGTAGGGGGCGAGAACGAGTCTTCGAACCTGTGTGTATGCCTGCTGTGAAATTACCACATCAAACGTGACGTGCTCCTTCGCTTTATAGGTAGGCTACGTTATGTAATTTTAAATGACATAATTTAATTTAATTACTTAGCCTATTAATTACCACGACACCACGAATTACCACCACATTATGTTTGCTTCTTGATGATTGCTACTAGTAGTGAACTTATTCTGATTTGGAAACAGGAGATGAGCCCCTGGTCTAATGCGCCACCTGGCTTGAGAAACCTGTTCTCAAAGACTTATTTTTAGTCATTATTTGGGTAGCACACATATTCTGAATGCCTTTGGCAGAATTCAAATGAGCCATTTTAATCTAGATTAATCTAGATTAATTCCAAGATTACAGTGAGATTAATCTAGATTAAAAAAATTAATCTATGCCCACCACTAAAAAAAACCCACCCATTTTACCATGTCAAAATCAGCCCTTTTTAGAGTGAGCCATTCTGTTGCATGTTCCTTTAAACGCTAATGAGCTCTGCCATTCCACCCCTCTCTTCTGTGGGGTGACGATCAGTAATGTTTACTTTAGCCGCATTTAACCGCATAACTTGCTAACTAGCACATTATTAGGAAAAGGCGAATTCCAAAGATGCATAAAAAACTCCCATATACTCACTTCTGCTGTAGGTGAAACTAGATTACAAATGATTCGCGTGAACATAGACGCATTTATGTAGGCTGCCGGGCGCATTTCCTTCAAAAACAAAAGTAACGTTGATCCTCTGCATCTTCAGCAGCTCAGATGTCGGGAGTAAATGATGAGTGCTACTATGTGCATTACTGCATCCAACAACAGAACACCTCAATCGCTCAGTCGGAGACAGTCTTGTCTTCCCCTGCACCAGAGTCGAAACAATAATGGTGGTCGGACTGTTCTCAGCGCTCACTCGGCTCATTTAGGGCGGGTTTAAGATAAAACTGTCATGTCAATCAACTATCGTAGGAGCGGCCTTGGTCGGTGTGACGTCACACCGACAAGACGCTGACAATGACCTTATTTGAAAAAAGGCATATTATCTGGATTACATTGGATTTTTCCCATATTAAGATTAATAAAATACCACTGGGTGAATTTATATCATTATAGGGTGGTTGTGTACACACACTGTCAACACACATTTATGTTCAAACTTGTAAAAAGGAGTTTTGCATCCGATGACCCCTTTAAATGATTTTCAGCGTTCGCTTGGTCACATCTAGTGTAGACAGACTGTCATGCCATTACAACTGTCACCTCTGTTGTAGACACGGTGTTAGTCATATACGAATAAGATTAAGTGGGGCTTGGATCGAGATTATGATCTTTAAATGATTAATCGCGCAGCTCTAATTTCTGATAATGTGTCTCCATCTATTTATGATAATATTTGAAGAGAAACATTACACATTTAATTCAGAATCATAACTATACATTGTATTAAAGGTATAGTTCACTCAAAAATGAAAATTCTGTCATCATTTATTCACCTTTATGTTGTTCCAAACGTTGGTAACTTTGGTGACAGTTGGCGGGCCCTAATGATTTCCATAGTATTTTTTTTTTCCTACTATGGAAGTTAATGGCTACTATGAACTGTTTGGTTATCTACATTCTTCAAAAAATCTTTTTTGTCTCCAACAGAAGAAAGAAATTCATACAGGTTTGGAAAAACATAAGGGTGATTAAGGGTAAATGATGCCAGAACTTTCATTTTGGGGTGAACGTTCCCTTTAAGAAAGTTATGTAAAATCAAATTAAGCAAAACCACTACATTTAGTAAAACCAAAACATCTCACATATCACAAAAAGTCAGTGAATTCATACCAGAAGTGAGGATGCAATGTAGCAGATAAAGGAAAATCCTCCTCCAAATTGGCAGTGATCAGCTGGATCCTTGGTGAATCTGTAGTGGGTGGGCCCGACGAGTCCTTAAAAAAAAAAAACATTTCTTTTTTTTCTTTTTTTTAAACATTCTTAAACAAAACATATTTAAATTGTACTGAAATTTGCCATTATCAGCCATTTTGGCAACATAAACAAATTGTCAGCTTTGAAACTGTTAGTTATGATCGAAACATGAACTTAATGCATAACAATCCCATCAGAAAAGTGTAAATCCCCAAAAGAAAGACAAAGAGGATTCACAAAAAAATGGACTCTTCCCATATATATCTTTGCAAGGTAAATACAACTGTATCTTAAAAAAAGCCAATTTGTACACCACAATTACATCTAATATAATAGAATTTTACCTGCAGTTGCATTTATCCTGATATGACACATCTGAAGGCTGTGATGTTCTCCAGTGAATGAAATAAAGGACTGAAGATGATGACAAGACCTATTTCCCTTTCTTTGTGCCACCTCAGAAAAAGAAAGACAACAGGGAAAAAAAGTTACTCAGATTTTCTATCACCAGTGGAGGAAATGTCTTACAAATGTACTTATCATGATTATAATCATAGTTCAGGTCTGGAAACAGTGGTTAAAACTGACTAACATTTTACTGTAGTCTCTGTATTGGGTGTCTGTTTTCCCTGAAAAACGTGTGCTTGATCTAAAAATGTCTTATCATTGTCAATATCTTATCATTAGAAGTTACCAGTATTTGAAGAGGTGAAGTAAAAAAAAACAAACATTACATTCTCATACAACACTCTCAACTCTCCCATATATTCCAGTGTTTTCGAGTGTAAATTACAGTTTAATCATTCACTTCACTTATTCCAGTGCTCCTTTACTTCTCATGAGTTTGAGTTTTAAACTAAACATTAATACACACAAACACACACCAACTTCAAACACTAATTTACATTGAAATATGTGCTAATATAGCCAGCGCGCTAATATGCTAATCGCGATTAGCCTCTCCCTTTTTCCTCTCACTCACATTCATTAATTATGGGCACAAATCATAACTTTATGATGGTTTGACTGAAAAATGTTTTGTTACCTGACATCGCCATATGTTTTCGGGATCTCACACATCCAGTCTGCCCCTTCCTCTGTGTTCACATTCCATCTTCTGTTCTCCGCTGACATGTCACAGTTCAAATTAGTTTACAATGAATTTAACAGGCACATAATCAGGAACTGAGCGAGCGAGTAATCTTACGGATCAGTGGCACTTACATCACCAAACTGATTAGTATATTTTCAAAGTGCACGAGCAAAAAGGCGCGCGAGGCTGTCATTGGCCAGTTTTGTGAATGACAGTCAGATTAACCAATCTTGATGAAAGCAACCAGGTGAAACAACCAATAGAAATTGTTTCAGAGTGGTAACGGAAAATAAAGTTTTTTTTTTTTTTAAACAAACGTGTGTGTATTTAGTTTTATTTAATTATTTATTTATTTTTGGCTGTATTATTTGATTAATTGGTCAAACAGTGTTTTCACTGCTCTTTTGAGATTAAAGCTGTATCTATTATAATTATTGTTACTAATGCTAATAATTAAAATTGTACATATACATTTGGATTTTGAAGAGGTGTTTTGATCAAAATATCATAAAATGCTAATAAATAAAATATTAATCATCATAATCATTCAAAAGGCAGATATTTCTTGTTAAAGACATTACATTTATTCAACATACAGATCTGTTTTTTATTTATTTATTTATTTATTTATTTATTTTAAGATTTAAATTGTTAAAACCAAATTTGAATGATTTAGCATTATACATTATCAATTTGTGTCAATGTTAAAACAGCAGCTGACATTATTTCAATCATATTTCAACTTTGAAGGTCGGTAATGTGTCGACTAGACTGAAAAGAAAAGTCTGTACTGTTGGTCCAAAAAGAAAACTGAACACAAAACACAATATGCTAACTGAATGAAACAGCACTTTATTCGGAACCCCTGTATCATATGCTGCAAATACGATTTCTGGATATACATTGGATTTTTCCCATCAGAAACATAAATGTCCCTTCTGTCTTTCTTCACTTGGGCTATTTCATTATCTGTTACCAACCAACTGATTATAAAACTCTGGAGTACTTCTGTGGAATCAGGCAGCAGCTGTTGCTATGGGTTTTAGTTCTTCTACCAATCTCAAAGCCACTATAATCCCATTATTTTGATAGATAATTAGCCTTCTGTAACCCATTCTTCATATTGGACAGTGACCATTTTCTGGATATTTTGAACCATTTGCACAGATTTTGAAATAATTATATGGAGATAAGCATGTGCTTTGTAGGCCAATGCCGATGGCACATTGGGTCTAACTTGATTTGTATATTCCAGGGCTCTTCAACTCCTGAATCGTGAACTAGTCCTGAGAACTAAATGTACTGCTGAGTTTAGTTCTATCTCTAACCAAACACACCAAACAAGCTAATCACAGTGTTCAGAATGATTTGTGAATTAGAGTCAGGTGTTTAATTAGTGTTGAAATTAAAGTCTGCTGTACACTGGCCCTTCAGGACTGGAGTTGCAGACCAATAGCCTATTGACTTTATGTAGCTGCATCCCTTTTTAGTGCTACATTTGCTGTCTTCTGGTTGTATTTCCAAGGTGTTCTAACAGATTTATGAATAAACCTCTCATTTTAAAATCTTTCTGGTCTACTGACATTTGATAAGATATTTGCTTTAAACATTACAGTGTTTACAATAACTTTTGTTAACTCTATAATACATAAATCCACTTTACTAACTAAATTACTTAGACAGAAATGCCATAGAAATATACAGAGCTACCGCACAAATGGAAGTTTAAAGACAATATTTTAAAGATGGTGATGCACTTCTTTCTCTGGAGAATAAGGTTAATACTGTACCCACATAGATACCACACCCACTGCCCACTCTGCACCTAGTACCTATATGTGTACTACCTAGGGCCCATGCAGTCAGCCTATATAGGACTGATTATGTTTGCTCATGTCTTACCCAGAATGCTTATGTCTTACCCAAGAGGGTGCCCTATTTGGATGACCAGACATGGCACTACCCGGGGACACGTTCAGCACATGATTTCTAAATTGCCTAAAATAACCAGGTGTTGGTTGTTTTCGCTGCGCTGATTGATTATTGTATGACATCAAAGTACCGCAACAACTATAGAGAGCAGAGCAGACGCTCCATCCTTTCGAATGTGTCCCCGGAAAGTGGCACGTTTGGTCACCCTACCACATATTAGTGATGGGAAGTTTGGGTCATTTTACTGACTCTCTCGTTTGATGTCCTTCATCAAAATGAAGAATGAATCTTTACTTTTACCAACCAAATTCCCTGAAAACACCTACCTATGCAATCTTGATCATATTCTAAATGAGGAAATTATTATAATGCACCTAGACATAATTTGTAGGGAACATGAATAATTACTTTACCTTCAGAGTCTTTCATTCATTTGTCACATAACAGACACAATAAACAGATCATCATCACAAATGACCCATCACTACCCCATATGTATTTCCCCATTCACAACCCATACAGTGATTACCCATGTGGGTACTACCTTGAGCCCATGTAGCAAACCTATAAAGAACTGATTGTGTATGCCCAATGTCTGACCCATATAGTTTGGCAAGAGGGCCCTACTTGTCTTTCCCTGCTCAGAACCCATACAAAGATTACCTATGTGGGTACTACCTTGGGCCCATGTAGGCAGCCTATATGAGACTGATTGTGTTTACCCATGTTCTACCCATATGGTTTGACCAAGAGGGCCCCATATGTGTTTCCCCATTCAGAACCCATATAGCGGTAGCCTTTGTGGGTACTACCTCAGGCCCATGTAGGCAGCCTATATGGGACTGATTGTGTTTGCCCATATTTTACCCATATGGTTTGACCAAGAGGGCCCCATATGTGTTTCCCCATTTAGTACCCATACAGAGGTAGCTTATGTGGGTACTATCTTGGGCCCATGTAGGCAGCCTATATGGGACTGATTGTGTTTGCCCATTTTTTACCCATATGGTTTGAACAAGAGGGCCCCATATGTGTTTCCCCATTCTGAAACCATATAGAGGTAGCCTTTGTGGGTACTACCTTGGGCCCATGTAGGCAGCCTATATGGGACTGATTGTGTCTGTCCATATTTTACCCATATGGTTTGACCAAGAGGGCCCCATATGCGTTTCCCCATTCAGAACCCATAGAGAGGTAGCTTATGTGGGTACTACCTTGGGCCAGTGTAGGCAGCCTATATGAGACTGATTGTGTTTGCCCATGTTTTACCCATATTGTTTGACCAAGAGGGCCCCATATGTGTTTAAGCATTCAGAACCCAGAGAGAGGTAGCTTATGTGGGTACTACCTTGGGCCAGTGTAGGCAGCCTATATGAGACTGATTGTGTTTGCCCATGTTTTACCCATATGGTTTGACCAAGAGGGCCCCATATGTGTTTCCCCATTCAGAACCCAGAGAGAGGTAGCTTATGTGGGTACTACCTTGGGCCAGTGTAGGCAGCCTATATGAGACTGATTGTGTTTGCCCATGTTTTACCCATATGGTTTGACCAAGAGGGCCCCATATGTGTTTCCCCATTCTGAACTCATATAGAGGATGCCTTTGTGGGTACCGCCTTGGGCCAGTGCAGGCAGCCTATATGGGACTGATTGTGTCTGCTCATATTTTACCCATATGGTTTGACCAAGAGGGCCCCATATGTGTTTCCCCATTCTGAACCCATATAGAGGTAGCCTTTGTGGGTACTACCTTGGGCCCATGTAGGCAGCCTATATGGGACTGATTGTGTCAGCCCATATTTGACCCATATGGTTTGACCAAGAGGGCCCCATATGTGTTTCCCCATTCTGAGCCCATATAGAGGTAGCCTTTGTGGGTACCGCCTTGGGCCAGTGCAGGCAGCCTATATGGGATTAATTGTGTTTGCCCATGTCTAACCCATTTGTTAAACCCATATGGGCCCCATTTGTGTTGCCCATTTCGAGCCCAAGCACTCATTTACCATTTGTGACCCAACTAGGTCCCACATAGGGAGCCCATCTGTTTTTGCCCATGTGGGACCTACTTAGCTGACCCAAGTGGGCCCCAGATAAGATGCCCATTTTGGGACCATGCCCACTTGGTACCCATGAAGACCCAGCAGAAACCATGTGGGGCCCACATACACATGTTGGCTGGGTGGGAACGTTACTAGGCGACGTCCTTGACACCAGCAAGGACGTTCTGAGAACGTTCTGGGAACATTAAATTTCCAAATAAAATATGGTCCCCCAAACCTCCTGAGAACGTCCTGAATGTTCTGTGAAGGTCCCCCAAAACTTTAAAGAATTCCACATCATGACCATGAAAGAACGTTCTGGGGACGTTACTAGGCAACGTCCTTGACACCAGCGGGGACGTTCTGAGGACGTTCTGGGAACGTAACATTTCTAGTGGGGAATGCAGTACTGTTTGGAATGCAGTACTATTAGATGCACGAAACTCACGTTTTTCACGCTTTGTGTTTGTTGTCCTGAAGATCGATAGCGGCTGCAGTTAAATGGACTTGCATTTTCGAATACATTTATGCGAAATTGATGTTCACACAGTCAGTTATGTTTTCAGAGCAGGACAAAACATCTGATATATCGAAAAAGATCTGTGCATTAGTGTGCATACAGTCTGTTAAAGCTGCCACTGTCTATGATCTCATCAGTAATAATCAAACAGCAATAATGCTGAGGAAAAAAGAAAAACCCATAACTATTGTCTGTAAACTTATCTGTAAACGGATACTTTAAGAACACTTATTTTAAAGTAATTGTTTTAAAAAGTAGCCTGCTTATATAATAAAAAATAAAATAAATTTTGCACAAAATAAATTTGATATACAATTTATAAAGGTAGCCACGTGCAGAAATATTGCAAAACGAGAATGTGACGCATCGTGATATTGAGTTGATAATGAAAATCGTAATTGAATTGAATCGTGAAACCAGTAAAGATTCGCACTCATACCTTTAAGATGTCAGTACTGACATACAGAGATTCCAACTATAAAGCAAAAGCACAGAAACTGCAATTTTTGTTAAAATGTATGGTTGTAAAGGTGTATTTGCACAGCAGAAGAATTATTCTGGGAAAAATTGTAGATCAAGAATCGTTTTGGAATCAGATCGGAATCAGAATCGGATCGGATCGTGAAGTGCCTGAAGATTCCCACCCCTAGTTTTGATACTTGAAGAAGAAATTCAAACAGCGCAACCAAAACTATTGCAACTGTCTGGGAATCGCTTGCTAATTTTCAGTGTATAATTTTAAAAGTACTATTATTACTTGTCGTATTACAAAAGGCACTGCATGTATGTGGGTACGTACTGATTTTATTAGCAACACCTGATTTCAAAACCAGATGTTTCTGAAGGGTAGAAAAGAATAATTCATATTTAAAAGTTAGTTTTGAGTTTTGAAACTTGTAGTATGTTTAAGTTTTGTAACCTCTCATTTGTGCAAATATCAAGCTTCTCCATTTCATGCCTCCTTTAACACAGGTCCTCTTAATTCCCATCTTTTACTAACTTCCTGAATGTCTTTTTCCTCTTCTCTTCCTGATGCCACTGACAATTCATGGTGAATTTTATTCAGATAAAGCCTTTATAAACACTTCACATGGTTTTCAATTAAAGTGATGCTATTTGTTGTTGCATTATTACACTAATAATAACATGTTTTTTAAAGCTTTATTAGTAACTTGGACCGCATTGCAGCTGAAGACTACATCCCTACATATCAAGATATTCTTTATGTCCGATCCTACTGATGAATTTGCAGAGCAGAGAATAACTTACGAGAATATCACTTGCAGGTATGGTCATGATCAGCCTAACCCCATTAACAATGTAGGTTAATGCTGGCATTTAAACGAACAGTTTCTCATAATATTAACATTATTCTGTCATTATTTACTCCAAACCAAATGTTAGAGGAAATCAGTTGTAACAAAGACATAATGAAATATGACAAGAAGAAAGAAGGAACCAATTTTAGGGACAAACCTGGGACTGTGTATCCACCACAGCAGATCAAACAGAAAAGTGAATAAGGGTGTGTTCACACTTGTCATGTTTGGTTCGATTAATACAAACTCTGGTGCGATTGCTGTGATAGTGCGGTTCATTTGAGTAAGTGTAAACGCTGCCATCCGAACCCTGGCGCGCACCAAACAAGTGGACCGAGACCGCTCAAATGATGGGTCTTGGTCCGCTTCCAGACAAACTCTGGTGTGGTTCGAATGAAATATGAATGCAACATGGACCAAACACTTCTAAACTAACCAAAAACAGGAAGGTATGACAAGATGCGATGCTATGCGACATGGTTTCACGAAGGGAACAAGCGGTGTATCTAAAACAAAGTGAGCAGAGGGCAAACATGGAGCTGTAGCATTTAATGGTGGAGAACACGGCAGTCGTTTAAACATTATTTGCAAGCAGATTCAATATTAGACTTGTGTGTTCGTCTCATAAGTTTTATTAACGTCTCACACATGCAGCTTCTGATAACATCAGATAGACTATAGCTTGAATGTGCCCTACTACAAGCAGTAGAAACTTGTTCAATGCTATAACACATCTTTAAATCGTACGATAAGAAACTAACCTGATATTAGCGAAGAAATCCTAATTTCTGTTGTTAGTAGAGCGTAAGCCTTCTCTGACGAAGAAACCTCAGATTAGCAGCCCGTATAAATGGTACCAGAAGTTTCAGATTAGCGGCATTAAATAATCTGCATGGCGAAGAAATCCCACTTGCATTGATATTAAAACTGAGCATAGAAGAAATCTTGCTACAGTATAGTCATTCTAAAGGTGATTTGAGCGATGCTCCTCATTTCTCCGAATTAAGGCCTTCTTGTAACTATCGCATATCATTGTAATCATTAAGATTATGCAATTGAATAGCGAATTAATGGTGAAATTCTAGCTTAGCTAACTAGTAATTTGCCATTGTCTGTGAAGTGAATGTGCTGTTTTGATTTGTGAATGAAGTTGTATGCGAAAAGTCATAACTGACTGCACGCAAGTTTCCCATGCCTGTTTCACAGCAGCGCAAGTTCTGCTCAGCTTGTTCGTTGTTGTAAACATACATTGGTCTCTTAGCAACGTCTGACCCCGGAAGTTGAGAGCAGACTCTTCCGGTTTGATCTGATAACAGCATACACATCACAGACCCCTGTGTAAACTGAGTAGAACTGAGTGTAGCCAAAGCTAACTCTTTAGCAGCCATACAGGCACATAAGCTAAGCCCTTTACCTCAACTATTAACTGTTAGCATCCGACTAACATTTAGATATGTGTGAGTGTAAAGTGTAACGTTCACGAACCTCCTCTCTCTCTCTCCCCTTTCTCTTGGTTTCTCCTTGGTTTCCCGTCTCTCATTACTCCTTAGCAGTCAGGCCTATTACATGAGGTACAAGTACCGTTCACCAAGCCATAGGCCCTGAGAAGACTAGAAACACTTCCTAGTGATTCTGCTTGTTTACCTTGAGATGTTGATGCGTCCCTGCTAGCTTAGCTAACAGTCTCCCTAGATTTATGACCCTGCTGCAGCATTCCTTTGAACAAGGGACAACTGCGTAGTCATATCTCCTATCTTAAACTAAATAAGGAAACCCCTTCCATCTACCTCTGTCTCTTTCTGATTTTATTTCAGTTTTGTTTTATTCGATACCTTCATAGTGACAAACCTGTGAACCATCAGTGTTTTGAGTAATTATTTGACTACAGGTAAAGCCTGGTCATCAGCTGACCCCTGCTCACAGCCCATCAAAGTTACTCAAACCCTCTCTTTGTGCTGACCCGCACAAAATCTTAGCACCCCCACCTCACTAGCTGCCCTAACCAGCTATTCACACCTTACGCGGCCTAGAGAGCCGTTCCCTATACAGATAGCTAACACCTCTGTGCGTACTTGCATTTGCCGTCTGCCTTTCTCTCTCGTGTTCCCACAAGTGAACCAGCATGCCTCAGACATCCAGCCCTGCCACCCACCAGGAGCACCTGGAGACCCTGCAGAGCACTGTCATGGACATCCCTCAGCCTAAAGCAGCCAACGACCTGCAACGGCAGAGAAAGGAACAGCGGAGCTGCAACACAAGTGGACACCTCACACTCAGCCTGGACAATCAGGAGCTGACCAGCGCCATCTTCTCATTGGCCCACACCCTCAAGGGCCTCAGACAGGAGGTAAATGAACTGAAACTGCAATTCACAGAGTTCCAAAGGGAACCGACACCTGCTCAGCAACAGAAGGGACAGGACAGGTGCAAGAAACCTGACAGAATGGCACAACAGAAGGAAATCACCAGTCTTCAGGAGGCTCTAACAGCTGCCAGACACCAAGAGCAGCTTGAAAAGGCCATCAGACAAGATTTGGAAAGAGAACTGTTTCAAACAAAGTTGCTGTTAAGAACAGCATACGTAGAACTTAATGAGAGAGACACTAGAGCTAAGGCCTTAGAAGGCCATCTGCATGCAGCCAGAGCTGAAGTCCAAACCCTGACTCAGCAATTCTGCAACATTAAAGAGGAGCTTGACATGGTTCAGAGAGAACTGAAACAGTCTTATAGACTGTGCATGGACTTGAGTAAAAGACACCCTGCTGCACGTCACACAGCCAGCAGTGCAAACCCCCGTACCCCTGTACACAGATACAAAGGGGGGAGCCAAAGCCTTCTGCTTGACACTTCTCAAGTCGGCTTCCAGGAAACCTCAGCAGCCGCAGAGAGAACAGAATTAATTCAGACGAACCCTGAAGTGACACATGAAGTGACACTCAAAGAACTTAATCGAATGGCGAGAAACATCCCTGCATTCATACCAGAACTTGCAGGAGACCATGACGTCCACGCCTACCTGAGAGACATTGACTTTTTCGTTCAGTCTTGGAAATGTGTGAACTACCAAGATAGACTTTATCTGCTCTGGATCACCTCTAGCCCAGAGGTGCGACGCTTCCTGGCTCGACAGCCAGGACACATCCAATCGGACTACCAGCAGCTAAGACAAGCCATCATTAAGGAATTCTCAGACCCAGAGTCTGAACACGGACTGATCGCTGCACTGGCCACCAAACAGGGCCGGTATGAAACTCAATACGCTTACTTCCACAGACTTCAACGAGCTTACTTCGGAGCTCGCAATGAACCCGGGATGGAGGAGGTCACCAGCTTCAAGAGCATCTTCCTTCAAAAACTCCATCCTATTGTAAGTCACCATCTAGGCATTTTAGCCTGCCCTCACTCAGTGCCTATTCAACAACTGCGTGACCTGACACAGAAGGCCTTTAACAAGCACAAGGCCTCCACCAAAGGTGTTTGTAAGACCCCACTGATTCTGGACTGCACAACCCAGAATTCAAAGCAGGCACCAGAAGGCACCCAGCATTGTCACAATGCCAGGCCCTTCTACAGAAAGACACTAGCTAACAGAGGATATAACCGTTGCCATGGCAACAGACCCAGGTTCCAGACCAACCACTGGGAGGAGCCATGGAAAGGGGCATCCTCAGTCTGCGAACACCACGGTATGTCCAACAGCAGTCAACCACACCCTCCTCCACACCCTTCACACAGGTGCTAAATGGAGGCTGCACAACGACAGCTCAACACACCCACTTTTGAGTTACAGGAGCTGCTGACACTAGCAAAAAGAGCTCCTTGAACAAAACTCCACTGAGAAGTACTGGAAAGGACAAACTTTGACTCCTTGTCAAACATAACACAGCATCAGACTCCTCCAGGGGAGGAGCATCCTGCAAAACCAGTCGACACCCCAGGAGCAGCCAGACAACGTTGGATAGAGCAACAGGCCCACATGCCTAACAGCCAAACCTCTACCAACACAACTCAGGCAAGCTTAAGTCAGTGCAAAGCAACACTGCCAACATCAGACTTTTAGTGACGTTCAAGCAGAACAGAGGGCTAACAACCACCTGCTGCCCTTCTGCCATCATCACTAGGTCAGTCTGAAACTCTCTTCACACTACCATCTCCATTACGATTCCCTGCGACCCTCGGAATCACCTGCCCTCTCACAAGTGAGAGTTCAACCAGTTGTTCCAAACAACACCTAAAGCAACCATTTGACCCAGGCCAAATCACCTCAGGACGACAGGTGACACTGCCACGACACCTGCTGCACAAGCTCAAGGACCGGCACCTTGCTACTGCCTACACCACCATAGCACACCACCTGACAGCACCCCAACCACTCCTAGTGGCACCAACAGCCAGAGAGCAACCGCTCTCTCCCAGCCATGAGTGACAGGTGCGTGTCTGATTGTTCGGCACCTCGGACATCGCTCGCTGTTGTATGTTGGACAGACAACAACGTTCGAAAGGGGGGAGATATGTAGCATCTGGACCAATCAGACACAGTTATTTGTTACATTTAACAAAGAATCTTCAAAACCAACAACCCCAGCTATATGCTGGAGTTTTGGAGACAACCCCCTAAAGCAACGAACACCCTGAAAGGGCTCCGTTGCCAGGGTGACCATCTGATAAGAGGTTTTATTGCCCGCAGGAATGCACATCTGCCCATGCTACATTTGCCATCGGAAAGACACAATGCCCATAGGCTCTTTCCTATTCATTCACAGACAAACCTTTCTTTGACCTTCCTATCACACATAGCCCAGGTCATTGTGTACAGTATTACTGCATTGTATTTTAATTTTGTCTGTTGTATTTGTATTTGTCTTTCTACTGTTTTATGCATGTGTTTTGATAGATGACTAGTAGGATTACCCACCTATGCCATGCTTGGACTCTTTGAGTTTGTGTTTTGATGATCTAAAAGATGGTGTAAATTAGATGTTGATACCTATGCAACATATTAGTGTTTTAAGAAACCTTACTAGTTTTTGCATCAACACCCAATCGAATTACATATGCAAAATACCATGCTCACAGACAAAGAGTCGTAAACTTTCCCTCCAAAGGAGAAAGTTACCATTGGTTCGTGGACCTCCTGGAGGCGCAGCCTCCAAAGACCTTAAAGGCATCAAACGTTAGTCCGCCTCCCTCTTCTTGACTCTCTTCACGCTCTTCTGCAAGATCTTCCGATTGCTGCCTGTGGAGGAACCCACAGGGAGCCTGAGCCGGCACAGGCCGTGCCCGGCGGGCCCGACGGGCCCCAACATCTACAGCTATGGCTCTCACCACAAAGAGCCAGACACTTTTACTCAACCCCGGACTTCATCCTCATGAAATGTCCTCGAACAGACATTTCTCTCTTCCGTGCTTTTAGCTTTCTTCACTCGTCTCACGTGAGTTCTTTCAGAACCTAAGAGGATGAGGAGGATGAGCTAGAACTCGTCGGAACTCTAAGCTGCGCCAGGCCTTGCGGCCTTGTCTTTCCATTCTCCAAAGACCACAGGACTTCAGCTGGGTCCCTCTCAGCTCTTGGTTCTTCTTCAACTGTCACATGGGAAGAAACTCCCAGTCACCATCGAGTCAGAACATCTTTGGAGTTCATCACTCTTCGGACCCAGAAGAACGTGATCGCGATTCCAAACCACCACTGCTCCAAACCATCGAGACTTTCACCCGAGACTGCATTCGGACACTTGTTCATCGACCAAGGCAATGTAAGTATCGTACATTTAACTAAACAAAACAGAGGTTTAGTATAAGCTGTAGACAGCACTGATGGTTTCACTCAGGTGGTTAACTGACTCTTTTCATAGCTACATTCTCTGGTCTCTCTAACTTCAGTTCTCACTGACCCTTCCCCCATGTATGAATGATTTCATGTCTGTTTGTTTAGATTAGTTATGTGTTAGTCCTTCGTTAATAAACTCTTGTGCACAAATTACATGAGTTTTGATTCTGATTCTGCCTTGCAAATTAATGTCCCTTTACGATTCTGATTCGAGCTACATGCTCTAATGCAACAGTACTTTAAGAAAGTTATTTTCTGTGCCCAAGAAAATATCATTTCTTAGAGTTGATATAAAACTTATACTGAATGTTCGCTGGACGAACAGATTAGTTGATGGAAAATTAATTCTGCTACAGTTACTACTGGCAGCTGATATAAATAATTGTAATTAATCATAATTAATTGTAATTATTTATATACATTTCCCTTTGAGCTAAATCGCAACAGAGCAACGAGGAAATCCCTTTTATGAGCTCTCTGTGAGTTTGCAGGTGGCGAAAATAAAATCATATACATGCAACAATACGCACGCTTGGTCCAGCAGACGCCATTAGGTGTATTCGAATTCTGTGAGTTCTGTCACAAAATATACGTCATTTAATCCAACCAATCCGGTTGTGAACGTATCACTATGTCTTTAGGTTTAGTATCTTTAGGTTCGCTGTCAAAAATGCCAGTGTGAACACTAAGCGGACCAGGACCAAATGTATCATTTTTCTTTTGGGTCCAGACCAAATGAACCAAATGAACTACAAGTGTGAACACACCCTAAGATGACTGAACTTGATTTTTGGTCTGTCTGTTTTTTCAGGATTGTAGATATCGGGGTTCAGAGAGGAGCGATAAAGAAGTGGATCCATTGCTTTGAGGATGTGACATCAGTCATATTTGTGGCTTCTCTCATCGATTACGACCAAGTTCTTGAGGAGAATAAGATGGTAAACTTCCGCTTCTCTCCTTCCCTCTTTCATGACCAAAAAGAAAGGATGACCTGAATGAAAAGCAACTAATCTCAGTGTGTTTAATTTTGACATTCTGTAGCAGAATTACACGCAGTCTGATCAAATAATGGTAATTTTTTAATAATAATAATACATTTTCTTCAGAACCGTATGGAAGAGAGTTTGTCGCTGTTCTACACAACCATCCACTCACCGTGGTTTGCTAATTCTGGTATCATCCTCTTACTGAACAAAATGGACATAGATGAGAAGATTAAGTTTTCAGATCTAAAAACATACTTTCCAGAATTTGAAGGTAATTTGGTTAACATTAAATGACATGAAAGCATAATATGTGTGACCTTGTTTGTTATACCTGATCGCACTTCCTTCTCTTTCCTCTGTGGTTTGGCGCCACCTTCAGGCAGATGTCAGGATGCCCAAGATGCCATGGAGTTTATTTATAATTTATATGAGCACAAAACAGTTTCCAACACGGCAGCTGGCTTCAGATCTGTATTCTATCACTTCACCTGCATCTTGGACATCAAGCTCACCCAGATAATATTAAGCGACATGAAAAAGTTTTTCCTCATCAGGTTACTACAGAAGTATAAAGTTCTATGATAAACCCAAAACGTATCTTCAGTTGCACTCAGCATCAGACTGTATTGATCTCAGTGCCAATCCATCTGCATTCAAAGACACATATATTGTGATGGATTGGCCTCTTATGAAGGTACTTTTGAATGGTCATGCACTTATTAAATGTTTTAAAAAGAAATGTAATTAGGTTTAGTTTTCACAACACTTATTTTGTCTACACGTAATATATATTTACATCAGGTCTGTTGATTTAATGTGTTAATTTGATTAATTAGTTATGGGGAAAAAACAAAGTGTGAAATATTTTTAACCCATTTATCATAATCACCCCACCCCAGACCCCAGGCAGGTCATCTTACATTTCATACATTTCATCAGGTGATACAATGATTCAATGGCCCATTCATAAAGGGAGCCATTTACTTCATCCCTGAATGAATCAGCCGTTTGAACAATTTAGGTGAACCAATGGGTCCTAATGAGGATGCATCCTTAGACCAGTCCTCCTAAAGGCCCAAATATACTTCGTTTTTTACATGCTAAAAAAACATTAAAATTACAATTCTGTCATGTACTTACCCTCATGTTGTTTCAAGCCTGTTTTAATTATCACTGACCTCCACTGCATACAAAAAAACAAAGCATACAAAAATCTTCTTTTATGTTTCACAGAGGAAATTCAGGTTTAAAACATGAGAGTGAGTAAATAATGATAGAATTTTAATTTTTGGGTGAATATCCCTTTAATATTCATCTCATAGCATTAATTATGCAATTGTAACTGCAGTGTAAATGTATTCATGCCACCTCAGCTGCAATAAATGATGAAAATATTATAGTCTATGTTGAATCAAATAAAATATTTCTTTCTAAAGCTACTTTTTGTAGTGTATATTTGATGCTTTTCTCGTGGAACACTGTAACAACTTTTCGGCAATTTCTCAGCTAAATTTGATGTGTGATAAATCAGTAATTCATTAGATTTATTAATCACCACATTGTGTAATTAATTAGATTAAAATTTGTAATCGCTTGACAGCCATAATTTACATGCTGAACTTGTTAAAAGAAAAACTGAAAATTAAAACCTTTAGGGGCAATTTGCATAGCTTGTAAAATTCTGTAGTTACTATTAAATACTGGATTGGCTAGTATCTATTCTTGTTGATAATGAATTTGGTTTTTAATTATTTGCTTTTAAGTTCTAAAAAAATACTTTTTTTATATAAAATTATTAAAATATATATTATAAAAGGGAATAAGTTTGAAAATCTGTATAGATGAAAAAATAAAATAATAAACATAAAAAACTATTTTCATTTCCACCATTATGGCTGGGGAAAAATAGGCTACAGTTCTTTAAATTTTTGATTTAGTTTTGTGACAACATGCCCCAGTATCGGTGCAATAAGCAATAGCAACATCTAATGGGAACCTGTCATTATACAGCAGTCAGTATTGCCAACTTGATGCCAAATTAACAATTTGGTTTCTAAATTTAGCAACTTTTCAGACTACCCTAGCAATTTTTTCTATCAGCAAATTAGAAACAAATATACAACCCCAAATCAGAAAAAGTTGGGACAGTATGGAAAACGCAAATAAAAAAAGAAAGTAGTGATTTCTAAATTTACTTTGACTTGTATTTCATTGCAGACAATATGAACACAAAATATGTCATGTTTTGTCTGGTCAGCTTCATTTCATTTGTAAATATACGTCCTTTCCTGTCATTCTGACCTGCAACACATTCCAAAAAAGGTTGGGACAGGAGCAATTTAGGGCTAGTAATCTGGTAAATTGGTTAAATATTGATGTTATTTCAAACAGGTCATGTCAACAGGTGATTGTAATTATGATTTGGTACAAAAGCAGCATCCAAGAAAGGTCTAGCCCTTTAGGAGCAAAGATGGGCCGAGGATCGCCAGTTTACCAACAAATACGTGAGAAAATTATTGAAATGTTTAAAAACAATGTTCATCAAAGAAAGATAGGAAGACATTTGGATATTTCACCTTCAACAGTGCATAACATAATCAAAAGATTCAAGGAATCAGGAGGAATTTCAGTGCGTAAAGGACAAGGGCGCAAGCCTAAGCTGAACAACCGTGATCTCCGATCCCTCAGGCGGCAGTGCATCAAGAATCGTCATTCATCTATAAGCGATATCACCACATGGGCTCAGGACTACTTTGGCAAACCTTTGTCAAGTACCACAATACGTAGTTACATCCACAAATGCCAGTTAAAACTGTACTGTGCCAAAAGGAAGCCCTATGTTAGTGTCCAGAAGCTCCGTCGACTTCTCTGGGCTCGGAGGCATCTGGGATGGACCATCACACAGTGGAAACGTATACTGTGGTCAGATGAATCAGTATTTCAGGTATTTTTTTGGGAGAAATGGACGCCATGTGCTCCGGACCAAAGAAGAAAAGGATCATCCAGACTGTTACCAGCAACAAGTCCAAAAGCCAGGGTCTGTCATGGTATGGGGTTGTGTCAGTGCCCTTGGCAAAGGTAACTTGCACTTCTGTGATGGCACCATTAACCCTTTCACTGGTGAGTTTAAAATATTCTATCTGACCCCCCAGAGTGAGTTTTTTTTAGGCGACCGTTATTTTAGAACGTTCCCTTTATTGTTTCCATGGCGACGCGTCATGATTGACACCGCAGCCACTATAGCGCTGTATGACAGTCCTATCGCTTTTATTTCGTTTTTCCTTTTTTTATTCAAAATATTCACACACTTGCTTACCTTGTCTTCAACTATCTGATATACGTGTAAGTGAGTGTATCTTGCCGTTTTAAAACCTTTATAAATGATCTGGATTGTGATCTATAACGTGAGATGGGCGCCGCCATGTTTGTTCGCGCTGCCGCTCAGAGAGTCCTGTCAGCCGGATTTACAGCACGTAAATTCACCATTTTCTCCCGAAATACATGCAAGTAAGTGGCTGGTGAACTGGGAAAGGAATGGAGTGAATTATATCGTTACTTACACTATATGTATCTGATATGAATCAAACACGTCGGCAAATTATACTTGAATGGATTGTTATTGCTGCTTCCATAGACATCCGTGTGTATTTTACAAACTCTAAATGTATTGTTTTACTAGTACTTATGTGTATTTAGATGCCTGAAACCTAAAATAAACGTTAAGTCGTTGAAAACACTGCACAATTGTGATTATATGACAAGCGCAACAAGCGTCTCTCTCTGGCTCAGCGCCAGCCAACGCGCGAAAACACAGTTTGAATTTGGCAGTTGCGTGACGTCACCGAACGTTCTAAATCCCATATGTGGGACCGTACTCCCAGGGGCACAGAAAATAGAATCCCATATGTGGGACCGTACCGCTCAAAGGGTTAATGCTGAAAAGTACATAGAGATCTTGGAGCACAATATGCTGCCTTCAAGAAGACATCTTTTTTAGGGACGCACATGCATATTTCAACAAGACAATGCAAAACCACATTCTGCACACATTGCAAAGTCCTGGCTGCGGAGGAAGAGGATACAGGTACTTGACTGGCCTGCCTGCAGCCCTGACCTGTCTCCAATAGAGAATGTGTGGTGCATTTTGAAGCACAAAATGCGACAACGAAGACCCCGTACTGTTGCCCACCTTAAGACTTGCTTGCAGGAAGAATGGGACAAAATTACACCTGAAACACTTCATCACTTGGTGTCTTCAGTCCCTAAACGTCTTTTAAGTGTTGTGAAAAGGAATGGCAACATTACAAAGTGGTAAATGCTTTACTGTTCCAACTTTTTTTGAAATGTGTTGCAAGAACCAAAATTGGCATACGTGTTTATTTAAAAAAAAAAAAAAAAAAAATCATGAGGAACACATTAAATAATGTGCTGTTGTATTGTCTGCAATGAAATACAAGTCAAAGTAAATTTAGAAATCACTACTTTCTTTTTTTATTTGCGTTTTCCATACTGTCCCAACTTTTTCTGATTTGGGGTTGTAGCTATTTTTAAAATTTATTTGGCTACTTTTAGCAACTTTTAATAAGTGACTTAAACAATAAAAAGGCACACATTTTCCATCTAAACTACACAAAAAGAAGAAACAAAAGATGCATAGGATGTTGCCTAATAAGTGTAGAAAAGATGCAGCCTTCTCTTTGAGAAGCACCTATGTAAGATGATCAGTTGTTTGTCATACATCCCTGATTTGCTTTTCCTTTACTCGACGTTTGGCGCCATCTTCAGGCAACCCTTGAGATGAGAAAGATGCCATACTGTTGATCCAAGAGTTTTAAGAACAGCAATAGGTTAGGAGCACTGATCTATATAACTCTCTATTATAGATCAGTGGTTAGGAGCGAGACAGAGAACTTTAAATGAATTTACTTCATCTGCCCCAAACACCAAACGCCCTCACATTCATTAGCGATCTCTCCTGTAAAAAGGAACTGTTGCATAATCATGTACTGAATTAATGTTTTATCATTATTGATATCAATCAAATCGTAGAAAGGTAATTAAAGGTTCATTTTTCAATGTTTAAAAATAATATGTTCACTAAACTTGAATGATAAAAAGAAACCTGTGGAGCTATTTACAGCAGCAGGTCTGAAGTATTATTACTTTGTTGTTTAATTATATGCAGTTTAAATTAAAATGAAATTAAAATGAAACATGCCTGGTTGTAAGACATTTTACTTCAGTGAACAATTAAATGAATGTTTTTTTCATTATTTATAACAGGGCACACTAGGACTAAATGTAATTTTGTAAATGTAAGGAGCGTGTCCACGTTGAGTCTTCGATGTGAACACCCACTGCCTTTTTTTTTTTTTTTTTGATATTTTTAGAATTTTTTTTTTTTTTTTTTTTTAAGATATTTAGAGATAAAAACAAACCTGTGGTTCTTTTTTTATGTGTGTCACACCACAGAACATTACATCACACTAAAGGACAGAAATAGTAGTTATTAAAGTATTTTGATTTAATTCTGAAAATGTCAAAGGAGAACGTTTAATTTTGGTACAAATAATATCACTATGCAAAATACTTTTTTTTAATTAACAAAATTCTCTCATTAGTAACATCAGTGTTACTGAAACTCTTCTAGCAACCCACACACACACACATACACACTGCTAAGTATGATTTACATTTAAACTATATTCATTAAGATACTCTTTATGAAAGGCATCATTTTGATTCTGTTTATTTTCTGCATTGCTCTCTTAGGATCTCCTCCTGATGGATCCCCATTAATTTTGTCCCACCAAAGTACGTTTTAGCTTTTTGTGTCAATTAATGACCTTGCTATTGAAATTGAAGTTTTTTTCTGGAATTGGGCAATTTAAAATCAGGATACGGTGTCACACCAGAGGACATGGCTTTCAGAGACAATATGTATCAAGTTCCTACGCTTTCAGAAATATATGGATGAAAAAATTACCATTCACTAAAATAGACACTTGTACAATTAAGCCAGAGGTATTATTAACATTTTTATGCTTTTCTTTTTAATTTATAAAAGTAGCAATTAATTGAACCATGCTTGAGACAGTCACACCATAGGAAAATTTTGGCATTTGGCTCAAAAAAAAAAAAAAAAAAAAAAAAAAAATACACTGAATAACACTGCAGCTTTTATAACAACAGGTCCATGTAGGACTAATGTTTAATGATTTGTATGCATTTTAAATAATGACAATATTAACTGTATTAATTTTCATCTTGCGGGACAGTGAAAATGCCATGTTACTTCAACAACCCATGTGTTGATATCAATTCAAAAGAAATGTAATTAGGAGTTCAATCTTTAAAAATTATAATATATTCACTAAACTTAAATAATAATAATAAAACAAAAAAAACCTGTGGAACCATTTGCAGCAGCAGGTCTGATGTATTACTTTGCTGTTTAATTACATGCAGTTCGTTCAGTAATCAGTTTAAATTGCAGTTCTTTAAAATGACAGTGAAACATGGCTGGGTTGTAAGACATTTTACTTCATTTAAGTTTACTTTTACTTTTTAAATTCACAACTGCCAGTCATTGGTTCTCTTCTGCTCTGCAACATACCCAGTAAATTACGCATTAAAGGCAGACATTCTGGAAAGGTGAATGAATGTGACGCAATTGACAGAAGATTGTATTTGTGAAAACTCCTTTAAGGTGGCACAGCCACTGTTTAGGCCGATTTTAAATAAGATAGATATTGTTTCCTATTTCAACGTAGGTCTTACAAAAAAAAATGAGTGATTCCCTTGTCATATATGTTTTAATTGTTGTTTAATAGAGTGACATATGTCTGACTGTTTAGGCTATTTGTTGTCCATAGAAGAACTTTCACATTTGCTTTCCAGTCAGAGAAACACATCTGTTCTAGAGCTATTCACACTTCTATTGGAATCCACACGTTACATTTAACGTTAAACGTTACGTCTGAGTAGTAATTGATTTCATGTATTCTGGATTATGTGACCAGATTCCAAAAATTAAGCACTTGTAATTAGAATATATTACATTTTAAAATACTCCTGATCAGACTACAGTTACATTTTTATTTGATTACATGATTACATTACACACTGTAAAAAACAATTTGTTGAGTCAAATTAAAATAACTTATTACCCAGCTGCCTTAAAATTTTAAGTTCAGTCAACTGAAGTTTAGTCACTAAGTTTAGTACTAAGTGACAACTTAGATATTTGAGTTGATTCAAGTTAAAATTTAAAGGCAGCTGGGTAACATACCCAGCTTTTAAGTTTAACAAACCAAATTGTTTGTTAAGTCAACTCAAATGTCTTTGTCACTTAGTACATCTAACAAGCAGTTTATTTTTTGTTTTCTTTTACAGTGCA
Organism: Cirrhinus mrigala; assembly: GCA_036247105.1. Taxonomy (NCBI): domain Eukaryota; kingdom Metazoa; phylum Chordata; class Actinopteri; order Cypriniformes; family Cyprinidae; genus Cirrhinus; species Cirrhinus mrigala. The sequence goes on along the minus strand of CM070028.1, from coordinate 18,649,474 downwards.
TACGTAATGGATTGTGTTACTAACTACAATTTTTTCATTTAACTTGGAATTAGTAACATATTACAATTCGTAAGTAACAGTTAAAAGTCAACAGTTAGAAGTCATTTATATTGACTGACGTAATTTACAGACAAAAACTGCCAAGTTAGTTCTTAAATTTTATATCCAACAATGAAAAAGTTACAGAATAATAAGCCAAAAGCTTTGCATGTAACACACAGACTAGAAGCTGGTCTGGATAAGCATATACTGTATGAGTGCAGCGGCTCTACATTTTCCCTTCTGTCGGCTGAAACTCCACTCCAGGTTTTCCTTGGAGAACTGGCATCTAATAAATAACCTGCCCACAATATGAACATCCTACATGGAACATCCTAATTTTGTGTGTGTGTGTGTAGTTATTGTGTGAAATGGGGGATTACTACTACTGTGGATGTTGCATCTGTTGCTTGTCGAAAAAAAGGGGAAGGCCATTGCCAAAAATAAGGAAATCGACCACATCCTTTTGGAGCAAAAGAAAAGAGAAAAGAAAGAAAACAAACTGCTTTTATTAGGTGAGTCGATTCTGACAGTTTTTACTTTTTCACAAGTTTCCTCCCACAGAGAAAAATAGGGAATGTTTGTGAAGAATTATTTAAAAGTGAAAGTAAACTTGGTAAAGTAAACTTAGATAATTCACTCTATGAAGCTCTATAAAAAAAAAACAAAAAAAAAACAAAACATGAAAGCACACTCAGTGCTGAGATTTCTGAAACATCATTTCAATTCATACACAAGACAGATGACATTCCACTGTGCACAATGGCAACTGATTATTTTTGGAGCAGTGTAAAGTTATGTACTATTGGGAAGAACATTCATTTTTAATGAAGCTTTTTTTAAATGCTGAATTTTCATTGTCATTTAGGCACGGCAGAAAGTGGAAAGACAACGCTTCTGAAGCAGATGAGGATCCATTGTGGAAATGGATACTCAAAAGATGAAAAGCAGAGCTACACTAAACTGGTTTTCCAGAATATCCTCCAATCAATGATTGCAATGACAAACGCCATGAATGCGCTAAACATCAACTACTCCTACCCAAAAAACAAGGTAATCAAAAGTTTTTAAAGCTATTTTTAGAGCCATTTTTTCAACAATCATATGTTATATACTCATTCCACAAGATGGTGACAACAACTTGATCATTTTTATGATGCATGTTTTACACTAATTTAGAAAGACTGCAGTATTGTCATATATGCCCAGTGCTTCCAGGATCTGGACATACATCAGATAACACAGCTGCAGAGGAATTACGTTAAGGCTATTCGTCATCTATGGGCAGACCAAGGCTTTAAGATGTGTTACAGCCGATGTAAAGAATATCAGCTACAAGTCTCCACTGAGTAGTAAATGTGTTTAAAAAACGATTCTCCGATGCATCGCAATTCTCTCTTCAACAATTCTGAATCGATTCTGAGCTTGTTTTTTTCCTGCATATGGCACATGCGCGCTAGAGACATGGCGAGCTTCCTTGCACAGAATTTGCGCTGTGAGACACGTGCGCATTGCTTGACAGTGTGTGCTTCCACCCACTGTGTTTTACTTTAGATGCGCTTTCATTAACCCAGATAACGTCCCCCAAACTTTTAAAGAACTCCACATCATGGCCATCTCGGAACGTCCTAGGAACGTTACTAGGCGACGTCCTTGACACCAGCAAGGACGTTCTGAGAACGTTCTGGGAACATTAAATTTCCAAAGATCGATAGCGGCTGCAGTTAAATGGACTTGCATTTTCGAATACATTTATACGAAATTGATGTTCACACAGTCAGTTATGTTTTCAGAGCAGGACAAAACATCTGATATATCAAAAAAGATCTGTGCATTAGTGTGCATACAGTCTGTTAAAGCTGCCACTGTCTATGATCTCATCAGTAATAATCAAAAGGCAATAATGCTGAGGAAAAAAGAAAAACACATAGCTATTGTCTGTAAACTTATCTGTAAACGGATACTTTAAGAACACTTATTTTAAAGTAATTGTTTTAAAAAGTAGCCTGCTTATATAATAAAAAAATAAAAGTAAGTTTTGCACAAAATAAATTTGATATAAAATTTATAAAGGTAGCCACGTGCAGTAATATTGCAAAATGAGAATGTGACGCATCGTGATATTGAGTTGATAATGAAAATCGTAATTGAATTGAATCATGAAACCAGTAAAGATTCGCACTCATACCTTTAAGATGTCAGTACTGACATACAGAGATTCCAACTATAAAGCAAAAGCACAGAAACTGCAATTTTTGTTAAAATGTATGGTTGTAAAGGTGTATTTGCACAGCAAAATAATTATTCTGGGAAAAATTGTAGATCAAGAATCGTTTTGGAATCAGATCGGAATCAGAATCGGATCGGATCGTGAAGTGCCTGAAGATTCCCACCCCTAGTTTTGATACTTGAAGAAGAAATTCAAACAGCGCAACCAAAACTATTGCAACTGTCTGGGAATCGCTTGCTAATTTTCAGTGTATAATTTTAAAAGTACTATTATTACTTGTCGTATTACAAAAGGCACTGCATGTATGTGGGTACGTACTGATTTTATTAGCAACACCTGATTTCAAAACCATATGTTTCTGAAGGGTAGAAAAGAATAATTTATATTTAAAAGTTAGTTTGTGGTTTTGAAACTTGTAGTATGTTTAAGTTTTGTAACCTCTCATTTGTGCAAATATCAAGCTTCTCCATTTCATGCCTCCTTTAACACAGGTCCTCTTAATTCCCATCTTTTACTAACTTCCTGAATGTCTTTTTCCACTTCTCTTCTTGATGCCACTGACAATTCATGGTGAATTTTATTCAGATAAAGCCTTTATAAACAATTCACTTTATAAACATGGTTTTCAATTAAAGTGATGCTATTTGTTGTTGCATTATTACACTAATAATAACATGTTTTTTAAAGCTTTATTAGTAACTTGGACCGCATTGCAGCTGAAGACTACATCCCTACATATCAAGATATTCTTTATGTCCGATCTCCCACTGATGAATTCACAGAGCAGAGAATAACTTATGAGAATATCACTTACAGGTATGGTCATGATCAACCAAACCCCATTAACAATGTAGGTTAATGCTGGCATTTAAACGAACAGTTTCTCAAAATATTAACATTATTCTGTCATTATTTACTCCAAACCAAATGTTAGAGGAAATCAGTTGTAACAAGGACATAATGAAATATGACAAGAAGAAAGAAGGAACCAATTTTAGGGACAAACCTGGGACTGTGTATCCACCACAGCAGATCAAACAGAAAAGTGAATAAGGGTGTGTTCACACTTGTCATGTTTGGTTCGATTAAAACAAACTCGGGTGCGATTGCTGTGATAGTGCGGTTAATTTGAGTAAGTGTAATCACTGCCATCCGAACCCTGGTGTGCACCAAACAAGTGGACTGAGACCGCTCAAAAGATGGGTCTTGGTCCGCTTCCAGACGAACTCTGGTGCGGTTCGAATGAAATATGAATGCAACATGGACCAAACACTTCTAAACGAACCAAAAACAGGAAGGTATGACAAGATGCAATGCTATACGACATGGTTTCACAAAGGGAACAAGCGGTGTATCTAAAACAAAGTGAGCAGAGGGCAAACATGGATCAACGAGGAAATCCCTTTTATGAGCTCTCTGAGAGTTCGCAGGTGGTGAAAATAAAATCATATACATGCAACAATACGCACGCTTGGTCCAGCAGACGCCATTAGGTGTATTCGAATTCTGTGAGTTCTGTCACAAAATATAGGTCATTTAATCCAACCAATCCGGTTGTGAACGTATCACTATGTCTTTAGGTTTAGTATCTTTAGGTTCGGTGTCAAAAATGCCAGTGTGAACACTAAGCGGACCAGGACCAAATGTATAATTTTTCTTTTGGGTCCAGATCAAATGAACCAAATGAACTACAAGTGTGAACACACCCTAAGACGACTGAACTTGATTTTTGGTCTGTCTGTCTGTTTTTTCAGGATTGTAGATATCGGGGTTCAGAGAGGAGCGATAAAGAAGTGGATCCATTGCTTTGAGGATGTGACATCAGTCATATTTGTGGCTTCTCTCATCGATTACGACCAAGTTCTTGAGGAGAATAAGATGGTAAACTTCCGCTTCTCTCCTTCCCTCTTTCATGACCAAAAAGAAAGGATGACCTGAATGAAAAGCAACTAATCTCAGTGTGTTTAATTTTGACATTCTGTAGCAGAATTACACACAGTCTGATCAAATAATGGTAATTTTTTAATAATAATAATACATTTTCTTCAGAACCGTATGGAAGAGAGTTTGTCGCTGTTCTACACAACCATCCACTCACCGTGGTTTGCTAATTCTGGTATCATCCTCTTACTGAACAAAATGGACATCCTAGATGAGAAGATTAAGTTTTCAGATCTAAAAACATACTTTTCAGAATTTGAAGGTAATTTGGTTAACATTAAATGGCATGAAAGCATAATATGTGTGACCTTGTTTGTTATACCTGATCGCACTTCCTTCTCTTTCCTCTGTGGTTTGGCGCCACCTTCAGGCAGATGTCAGGATGCCCAAGATGCCATGGAGTTTATTTATAATTTATATAAGCACAAAGCTGGCTTCAGATCTGTATTCTATCACTTCACCTGCATCTTGGACATCAAGATCACCCAGAAAATATTAAGCGACATGAAAAAGTTTTTCCTCATCAAGTCACTACAGAAGTATAAAGTTCTATGATAAACCCAAAACGTATCTTCAGTTGCACTCAGCATCAGACTGTATTGATCTCAGTGCCAATCCATCTGCATTCAAAGACACATATATTGTGATGGATTGGCCTCTTATGAAGGTACTTTTGAATGGTCATGCACTTATTAAATGTTTTAAGAAGAAATGTAATTAGGTTTAGTTTTCACAACACTTATTTTGTCTACACGTGTGCTCCGGACCAAAGAAGAAAAGGATCATCCAGACTGTTACCAGCAACAAGTCCAAAAGCCAGGGTCTGTCATGGTATGGGGTTGTGTCAGTGCCCTTGGCAAAGGTAACTTGCACTTCTGTGATGGCACCATTAATGCTGAAAAGTACATAGAGATCTTGGAGCACAATATGCTGCCTTCAAGAAGACATCTTTTTTAGGGACGCACATGCATATTTCAACAAGACAATGCAAAACCACATTCTGCACACATTACAAAGTCCTGGCTGCGGAGGAAGAGGATACAGGTACTTGACTGGCCTGCCTGCAGCCCCGACCTGTCTCCAATAGAGAATGTGTGGTGCATTTTGAAGCACAAAATGCGACAACGAAGACCCCGTACTGTTGCCCACCTTAAGACTTGCTTGCAGGAAGAATGGGACAAAATTACACCTGAAACACTTCATCACTTGGTGTCTTCAGTCCCTAAACGTCTTTTAAGTGTTGTGAAAAGGAATGGCAACATTACAAAGTGGTAAATGCTTTACTGTTCCAACTTTTTTTGAAATGTGTTGCAAGAACCAAAATTGGCATACGTGTTTATTTAAAAAAAAAAAAAAAAAAAATCATGAGGAACACATTAAATAATGTGCTGTTGTATTGTCTGCAATGAAATACAAGTCAAAGTAAATTTAGAAATCACTGCTTTCTTTTTTTATTTGCGTTTTCCATACTGTCCCAACTTTTTCTGATTTGGGGTTGTAGCTATTTTTAAAATTTATTTGGCTACTTTTAGCAACTTTAAATAAGTGACTTAAACAATGTCTACAGCCATGTCTACTGAGCACATGATGCAATGATCTCCTTGTTGCAACACTTTTTCTGCCATCTCACAGATACTTTCATCATACAGTAACTAATACAGTGGTACATAAGAGACTTGTTGAGCAGTGCAAACTGTGTCACTGATTATACTTTGAAACCAGGGTTTTGGTGAAAATTCAGAAATCAAATCACTGATAGACTCATGAGTACATGTCTGTGGTAAACATAACTTGGTGATACTTTGCGACATTATTCTGCACACACTTACACCCCAAACATTCATATCTAACTACTTATTAGAAACAAATGTTTCTTCCACATTTTTTTCGTTATTTACAAATTAGGCATTATGTGAAGTCCAAAATTTGTCATTTTGAATTCCTCCCTGAGACACACATGTTTTTCGATATTTTCTTAAATCCTCCTCATTCTGTGCATCTTATCTCTAAATTTGTTGGCTTATTTGAAAGTTGTGTCACAGCCCTTAATGAGAGATTTAAATTGTCCTGGGAAGATGAACTAGGAGCCGAGCTCTCAGACGAAACATGGAGTAGTTGTTTGACTGCAGTACGGTCTTGTTCAGTCAACAGTAGACATCAGTTAATACAATTCAGGGTTATTCATCATTTGCATTATACCAAGACCAAGACAAAATTTGACCATTATACCAAGACCAGGACAACATTTTCACTACTGTTTCACCATTTTGTGACAAGTACAAGGTCACAGAGGATACAACTGCTCATGCTTTCTGGTTTTGCCCTTTGCTCTTTGGATTTTGGACAAGTATGTTCGATTGGTACTCTAAGGCCTATAACTTGCTATCTTCGGTTTTTCACAACACACCTCTAGTCTTCCAAAAACTTTAAAACAGGCCCTCACCCTGGGTATGATCGTGGCCAAAAGACTTATATTAAAAAACTGGAAGTCATCTTCACCTCCCTCTTTTCGAATTTGGATAATGGACATGATTTCTGTCATACAAATGGAAAGACTCAGATTTTCGAGGACTAATTCCATTCCAATTCTGCTGTTTGGGGATCATTTCTTGGACACTTAAACAAACTAGCTGACAAACCAATGTCTAATGTTCCCTGTGTGGGTTGAGTTGTACATTACCTTCGGGCATTCCTAGTGACTGACTCTATTGCAACTTTTTGCTCTAGTTATCGAACTAGTATTTATTATTGTAAGCATAATTTATGTATGTAGGTATTGTACATACGTGTATTTTTTTTTTTTTTTCAAATTTATTATTATTATTTTATTTGTTTATTTATATTATTTTTTTCTTTCTTTGTGAGTACCTGTGAACTGTTTGTTTGTTGTGTGTCGTATTCTGGAAAATCTTTAAAATAAAATACAATTAAAAAAAAAAAAAAAAGAAAAAAACAAGTGTTTCTAAAAATGAACTTAACCCTTTAACTGTCACTCCCATTTTTGAACACAGACATAAAAATGCATCTAGACTTAAATTTTTATAATTTATGAATGAAAACATTTTGTAATATGATTTTGATGTACATTTTCCGTGGTAATGCAATGTCTGATTTTAAAATGCCTTTTAAAAGGATGAATTTTGAGATTTTAAGTTTTGAACTGATATATAATTTCTTATGATATCTAAAGCGTGAAAGGGAAAAAGAAAACGAAGAAAGTCTTTTGTGACAAAGGTCAGAACTCATCTTATGATGTAGATTTTTTTAAGCTGCACTCTTGACAAATATTAATCTATTACTTTTCCTACATAATTTGTAACACAAAAATTTGGCCAAATATCTATTTAGGAGTCTTAGACCGATGTACAGTTTGTCATGATTAGATTAGAATTTATTTGTAATATGGCGAAGTAAACTTAGGCGTCCCACAGAGTGGACGCTGACAGTTAAAGGGTTAATTGCTTCAAAATATGTATTTTCAGTATAGAGCTTGGTGATATAATTCTCCTCGATAAAACGATAACAAGAGTTCGATAAATGTTCAATATAATGTTCATCCGCCAAAAGCGGAACGAAACACGGACTGTTTAACTGCTCAGCTCAAAGTTCAAATGGCAGTGCAGTTTCTATTTATACATAAACTGGAAAAGTTTAAAGAATTCAAAAATGTGAAGTGTTTGTCATGTTCTGACCATGAAGAGTAAATTAAAACCACAGTTAACAGTCTGGTTTCTACAACTTTCACTTAGGAGCAAAAATCTGACTTTAAACTTGAAATAAAGATTTTAAATGTATCGTGATAATTATCAATATCGACTTGTATAAAAAATGTTATTGTCCTAACAATAAAAACCCATACATTTTTTAAGGAACCTGTGATGAATTAATCTTTTGACATCATGGCTGCAGCCATTGAAAAAAAATACTTAAAAAAAGAAAAAAAAAGGCTACCATCAACCGTTTGGTTACCAACATTCTGCGAAATATCTTCTTTTGCGTTTTTGGCCAAACTATTCTTTTAACAAGCTATCTTCTTTTCTTTATGGCAATAAGTAAGCAAAAATTCACAACATTGCATGACCATTTAAAACTATAACACAAAAACAGAGTATACATACATTTTCCACTGAAAATATGTCATTGAACAAAAGCAAAAAAATTACAAAAACATATTCTGTAAATCAATGCACATGCTTCAATTTAATGTCAGTTAAAGCGGTTCAACAAATCCAAAACAATTCAGTAATTTTAATATCCAGGCTAAGCCATTCTTGGATCCCTGGCTCTACGTCTATATCACATTTTGCGTTTTCAACAAGTCCATGAGCCCCGCCAAAAAACAAACGATTTTATGCTCGTCTTGGAGCAAACACCAAACCACAACAACAACCTTTACAATAGTGCAAATATGCTTCTCAAACCACAACCTACAGTACATGTCAAAACATACCCTTCTTTTCCTGAAAGTGAAATGAACATCACCTCTGGTTTTATACTGCTCTACGACTATACAGTCAAATGATTAAAACCCACAGTAAATTGTTTTGGTCAAAAGATCCCGTAACTAATATACTGTTTGACACTTTATTAGCTGTAAATGTGACAATCAGTCCCTCCAACTTCCCTGTGTGACAAATAGCCATGCTCTCTTCCACGAACTAACCTAATAAAACAACACAATGGAAAGAGCTACTCTTAGAATAAAAAAATAGTGTTGGTCACTTTAAATAGTTTTTAAGCTTTAAGGAATAATGTCATGGTTCATTCCTCTGACTTCCCATTGGTTCTCTTCTGCTCTGCAACATACCCAGCATATTATACTTTAAAGGCAGACTTTCAGGAAATGCAAGCAGTTTGTCTGTAGTGAACGAACGTGACGCAATTGACAAAAAAAAATCTGTTCGGGAAAACTCCTTCAAGGTGGCACAGCCACTGTTTATTTCGCGGAAGATGGATGTTGTTTCTCATTCCATGCCGTAGGTTTTACAAATAAAGGTGAGTGTTTCTCTTTGTCATGTTTACTTAGGTTTTCCCTGTTGTGTAATACAGTGAAATACAGCAGAGTAAAAGTATATTTGTGATAGAAGAAATTTCACATTTCCATTTCAGTCCGTGATTGGTTCATGCTTCAACTGTGAGCAATTGTTCACACTATTATTGGTGATGTTAAAAGCCACACATGATGTCAAAAATGTCATATCACACAACAAAAGTAGTGCAGTTAAAATAAATATTGATTTTGAGTGTAACATTCGGCATTCATACATAATTTAAATGAGTAGGCCTTATTAATACAAGGCAGTAATCATGTCTTGAACATGGGGGACCAAACTATTTTTTCTTGTTCTAGTTTAGGTTTAAGGATTAAAGTTCTAGTTCAGTTCTGAATTAATTTATTTTAAGACAGGCTACCGGTAAAGCAAGTTAATTCAGAATATCCACACATTCATTCTTAATCATATGCCTAATCTGCTGATAACAGCTCAGTTGTGTATCTTGTCACGTCACATTCAATTACGAATTAGTTGTTATTGTCAATCATTTCACATATTTATAGTAAAACAAAGATCAAATATTAAATGTATAACTACTTAAATCTTACCTCACACTCTTTGACTGTTAAAAATGTGGACTAACTTTGTGAATTCAAGCGTCCTCTGTTAACAAAAGCCCGCCATCTTGAATTTGATTGGCCGTTTTAATCACTTGAAACCGCTGTGTCAGAACACGCAAAATGTAAGGAGTAAATATGGCCTTCTCTGATTTTTGGAGGAGATTCCTTGTTCTCCTCAAAGTCTATGGCGCTTATAGCCCTGAATTAATATTAGGTTGCTCAATTTTCACAAAAACAAATGGTTTTATTTCTTCTCCACCAACGAAAAAGTTCCAGAAGTAGTTAAACGCTTTGAAGCTTTGCGTGTAACCTGGCAACGCAAAGACTAAAAGCCGGTCTGGATAAGCGTTTATGAGTGGAGCGGCTCTACATTTTCCCGCCCGTCTCAATGCGTTCTGTAGTACATCGGCTAAAACTCCACTCCGGGTTTTTCTTTTCCAGCTTCCCCTGCCTAGTTCAAGAATCCCAACTGCCAAATCTGCATTTAATTAATAATGAACGTACTACACGGTCATTTTAAAAGAATTAAAAAACAACGGTGAATATTATAATTGAAGAACTGATTCTGTTTGTATAGGTACTCTATTTCTTTTGAAGAAATGGGGCATTACTACTACTGTGCATGTTTCATCTGTTGCTTGTCCGATGAGGAGAGGAACGCCATCGCCATAAATAATGAAATCAAACGCATCCTTGCAGAGCAGAAGAAAAGACAACGGAAAGAAATCAAGGTGCTTTTATTAGGTGAGATGATTCTGTCAGTCTTTTATCTGGAGTTTATTTAAATTACAAACATGCTGATTTATTTCAACTTATAAAGTAAAAGCAGATTTAATCATTGCATTAAATGTTGCGTCAGTAAATGTCATAAGGGCTTTGTTACATCATATCTTGTGGGTAATTTCCTGACATGTGTTCAAATAAGAGCTGATTAGACTTGTAGTTCTCAAAACTGACTTCACTTTTTGTCCTGAGGTAATTTTATTCAATGTATGACTTAAGTTCCCCTTCACTCACTAAAGCAGGAGCAACATTTTTGTGATACAGTACATAGTCTTCAACATAATATAAAGAAAGAAACATTTAAACACACCCTGAGCTTTCTTAAAAGACAATTACAATTCAAACTTAGATTATTCTTATACGGGACAGATAGCATTCCACTGTGCACAACGGCAAGTGACTATTTTAGAACACTGTAAAGCTAATTAAAGTGCTAATATTTTTTCTGTAGGTTCCTAAAGTTTAAGCTTGATTATTTGCTTTCATTTAGGCACGGGAGAAAGCGGAAAGACAACATTTATGAAGCAGATGAAAATCATTCATGGAAGCGGATACTCGGAAGACGAGAGGCGTAACTACACTAAACTGGTTTTTCAGAATATCTTCCAAGCTATGAGTGCAATGACAGATGCCATGAAGACGCTAAAGATTCCCTACTCCAACCCACAGAATGAGGTGATCAAGAGGCCAAGTGTGTTTTTAGAGCCCATTGATTAATAAGGGTCATTTTATATTAACAATCATGTTTTTATCTATATGCTTGCACCAAAAAAGATTGGATATTGTATTGTAATATATTATCAGCCTTATTAGGTCTGTGCTATCTGTAGATTTATGCCCAGTGGTTCCAGGATCTGGACATACATCAGATAACGGAGCTGCAGAGAAGTTACGTAGAGGCTATTCGTCACCTATGGACAGACAAAGGCTTTAAGATGTGTTACAGTCGGCGTAGAGAGTATCAGCTACTAGATTCCACTAAATAGTAAGTCTATTTCAAAGATCTCACAGTTCCTGTCTTTTACTGACAACCTGCATTTTCGCCTATTTCCTCTTCTCCTTTCCTGAAGCCACTGACAATTCATGTGATTAATGTTATGCAGATAAGGCCGTTATAAGCAATGGCACATGGATTTTCAGTTAAAGTGTTTGAATTCTGTGTTTTTTAAAGCTTTATTGATAACTTGGACCGCATCGCAGGTCAAGGCTACATTCCTTCGCATCAAGATGTTCTTCAAGTCCGATTCCCCACTACGGGCATCATAGACCACTGTTTTAATTTGGAGAAGATGACTCTCAGGTACAGAAAAATTAAAATTACCCAAAAATTAAAATCACCCCACGATTTACTCACCCTCAAGCCATCCTGTATATGACTTTCTTCTTTTAGACAAATACAGTTGGAGTTATATTAAAAAATGTCCTGGCTCTTCCGAGATTTATAATGTAGTGATCGAGATTTTGAAGCAAAATAATTAATATAAAAGTGCTTCACAAAAGAATTCTCACGTGTCAGTAACTTGAAAGCCCAAAGTATGCTTCACAGGTCTCGACATTAAGACTTGTCCACTTTTGTCCACTTGTCCGGTACAAGTGGATTTTGTGAAGGGGCAAGTGAAAGAGAAATTTACTTGCCCGACGTACGAGTGACCTGATTAAAACATTAATAGCAAACAATAACTAGGTCAGAAACTTTGCTGGGAATGATTCTGATCTTATTACTTTCAGTGTACTGACAACAGACAGTATCTCATGCAGCATATCTGACTTACAGAAAAATCTAACACACAAAGAAACAAACATGAACAAACATACTGCTGTAGAAAAAAAAGACAAATATTGTATATTACATATATGTAAGCAACATCACATGACCAAGCACCAGCACGATTGCTAATGTGACTGATTTTATTCAACAGTAGTGTAATAAACAAGTAGTTAATATTAACTAACTTACATTTTAGACACATTATTGACCGTTTTTGCTAACAAAAATGTTAGTTCTAAAGCCACAGGAGAGCAGTCACACATCTCTGATCAACACACAGCATTGTTTCAAGACTGAATGATTCAGCATTTTTGAACAAATCGGGAGAGTCAATGATTTAATGAACCATTCATAAAGACAGTCACTTGCTTTATTTATTAAATGAATTAGTCATTTGAATGAATTGGTTGAATACATTTAAGTAAGGCTAGGAAAATATTGCCCTTCATTAAAGGGTTACTCCACCCCAAAAAGAAAAGTTTGTCATTAATCACTTACCCCCATATTGTTCCAAACCCGTAAAAGCTTCGTTCGTCTTCGGAACACAATTTAAGATATTTTGGATGAAAACCGGGAGGCTTGTGACTGTTTTATTGACTGCCAGGTAAATACCACTGTCAAGACCCAGAAAAGTATGAAAGACATTATCAAAATAGTCCATCTGCCATCAGTGGTTCAATCTGAATTTTATGAAGCGGCGAGAATACTTTCTGTACGCAAAGAAAAAAAAAGCTTATTTATTCAACAATTTGTCTCCTCCACGTCAGCGTAGCGCCATCTCATCGCATCATAATATTCAGATTAAACCACTGATGAGCGAAGCATTTACGGGTTTGGAACAACATGGGGGTAAGCGATTAATGACAAAATTTTCATTTTAGGGTGGAGTAACCCTTTAAGTTAAAAAGTGTCCTAGAAATTAATTTAGGGCAAATATCACAAATATGCTGATTAAAGTAAGACTTCATAAAGCAGTGATGAGACTATTGCTTCAGAATGGATTATATTTATGCCAAAAAATACTTTTTTTGCTAACTTTTTTACTCGGACAAGTGAATGGCTGATTTACTTGTCCAAAGGACAAGCACATGTCAAGGCTTAATGTCAAGCCGTGCTTCAGTTTTGACGCTAATGCTTAACATCTAAAAAAAATTATCGATAGACACTTCATGTTGTCGCCTTTCCTATTTTGAAGCATGTTCTTGCCATATAACATGTTATTTTGGACCCCATTGACTTTTTAAAAATGGACATTCTTCAAGATATCTTCTATTTTTTCTCAGAAGAATGCAAGTCTTAAAGGTCTGAAACAACATGAGGATGAGTGAATGACAGTGTTTTAATTGTGGGGGTAAATTATCTCTAACTAAAAAAGGAAAAAGGAACAGATTTTTGGGACAAATCTTGGACTGTTACGAACCCACCACAGCAAGATCAAACAGAAAAGTGGATGATTGAACTTCATTTCTGGTCTGTCTGACTTTTCAGGATTGTAGATGTCGGGGGTCAAAGAGGACAAAGAAAGAAGTGGATTCATTGCTTTGAGAATGTGATGTCACTCATATTTTTAGCTTCCCTCAGCGAGTACGACCAACGTCTGGAGGAGAATGACAAGGATGTAAGTGTCTGCCTCTCTCTCCGAATATGTTCTGTCCTTCCTTGTAATATTCATATATCTGTTCATCTGTGTAACTCTTTTTCTCCAGAATCGCATGGAAGAGAGTCTGTCGCTGTTCTACACGACCATCCACTCAAATTGGTTTGCTAATTCCTCCATCATCCTCTTTCTAAACAAAACGGACATCCTGGCTGAGAAGATTCAGTTCTCTGATCTAAAAACATACTTTCCTCAATTTCACGGTAGTTTGGTGCACAATAAACAAGATGAAAGGCAAGATTATATATGCATGTCCTGTTTGTCATATCTGATTTGCTCTTCCTTTCCTTTCCTCTGTGGTTGGCGCCACCTTCAGGCAAACGCCGGGACGCTCAAGATGCCATGGAATTCATCAGAAATGTATATAAACAAAAAGCGGTTTCCTATGAGACAAGGAACTCTAAAATCATCTACTCTCACTTCACCTGTGCCACGGACACTAAAAACATACGGAAAGTCTTCACTGACGTGAAAGACACCGTCCTTGTCAAGGCCTTAGAGGACTTTGGACTTGTCTAATGAGCCCCAGACGCACCTTCATGGCACTCGGCATCAGACTATATTGATCCCAACGCCAATCCACGTACATTCAGAAACACTACTATTTTATGGAGGCATGACTCTTCAGTAATTTTTTTAATCATTATTTATAAAAGAGCACACTTGGAAAAAATGTAATTATGAGTTAATTTTTATTTTGCTTCTAACTTCTAATCTATATTCACATGCTAAACTTGGACTATTTTGTAAAGAATTAATGTGATGAGGAAAACTGACTCATTTTGAGAAAAGCTTTTAGCATCAGTTTGTTATTTATTGCGATGAAATTCATTTTAATGTGACTTTAATGTCTCAAATGAACTACTAAATTAAGTCTTCCCTTAAAAATGTAAATTACTTTTTTAATTATATTAATATTATAAAGCCATTCTTATGTAGGTATAGTGTACAATTCAACATAAATTAACTGAATTTCTTACTAAGACCAAGAGGGAAGGTAGGTATACCACAAAAAGAGAACTGTGGTGTTACAGATGCATCCTGAGACAGACCTGTCAAGTGAAGTGTCATTGTTTGTCAGACAATCCCACTCACGACTGTGCCATAGTACACTACACTGTGTAGTAGTGTATCAGAATTTTTCTCAACTGTGTTTTTACTATGCATTTTTTGTTGTAACAACCACCAACGACAAGAAAATAGTGTAAAAGGTCGATAGTAAAAATAAAATATTTCCATCCAGCATAAAAAGTGCTTTATACGGCTTCGGGGGTTAATATAGGCCTTCTGAAATGAAGTTATGCGCTTGTCTAAGAAAAATATCGCTATTTTAAACTCTATAAACCGTAATCTCTAGCTTCCACTAACTGCCGTATGCTCGTTCACAAGAGAGTGCAGTTCCGGCGGATGCCATAGGGCAAAGGCGAATGCAGTGACGAACGCAGAAGTGCAGAAAGAGCAAAACAAATCACCGGTCACAAATTAAAAGTACATTAGGATTTCGATATAAACCAAGAGGACACTGTTTTTTCCTCGCTGTCAACAAAACTTGGTTCTCACAAGATGAGCATATTCTCACCAGAGCATAAGCTATGCCTACTTCCTATGCCATCCACGCCATTCACATCCATCTACGGAGTTTACATGATGCATCTCCAGAATTTGGTACAAGTGTTCAAGTGTGCATACAATTTTTGTTCACCTGATGGGACACTCTTACCAACATAGTGTTGTAAAAATGCTTTTATAGTGCTTTATTTACATGATATTTTGTAAATACTTTGTACTTCAAGTAAACTTCCAAATGTCTGTTCAGTAGTCCCTATGCAACAGCTAACATTATTTAATTTTGTTTCTAATGGATAAAAAGCAGTTGTGAACGTTCTTCAAAATACACATATTCATCTCTGTTTCAATAAAATGTGCAACATGTTTTACAACTAAAATTATATAAAATATTTAATTAATTTAGCTTATGCTGTGTGCTTCAACAGCACTGAGTTTTGGCATTTTTACAATCTTGGACAACTTTATGTCCCAGCACGCGCTCTCGTGTCCAAAACCGCAAGTCAAGGCCCGTTCAAGACGACAACTATAACGATAACGTTTTAAAAATCGTTTCAAATTTAAGAGAGTTCACACCAAGACTATAACCATAAAGACAGAGAGGCACGATATCGTTGGAAGCACATTCAGAACGATTTTTTCAGCTGGTGAACGGTAAAACACTGACAGCTAATCACTCAATTCAAATTTAAAGGGCTTGCGCATTTGAAATAGCAGGCGACATTGTAGAGAAGCTAACAGATAATGCACAGCATACAGAGAAACATAAAAACATAAATTTACCTCAGGAACTCAGCGCTAGTTTGGACAACATTGTCTAGCCTCCTTTGAATTTGCAGTAAAAAAGAGTATGTATAATTTTTATTTCACTGCATTGACTACTTTAAAGATAAGATAATTTACGCTAGATGTCAGTACGTGTGCTATCTGGGTATGCTCTGAGCGTCCTGCCGATTTCAATTGACCCATCACAAAAACCCGCCCTCCTTAGTGACTGTTGCTATGTCCGACAAACAATGCCGGTCTCACAAACATCAAGAGGAAACTGACAACACGCCGACAGACATGTTTCTGGTATGAAACAAGGTCTCATCTATAAAATGTTGTAATTTTTTAAGAATTTTAAACAATAAATGCTGTTTTGTGGCTCTTTAATGTGTCTTGATAAATCACTATTGCCTTAATTAAATCATTTGACAGGTGAACCAATTGTCTTTTCTTCTTTAAGTTACTTGAGGCTTGAAAAAAACATGAATGAATATCAAAATGTATTTTATTTCAGCTGTGGAATAACATCAGTTCACACAATTTTTCCAAGTTTGAGTCCACCTAAGTTAATCTACTCTCCTGTCTGATTTGTTTGTCGGACAGCATGGCAGCGTTATGACTAGTCAGATTGCCTGTCAATCAAGCTGTTTGCGAAGGGTCAATTCCCGCGTCTTGCCAGAATATGGCGCCGGAATGCATTTCCAGCGCTGTCCGAGTTCACTTGTTTTCATTCAGTTTCAGTGGAGTAAATGAGTGGAGTAGTGTAGGTAATAATGAATGAGTTGTTAATGCTAGTTAGTTATTTTCGGATACGACATTGTTTTTAATGAATCAGCTGAGTGAATGAATTTCGTTCCTGAATGAATGTTTTGAATAAATCCATTCAGTGAACCAACGCATAGGCTAAATGCAGTCACTGTTGCCATCTACTGGCGTAACGACGTGACCTGCCGAAAAAAAAGACAGGAAAATCCCCACCATAAACGCACAAACTGTTCAGTCAATTAAATCTGATAATTGAAATACCTATAGACTGTAGCACCAACACTGGTCCAGTCAGAAATACTAAATGAAATACACTGTTCCAGGAACGCTACACATACACATTAACAGAATATCATTCTTTAGGGCAATAAGGACCTAGTGTCTTCTTGTAACCAAAAATTCACAAAATCCCATGACCATTTAAATCTATAATGCCAAAACAGAGAATACATACATTTTGAATGAAAATAGGTCATTGAACAAAAATAAAAAGGCATAATCTTGTAAATCGAAGCACATTCTTCAATTTGATGTCATTTAAAGTGGTTCAACAAATCCAAAACATTTGAATGATCAAAGCTAAATCATCCTTGGATGCCTGGATTTACATATTTATTGTACTGCATTCTGCATGTACAACAGACTATGAACCCTGCCAAGAAACAATTTTGCATTTGCATTTGGAGCAAGCAGCAATTCCACAACAGATGGTGGCTACTATCCAAAACATATCCTTCTCATCCTGAAAGTGAAATGAAGATTAGTAATTTCACTACTGGACTATTATCGTGGTATTATATTGAGATGAAACAAAGTATTAACGTGTTGACCCATGCAGGGCACCAAGAAGCCAAATTTACTCTAATGTTTGTTGTGGTTCTACTTGCCTTGCATGACTGAAAGCAATAGCTTTCACCTTCCATTAAGTAGCCTGCTTTCCAGGTCACCTCTACCATTCCCGTCATATTTTTGTTTGTTTAGATTTAGTGTTAGGAATTTTATCTATACAAAAAGAGTTATTATGAAATGCGCTTGCAATTTCTGAGTGAAAATTGTTAACAGATTTTTAGTATAGGTCTATTAGTTACTGTCTTTTTTAAAATACTTTTATGAATTAATGTATGTGTAAGTTACTCTTGGAACGCTCAGATGGAAAACTGACAGGCTTGTACTGCAGTTCTATGGGTGTTTTATGCTCTAGGTCTTCAAACCAGTCACATGACTGAAAACTATGAACAGGTTATTGTGGAAGGTGTGTTTTATTACACATATCTTCTAGTTTGGTTGATTCTCCTAAAACGTGTTTAGAAATCATTGTCGTTCTCCAGGACTTTGACTTACTTACCTGGTTCCCATGGTAATATGTGGACTATAGGCAATCTCAATATCTCACAACACAGTAAAAGGCCTGATAAACCGGTTCTGCTGATGAAGACAAAAGACTGACTTCCAGAGCCCAAGAGAGAGGAGTGTCAAATACCTGCACAGCTATTCAAGAAGCTAACACCACTTGTAACTTCTAAAACAGGTTTTGTACTTTTCTACCTGAAACTGGATGTTTTTCTTCAATTTGATACTCAAAACTAATAATCTAGACTCATCTGCTTAGGTCAGTCTTAAGTAGTAGACTACTGTAAATTCTGTTAGTTCTTGATTATAAACAACTTTTATAGTCACTTTAGCGCGCATTCCACTGACAAGTGTTTCAAAACTTAATAACCTGTCAACGTAGACTGCATTTTGAGAGATATGATGCCTAAAAATGCTGACTAGCACAGCCTTAGGGGGGGCGTTCACATCGGGCGCGTTCTTGTCGACACGATTCTCGGTTTATGTACGCATGCGTCACACAGACCTTGCGTCGCGTCTCCATCGTCTCGCGTCAAACTAAAAACTTCTGAAAACGCGCCTTGAGACCCTTGCGTTCCTTTCCGCCTCACTCCGTCTTGCAGCTTTTAGACGCAAGAAGGTGCCTCTTAAGATGCCACAAACCGCTGTCTGAGAAGGCAGCTGACTAGACTTTGAGACAGCCCATATTCACAGTTTAAAAAGGACTTTCCTGAATTGCAGGTAGACCTGTCTGAAGCCAAGGAGGAAAAATCATGTGAAGTTCACTGAAGAATTCGGATTTTTGTGGGGAAGCTTTTGAGAAAAAACTTCTACAAGAGAAAGGAAGTTGATTCTAACCCAGTTCAAGGAGAATAATGGATCCTGTTTCGTAAAGGCATTACTGACTCCGTACAGGTGTGTCGACGAATGCAGGTAAGTGATTCATCGCGTTTATGCTGTTATCTCTGTTTAGGTTATTCAGTTTGTTTCAGGTATAATAAAAGATACGATGCACCTGCAATAAGTATTAGGTTTCTTCTTTTTCTTTTTAGGGGAAGTCCAAGATTGTGAAATGTCTTTAAAAATAGAGTTTTTAGTAGATATGAAAATTAAACAAAAGTTGGTTTTCCCCTGAACAGTCTCTTATACGCATGCGTGTAACTCATAGGCGTACACTGGAATGGAATTTTATACATTTAAATGTATATAGCTTACTTATGATGGAAGTTCTGTTCATTTCCGCGAATCGGTTCTTTTGAGCAGTGAAATCGATTCAGCGATTCTTCTTTTTATGTCACAACGCAATAATCTTTCTCTCATATTAGGTTTACAAGCTTCGTGTCTCCGAAGTACGTAAAAACAACTTTTTATAATAAACTTCACTGAATGAAATACTCGACCTGTTAAAGAACTTCTCGGACCGATACAGTCCGTTTCGTGATCGAATCGTTCTGACTGTTTTGTGAACCGGTTCAGTCGATTCATTGAAAAGTTTCGATTCGAAACAACTTCGCTATTGTATGCGTTCTAAATCTGTATTGTTATCATACAGATCTAATTTTCTTACATAATCTTAATGGCTCTTCAGGACGTTTATGTGTTATTTTTGTCCCGTAGGGGAGATGGGGGGCTGTTGGAGATGGTGCTACACGACGTGCACCTGTTGCTTGTCTGAAGATGAGAAGAACGCCATCATGGTACATAATGAAATCAAAAGAATCCTCGCGGATCAGAAGAAACGAGAACGGAGAGAAATCAAAGTGCTTCTATTAGGTGAGATATTTCTACCTATTAAAGTTTTTATATATTTAGAAGCCATTAGAAGCACAAATATGGACACTGAAGACATCATCCAAGTAACTGAGATCTTTAATTGAGGTATCAGGTGAGTGCTTCTCTGACTCACATCAGCTGTGAAGGGAGTGAACCATTATCTTGAAAATACTTGTCTATGCATGTTCCTACTGGTGCATTGAAATGAAATTATGTATTTTTGGAAAAGAAAAACGCATGGACATGGGCTTTACAATCAATATATATGTATTTGAGTCTAATTTTTTGCATTGAAATACTTGTGGCAAGTTACATTGAGCGAATAAAGGTGTTATAACTGCTTGACATTACCTAATACCTACCCATTATTATTTGTTGTACCTACATGGAGGTAGTTGTGGATGGCGAGTTAGTAAGAGTAATCTCTTCATCAGCTTTTAGATTTGTCACGTGATGTCTTGAGAGACACATTCTTGAGTGATCAAGTGATTAGGACATGCCTGACATTTTTTTTTTTTTTTTGCACGTTGTGGATACAAGCTTCTCACACTGATTTGATTTGATGTGCGATTGTTTGCCCATCAAATATTTGCCGTTTGAGTAACGGCGAGAACCGCCCGAGTCTCTGATAACTGGTTAACGCTTGTCTGCTCAAATCACTTAAACAAAAACAATATGGGAGACCTCACAGCAGAGGAAGTTCTACGATGGTGGAGGACATCTCAGTTCAAAGGCATCTAAACACGTCCGTCCGCATGCTTCTGACAGTCTCCAGCTGTCAGTCTAAAGATGATTAAAACATCTCGCTTTGTAGCGAACTGGATGGATAACATTCCTTTGTGTTTGAAAAAAAGCCTCGTATGTTATCATCTGCACGTTGCATTCCTTTCGGTTCTCCATTTTTGTCATACCATGATCTGGTTTCAGAACTAGTGTTTGACATCCCTTTTCTGCTTCGTGTAGTATTTATTACATTTTTATTGTGGATTTCAGGCACTGGAGAAAGCGGGAAGACGACTTTTATCAAGCAGATGAGGATTATTCACGGCAAGGGCTTTTCTGAAGAAGACAGGCGTGGCTACGCTAAACTGGTTTTCCAGAATATCTTCACAGCTATGAAGGCTCTGACAGTGGCCATGAACACCTTAAAGATTCCCTATGCCAACCCGCAAAACGAGGTGACCTGCCAGAGAACATCTCTGATTGTTTTCAAATCCCTTACAGTTATATAGTTGAAATTAAATGCACAACGGTCCTTCGAAACGCCCACTGATAGCACAATTTACACAAGCAGTTACTACCTGTTTCACACACCAGGTTTACGACTGAGTTTGTATGGGTGGAGTATTTCAATCAAAAGAACAGTATTTGTTTTGCCAAATTTGACCAAAAACTTTTTTTATTTGCTTTTTTTTTTAAGTTAACAGAAAATATGTAAAATATGAAAAAAGATAAAAATATAAAACTATAAAACTGTATTTTTATAATTATTTCAGAAAAGTGTGCATATGTAATATCTAAATGTGCGTGTATGTGTGTGTATGTATATATATATATATATATATATATATATATATATATATATATATATATATATATATATATATATATGTAAAGTTCTTTAATTATGTACATTTACATATACAAATCATCAAACTTTATGTCAAGTATGTGTGTGTGTATATACACAAGCGCTTATATATGCACTTATATATCATGATTATTCCATGGTCTGTCAGAATACTGAATTCTGACTGGCTGGCAGGTATGCAGTAAAACCGCTTAATGCACAGTTCCAAGTCAGTTTAATCACCGTTCTAAATTAATGTGCTCCTTTAATTGATGTAGACAAACGCGCACACACACACACAGAGAGAGAGAGAGAGAGGTCGGAGATTGCATTGCGCTGCGCACATACATAAACTTGCTGTCAACGCTTCCCCGTGATTTTTATTTTATTTAATAAAATAGCCTAGATACTAGATCGCTACATTATATTCCTCCACAACGAGGTGGTGAGATCGCTGTTTTTGAAGTAATTATTCATTTGTAGAGAGACGCACAGGTATGCACACACAACTGTCATCTCTCTCTTTCTCTCTCTTTTTTCCGCTTTGTGTCGAGCGGTTCTATGTCCCTGCGTAGTGCATTTAAAATCCTTCAATACCGTTGATTATCGATTACCTTTCTTAATCGATTTAACAATATTTTACTGTTCATATGTATATATACACATATACACACATACATGTATATATTTAGGAAAAATATATTTTTACACACACATATATCGTGTAAAAAACTTTCATTTTGTTTGCAATTAATCGTGATTAATGGATTTGACAGCACTAATATGTGTGTGTGTGTGTGTGTGTGTGTGTGTTTATATATATATATATATTAATGTAAATACTCTATGTACATTTAAATATACAAATTATCAAACTTTATGTAAAGTATTTGTGTGTGTGTATATAAGTGCTTATATAAGCGATTAATCTTGATTAATTGATTTAACAGTACTTTACCGTTTATGTGTATATATAAATATACACTCATACATGTGTATATTTAGGAAACACACACACAAACACGCACACAATCACACACACACACACACACACACACACACACACACATACATATATATATATATATATATATATATAATATTAATTGTAATTACTTTATGTACATTTAAATATACAAATCATCAAACTTTATGTAAAGTGTGTGTGTATATATAAGTGCTTATATGTGATTGATTTAACAGTACTTTACTATTCATGATGTATATATTTATGAATATACACAAACATATATATATATTTAGGAAACACATTTATATATATATACACACACACACACACACACACACATGTAAATGTGTGTATTTAGACATAAATAGTACACACATATATTGTGTAAACAGACTTTCATTTTGTTTGTGATTAATCGCAATTAATCGATTTGACAGCACTAATATGTGTGTGTGTGTGTGTGTGTAATATATATATATATATATATAAGGGCTGGCAAACGATTAATCTCTATTATTAATTAAGCTCTATTATTCTTATACAAAATAAAAGTTTAAGGTTGCCTGATATATGTGTGTATACTGTGTGTAATTATTATGAATATAAAAATACAAGCACATTCATGTATAAATTTAAGAAATATTTACAAGTAACTGTATTTTATTATAATTATATTTTATTTTATTATAATTTATATATATATATTCATTATAAGTTTTATAGAATTTATATTATATATAAATAAAAATATTTTGTCCATAAATAACATATTTCTCTTAAATATGTACATTAATTTGTGTGTATTTATATATACATAATAATTACACACAGTACACACACACAAACTTGTATTTTGTATGCGATTAATCGTGATTAATCATTTGACAGGCATTATATATATATATATATATATATATATATATAACTGAGTATAACTTGTGTGTGTGTATATATATATATATATATACATATATAGATATATACATACATACATACATATATATATATATATATATGTATATATATATAATATACTCAGCTGTAATAGCTGACAGTTGTAGAAAGCATCCACACAATATTTATATAAACAAGCCTCATTTGTTGCTTTTTATATCCACAGGTATATGGGAAACAGTTTCAGGATGTGGACGTTCGCCAGATGACACATTTGGACAGAATGTATGTGGATGCTATTCGCCGACTTTGGGCTGACGAAGGTATCAAGGCCTGTTACAGTCGTCGTAGAGAGTACCAGCTTCTGGACTCTACAGAATAGTAAGTATCTATATCAAAAAAAATAAACTTGGATAGGGTGATCCAGAGCCTGACACAAAGCCTTATATCATTCTAAAGAAGTTGATTTTGCAGTAATCACCATCTGTCTGTACATTAGCATGTTTATTACATGAAAACAAATAAATAACATGCCCATGAAATATTGATTTGAGAGACAGCAGAATAATACAAGTAATTACATTGAATATTTATTATTTATTACTTATACTATGGGGGCTGTTGAATGATTGACTGATTGGCTGATGCACATTCTAAGGTGTGCAATTATTATTTTTTTGACTGCATTACATGTTCATATCACTTCATATACATTTTATTAAATATAATACTTTAAGTATTTAAAATTTATAATTAGAAATATAAATGTGACCCTGGACCACAAAACCAATCATAAGGGTTAATTTTTTTAAATAAATAAGCTTTCCATTGATGTATGGTTTGTTAGAATAGGATAATATTTGGTGCGAGATACAACTATTTGAAAATATGGAATCTGATGGTGCAAAAAAATCTAAATATTGAAAAAAACCTTTAAAGTTGTACAAATGAAGTTCTTAGCAATGCATATTACTAATCAAAAATTAAGTTTTGATATATTTACAGTAGAAAATTTACAAATCATCTTTACTTAATATCCTATATTTTGGCTATTGCTACAAATATACCTGTTCTGCTTATGACTTAATAACAATAATATTATTTCATATATACTAAATTATTTTAAATATTATGTTATGACATTAATTTATTAAATCTACACTGATCTGTTAGAATTACAGTTGTAAAATTACATTATTGTAATTGCACAGCACAGAAAATTGTTAAAGTTATTAACATTAATGATTAAAACATATTATTGTAAAATAATTTTGATAATCATAATTATGCAAATAATACAGACTAATCCTTATTAATATATTAAATGACCAATAATGATTTCTATTACATTAATTAAATTGTATATACATTTAATAAAAAGTAATATTTCTGTCTATATTTTTATTAGAATTACATTTAAATATGATCTACTATATATTTTTTATGATCAGTATTAGAATTACACTATTGTTATATCAATTCTAACATTTAATATTAATACTAATATATTCATATTAACAAGATTTTTAGCATTTTTGTGTCAAATGTTTATGATAAAAAACCCAAAATGGTTTGTGCAGATCCAAAACGCACCATTGGAGGGCAATACAGCTGTATCTTTAGAAAAGCATGCAAGTCCAAACAAGTCAGTATTGCAGTAAACTACTCAGTTGCGTCAAATATTAATGAGCGTTCTTGCTATCTTCTTTCTATTCTCTATTGAGGATTTCTGTTCGCTTTTGTTTTAGTCATATTTTATTAACACGTTTTTACTTTTTGAATTGTTATAAGATGAATAAAATGTGTTTTCGTTTCAATACCATTCATTTGCTTAAAGGCTGTTAAATTAAGGCAGTATTACATATTGTTAAGCACATTTCCTGTGAAGTACATCAGCGTGCTCTTGTTAATCGTTACCTAATCACTCCTTTACACAGTTCTGCATGTCCTTCTCAATCTTTCGTCCTGCTTCCCCGACCGTGCTTTCAGTTCTACAAACCTGGCCGTGATAAGAAACACAAACAAACCAGGATGTTTAATTAAACTGCCGTCTAAAGCACAAACACCAATAAAGCAAAAGGCAAACATCATGCCACTTTATCACACTCACACAGTTCTGAAATGTGACCCTGATTTATGTTGCATTATAATTTTTTTTTTAGCTATATGATGAATTTGGACCGTATCGCGGCCCCAGACTTCATCCCCACAGCCCAGGATGTGCTCCGAGTCCGATTCCCCACCACAGGGATCAATGACTACTCCTTCAGTGTGGAGAAGATCACCCTTAGGTACTGTATTTTATAGAATTCAAATATTTCATTAAAGAAACCACTGATGTGAGTCAATTAGCTGATGCAATCCTGTGTATTTTGAGGTAGACATGTTTGATATATATGACAACGAGGAAGTAGGAAGAAATTATAATGGTTGACAGTCAGTGTTTTTGGTTTATACAGAAAGTTTCAAGAATAAACATCACAACTTTTTTTTTTTTTCTGAAGGATTGTGGATGTGGGTGGCCAAAAGTCCGAAAGGCGGAAATGGATCCACTGCTTTGAGAATGTGACATCGCTCATATTTTTAGCCTCCCTCAGCGAGTACGACCAGGTGCTGGAGGAGAATAACAAGGAGGTGAGCGTCTCCTTCACCCCAGTCTGTCTGAATGTCTCTCCTTCCCTCTTGTCCTAATCGATTGCTTTGATCAGTATATCTTGGGTCTGGATTTGGATAATTCCTGAGACCTAATTCAATGCAACTCAAAGACAATAAGAAATGTGCACATTACTAATTTGCATAAAGATATAAAGACCATTTTTAGAACCAATAATTTAATTGATAAAAATAAATAAATAAATAAAAATAAATAAAATAAAAATACATAATAATATATAATATAAATAATATAAAATGTAACTTGTAAAAATAAATAATATATTATAATAAAAATATAAACATTAGATGAAAACTTAAAAATATAAACATTTGATAAAAACAAAAACTTCCATGAAAATTAGAAGTTAGAAGTACAGAATAAGTTATATATATATATATATGTGAAATAATTCAAGACATTAATAAATAATAAAGTAGTAACTGAAAGAGTAAAGTTTGAGAACAAACTTTAGCCTAAAAGTTTGAAGCAGTTGTAAAAGTTTGAAACTTTAGATAGATGGATTAGTAAGATGTTGCTAACATAATTTTAACGTGATTAGCATGTTGCTAACATATTGTTAGCATATTTTAACATGATTTGCATGTTTCTAGCATGTTTTTAACATGTTGCTATCATGTTTCTAGCATGATTACTATTCTAGCACAATTAACATGATGCTAGCATGTTTTAACAATTAGCATATTTTAACATTTTGCTAGCATGTTTCTAACATGATTAGCATGTTGCTAGCATGTTTTTAAAAAGATTTAACATATTAACATGAATGAAAAAATCCAGCTAAATGATTAGCATGTTGCTAGCATGCTTTTAACATGCAGTTAACACGATTTACATGTTAATATGTTAACAGATTTCTAGCATGATTAGCATGTTTAACATGTTTTTAACATGTTGCCAGCATGTCTTCAGCATCACTAGCATTTTGCTAACATGTTTCTATTATGATTAGCATGTAGTTAACATGTTTTTAGCATGATTAGTATTTTTTAGCATGATTAGCATGTTGCTAGCATGTTTCTAGCATGATTAGCATGTTGCTAGCGTGTTTTTAATGTGATTAAAAATTATTATTGTTGATATAAAATTTAAAAAAATCCAGCTAAAAAACAAAACCAGCTGATTTAGTATATAATTAACATGTTACTAGCATGTTTTAACATATTGTTAACATGAATAAAAAAAATTCAGCAGAAAAACAAGTAAAACAAGCTGATTTAGTAAATGATTAGCATGTTGCTAGCATATTGCTAGCGTGTTTTAATCTTTTTTAACAAGATATACGTATGTTGTTAACATATTTCTATCATGATTAGCATGTTGTTAACATGTTTTAGCATGATTAACGTATTTAACATGTTGTGAGCATGTTTATAGCATGATTAGCATGTTGCTAACATGTTTTAATGATTTAACATATTGTTAATATGAATGAAAAAAATCCAGCTAAAAAACAAGTAAAACCAGCTGATTTAGTAAATGATTAACATGATTAGCATGTTTACTAGCATATTGCTAGTAAGTTTTAACATGTTTTATCATTAATTACATGTTGTTAATGTTGCTAGCATGATTAGCATGTTGGTAACATGTTTCTAGCATCTTTTTGTAACATGATTAGCATGTTTCTAGCATGTTTTAACGTATTGCTAACATGAATGAAAAATCCAGCTAAAAAAACAAGTAAAACCAGCTGATTTAGCAAAAACATTAACGTTACTAGAATGTTTTTTACATTTTAACATATTACTAACATGAATTTAAAAAAATGTAGTAAATGATTGCCATGATTAACATGTTACTAGAATATTGCTAGCATGTTTTAACGTTTTAATATAATTTACATGTTGTATGTTGCTAGCATGTTTCAAGCATGATTAGCATGTTAGCATTCTAGCATGTTTGTAGCATCAGCATTTTGTTAGCATGTTGCTAACATGCTTCTAACATCTACCTAACATGATTAACATGTTTCTAGCATGTTTTAACATGTTTTAACATACTGTTAACATGAATGAAAAATCCAGCTAAAAACAAGTAAAACTAGCTGATTTAGTAAATGATCGCCATGATTAACGTTACTAGAATATTGCTAGCATGTTTTAACATGTTTTAATATAATTTACATGTTGTTAGTATGTTGCTAGCATGGTTCAAGCATGATTAAAAAAAAGTAAAACCAGCTGACTTAGTAAAGGATTTGCTTGTTGCTAGCATGT
Organism: Cirrhinus mrigala; assembly: GCA_036247105.1. Taxonomy (NCBI): domain Eukaryota; kingdom Metazoa; phylum Chordata; class Actinopteri; order Cypriniformes; family Cyprinidae; genus Cirrhinus; species Cirrhinus mrigala. The sequence continues at coordinate 18,620,914 of CM070028.1, read as the reverse complement.
TTTTAACATGATGTACGTTAGTATGTTGTTTCTAGCATCTTTCTAACATGATTATCATGCTTCTAGCTGTTTTAACATGTTATAATGTGATATAACATATTGTTAACATGAATGAGAAAATTCCAGATAAAAAGTAAAACCAGCTGATTTAGTAAATGATTAACATGATTAACATATTGCTAACATGTTTTAACACTATCTTAATATGTTGCTAGTATGTTTCTAGCATGATTAGCCCATTGCTAACATATTTGTAGCATCTTTCTAGCATGATTAGCATGCTTCTAGCATGATTAGCATGTTGTTAACATGTTTCTAACATGATTAGCATGCTAGTATGTTGTTAGCATGTTGTAACACATGGTTAGCATGTTCTTAGCATGATTTGCATGTTGCTAGCCTATTGTTAACATGTTGCTAAAAAGATTACCATGATTAGCATGTTCATAACATGTTGCTAGCATGTTTTTAACATGATTTAACATACTGTTAACATGAATGAAAAAAATTCCAGCTAAAAAAAAAAAAAAGTAAAACTGATTTAGTAAATGAGCAAGTAAATTAGCATGTTGCTAACATATTGCTAGCTTGTTTTTAACATGTTTTTAACACGATTTACATGTTAGTATGCTGTTAACATATTTCTAGCATGATATGTTTTAGCATGTTTTCAGCATTATCAGCATTTTACTAACACATTTCTAACATGGTTAGCATGTTGTTAACATGTTTCTAGCACGATAAGCATTTTCTAAAATGCTGCTAGCATGATTAGCATGATGCTAGCATGTTTTTAATGTGATTTAACATATTGTTAACGTGAATGAAAACAAAATGCTAAAAAAAAAGGGGAAAAAAAAAAAACTGCTTAAAACCAGCTAAATCCAACAGAAAAAACAGCTAAAACCCAGTTAAAACCAGCTTATTTACAGGATAAATGCATACATTTTAAATTCTGTATTATAAATAGAAACATGGATACACTTAATTAAAATCACACATCACAAATTAATTGTCAATTTGAATTATTACATTAATACGAATTACATTAGTGCTAATTTAATTAAACTGTATTAAGTTTACTGCAAAACATTTTACAAATACAATTAATTTTTTTTTTCATTATAGTGATTATAGAGATTCTTCCATATTAAAATAGGTTACTGACAGGTTTTAATTGTCATGAAAATAATGTCACAATACAAAACATCTTAGCTGTCTGAAAACAGGCTTAATTTCATTTATGCAAAAACAGGGTTTTTTATTTATTTATTTGTTTTTTGACACTGAGATAAAACATGACCCAGACATTTCTTGACAGATTCACATTCTATTGTTTCACATTTGTCTGCACCTTCCCTGAAATGCTCCTTCCTGTTCTTTTCCCATGCAGCACTGATAAATTGCGTAATCTCTCTTGCACCTAGTGTCTCTCTCATTTAATTAACTTCTGCTGTGAATGCTTGCTCTCTCCGGCTCCAGAACCGCATGAAAGAGAGCTTGTCGCTCTTCTACACCACCATCCACTCGCCGTGGTTCGCCACTAGCTCCATCATCCTCTTCCTAAACAAGATGGACATCCTGGAGGAAAAGATCAAGGCGTCAGACCTAAGAACTTACTTCACAGGGTTTGACGGTATGGAAATAAGTATTTGTGCACCAACAGTTCAGTAAACCAGCCTTAAACCGTTCTGCCCCTTAAAAAGAAATATTATGGGATGAGAGTAATCAGGCTGTCTAGGAAACTGAATTGACAATGCAGTTGGAACAGGTTTTGCTTCACAGCAGATGGTGTAGTACAGATATTAGTTTCTTAGCGCTGCTATGGAGAGAGTATTTGTGGAAATGGCCCCAGTTTGATCGCTTTAGATGTCTCGCCCTCTACCCCCGTTACTAACGGCAACCAAAAAATAGCCAATTCCGTGCATTTACAGGCAGAAAAAGAGCGTCAGACAGACCCTCTGATAGGAGTAGCTCCATCTTTAAGATTTAAAGATAGACAGCCTAACTGTTATAGTTACATTTAAAGAGACAGTACACCTTAAAAGAAAATTATAAGATATAATTTATTTGCGTAATGCAAAGCTGAATTTATAACATCATTACTCAGTCTTTTGTGTCACATTATTCTTCACATATAATTTTAATATGCTGATTCGCTGCTTAATATAAGTATTGTTGGTGTCCTTTTAATAATGTTTCTTATTTTTATCTATGTTAAATATTTTTGTGGAAACCATTTTTTTTTTTCAGGATTCTTTGGAAAATCGAAAGTTCAAAAGAACAGCATTTGTTTGAAATAGAATTATTATTTTTTTTTATATATATAAATTGAATGCATAGTTTTACTGAATTAAACTATTTATTAGTATAGTATATATACACACTACTTGTTATGAAAGTCCATTTCCACCACTGAATAAAAAATAAAAATAGATAATTTGACTTTTTATCTCACAGTTCGAATTTTTCTGATATTGTGAAATAAAAACTCACAATTCTGGCTTTTTTTTCTCAGAATAATCAGAATTGTGAGATATAAACTCACTCACTCAGAGTCTGACTTCATAACTAAGAATTGTGAGTTTATGTTTCACAATAGTCAAATAGTCAAAAGTCAGAATTGCAAGAAAAAAGTCAAAATTTGGAGATATAAACTTAAAATTGATAGACCAAAGTCAGAATTGCAAGATTCAAACTCATTTGCAAGCAAAAACGAATTGCGAGTTATCTTACAATTCTGACTTTATTTCTTGCAAATGCAAGTTTTTCATCTCCCAATTCTGAGAAAAAAGTCAGAATTGTGAGAATAAAGCCAGAATTGCAAAATTCAAATTTCCATTTGTAAATAAAAGTCAGAATTGTGAGAAAAAAAGTCTGAATTTCAAGATATAAACTCAGAATCGCGAGATTCAAACTCATTTGTGAGTAAAAAAAAAAAGAATTGCGAGATATAAAGAAAAGAATTGCACTGTATTTCTCGCAATTGCAAGATTATATCTCGCAATTCTGAAAAGTCAGAACTGTGAATTTATATCTCTCAATTCTGAGAAAAAAAAATAGAATTGTGAAAAAAGTCAGAATTGTGAAATTCAAACTTGAATTTGCGAGTTAAAAAAAAAAGTATGAATTGCGAGATATAAACTCAGAATTGTGAGATTCAAACTTCCATTTGCGAGTAAATAAAAAGTCAGAATTGTGAATCCCAATTTTCACTTTATTTCTCGCAATTGTGAGTTTATGTCTCACAATTTTGAGAAAAAAGGCAAAATTGTAAGGAAAAAATATTCAAACTTGCAGTTGTGAGTAAAAAAAAAGTCAGAATTGCAAAATATAAACTCAGAATTGTGAGGAAAAAAGTCAGAATTGCAGGTTTTTATCTCCAAATTCTGAGAAAAAAAAGTCAGAATTGTGAGATTCAAAAATGTATTTGCGGGTAAAAAATAAGTACGAATTGCGAGATGTAAACTCAGTATTGCGAGATTCAAACTTGCATTTGTGACCTCGCAATTCTGACTTTATTTCTCGCAATTGCGAGTTTATATCACAATTTTGAGAAAAAAGGGAGAACTGTAAGGAAAAAAAATATTCAAACTTCTCACAGCTCTATTTTTATAACTCGCAATTGCAAGTTTATATCTCAAAATTCTGAGAAAAAAAAGTCACAATTGTGTGATGTAAACTCACAATTGCAAGGAAAAAGTCTGAATTATGAGAGGGAAAAAAAATTCAATTACCTTTTTATTCAATGGTGGAAATGGGCTTCCATAACTTGTCAAAAGTTTGGAATAATACAGTAAAAACAGGAAAATGTTGAAATCAGTTTACAATTTAAAAGACCTGCTTTTAAAATATTTTAAAATGTAATTTAATCTGGTGATGGCAAAGCTGAATTTTCAGCAGCCATTGAGTTTTCAGTGTTACTACTCAAAAATATAAGAGGTATGGTAAAAAAAAAAAAAAAAAAATCCTTCTATTCAGCAAAGATGCATTAAATTGTCTACAACTGATAGCAAGTACATTTATAATGTTACAAAAGATTCCTATTTGAATGCCTTTCTTTTAAACTTTCTATTCATCAAAGAATCCTGAATAAAAAAGCATCACAGTTTCTGCAAAAATAATAAGCAGCACAACTGTTAATAATAACGTTTCTTAAGCAGCAAATCAGCATATCAGAATGATTTCTGAAGGATCAAGTGACTCTGAAGACCTGAATAAAGGCTGCTATTTTAAATCGCAAACCCTTGTTTGTGTGGAAAAGAGCTGCGTGAACATTCTGCTAAATATCTCCATTTGTGTTTTACAAAAGAAAGTCAGTCAGACAAGGTCAGTATAAGATGACAATCATTTCTGAGTGATCTCTCTAATACACCATTAACCCAATGAAACTACAACCCACTTTGAGCTCTACTGATTCCAAAAGGGTTAAATATTAATTCTAAAGCAGAAGCTCTAAACAATAGCGATTTTAAAAATGTTTGCTTAGATTCTTTCTCTTGCCTTTATTGTTCTTGCCTCTATAATTTGCATGTGCTCCGCCCAGTTCAATCGCTCTTACCTTTCAAGCTTGTACTAACTCCTCCCCTCCTCTGTGGTTTGGTGCCACCCTCAGGCAAACGGCGGGACGCGCAAGACGCCATGACGTTCATCCATAATATGTATAAACAGAGGGGCGTGTGTGCTGAGACAAAGGATTCCAAAAACATCTACACTCACTTCACCTGCGCCACGGACACCAGTAACATCCGGAAGGTTTTCAATGACGTGAAAGACACTGTCCTGATCAAGTCTCTGAAGGAATACGGAGTGCTCTGAGCGGCCCACTGCTTCTGCCGACCTAATAAACTGTGCTTGGATGGATGCGCAATTGATGGCTTGAATCGTCTTTCCTTGCGCCACCTCTAAGAAGCCTTCTGTTTCTTTGTCTTTTGCTCCATGTATTCCTATATTCCTACTTTTTGGTAGATAAAAACATCAGACTCTTATGGTATGACAAGCTTTCTTCAAATTAGATAACTTCGAGTCATCTGCTTAAAGTGACATCACTCTGAAGGAATGAGGAAGCTTTCATATGACACAGGAACGCCATACAACAGGCAGATTTTCAGCATGTTTTGGTTTCGAGGGGGTGGCAGGAATTTTACACTATAGCTGCTGGCAATAACGACCTGAGAAGTACAAAGCAATGAATGGCTGATCTCTACTGGAGCACATGCTCAGCGTCCTGCCCAAATATTTGACTTTACTGATTACTTAGAGCACGAGGGTGAAGAGTTTCTTTTCAAATAGGACCAAAGCTTCATATGGAAGCCTGTTTCTGTTTTACAGAATTTAAAAATAAATAAATAAATAAAGATACACTACCAGTCAAAAGTTTTTGAACAGTCAAATTTGTAGTGTTTATTTAAAGAAGTCTCTTCTGCTCGAGGACAGCAAAAACAGTTAAATTCTGAAATATTTTTACTATTTAAAATAGCTGCTTTCTATTTGAATATGTTTTAAAATGTAATTTATTCTTGTGATCAAAGCTAAATTTTCAGCATAATTACTCCATTCTTCAGTGTCACATGATCCTTTAGAAATCATTCTAATATGCTGACTTGCTGTTAAAAAAACTGCTTTATTATTTGTATTATTATCAATACTTACAACAGTTGAGTATATTTTATTCAGGATTCTTTGAGGAACAGAAAGATCCAAAGATCAGCTTTTATTTGAAATAAAAAGCTTTTGTAACATTATACACTATACCATTCAAAAGCTATATTTTTTTGGAAAGAAATGAGAGAAATTAATATTTTTTATTTAGAAAGGATGCTTTAAATTCATCGAAAGTGATGATTAAGACATTTATAATGTTACAAAAGATTTCTATTTCAGATAAATGTTTTTCTTCTGAACTTTCTATTCAACAACCTGATAAAATTCTACTCAGCTTTTTTCAACATAATAATAATAAATGATTTTTTTGAGCAGCAAATCAGAATATTAGAATGATTTCTGAAGGATCATGTGACTGGAGTAATGATGCTAAAAAATTAGCTTTGAAATCACAGGAATAAATTACATTTTAAAATATATTAAAATAGAAAACAGTTATTTTAAATAGTAAAAATATTTCAGAATTGTACAGTTTTTGCTGTACTTTGGATCAAATAAATGCAGGCTTGGCGAGCAGAAGAGACTTAAAAAAAACATTAAAAATCTTTTGACAAGTAGTGTGATAAAATAAGAATAAAAAAAGATAACTTTTAATCTCACAATTTTGACTGAATCGTGAGATATAAACTCGCAATTTTGAGAAGAAAAGTCTAAAATTCTAAGAAATAAGCTCGAAATTGTGAGAAATCTGCAACTGTGAGATATAAACATGCAATTGCTAGAAAAAAAGTCAGAATTGTAAAATATTTTTATTGTTATTATTGTTATTATTATTATTATTATTTCTTTTTTTTTTTTTTTATTCCATGGTGTGAGATGGAAACTCAAAATTGCAAGAAATAAAGTCAGAATCCATTCTTTGTCTTAGAATTGCATGTTTATATATATTTAAGTCTGAATTGTGAGATAAAAAAAAGTTTTTTATTCTGTGGAGGAAACAGGCTTTTATAATTTCCTTTCTCTAATATATAGTAGTCTTTTTTTATCATACAAACAAAAGCCAAATTGTTAAAATTTTAAATGTTGGGGTCTTAAATTAAAAATAAAAACTATTTTCTTGACAAACCATACTATTTTAGAGCAATACAGTCTTATATATTTGCTCAAAATGGAGATTTTACTGTTACTTTCATGTCGAATGTATGAATTTGTTTATATATACAGTATGATGTCTATACATTTGATATGTATATATAAAAGTACAGTTTCTCTGGTAGTTCTGGTGGTCTGTTTGTTGTGTATAACAAGTGTAATGTATCTTATTGGTTAATACACACTGCATATACACTGTGTGCATAATTATTAGGCACGTTGATATTCTGGTCATATTTTTTTACCAAGCACATTTACCAATTCCAAACTACTATTAATTTTGTATTTAATCATTTATACATGATATATATTTGTCCATGAAGGCTGGAAGTGAAAAACTCCTTATATTCAGGTGTGCATAATTATTAGGCACGTTTTCTTTTACATATAAATAAGCCAAAAAAGAGATTTAACCCGGACTGAAAAGTCAAAAATTATTAAATGCCCATGAGAAGGATGCAATACTGATGCAATACTAGAATTTCCAAAGTTAAGGGTCAGCACGGTGAGAAAAAAAAAACGGTGGAGAAGAAAAGACACGTTAACTGCAAAAGAATTAAGAATTAAAGTGAAGAATTAGCTGTGAAACCATCAGGAACCATTTAGTCTCCAGCGCCACTATTTTCCAGAGCTGCAACCTACCTGGAGTCTTCAGAAGTTCAATGTGTCAGGTTCTCAGAGACTTTTCTTGGGTGAAAAATCTTAAAATATGACCCTCATTTAATGTGAATAACATGCTGAAGTGTTGTGAAATACATGAAGACTGTTTTAGGCTTTATAGACAGATAAGTTGAGAGTGACTTTTGAAGGACCAGCATCAAATCCTCTTATACCACTCTTTCAAGAATTTCTCTTCCAAAATCTGGCAGTAAGTTTTGGGAGTTCATTTTAGTCCATCTCTGCAAGTCAGACTTTTCAGAATAGGAGATAGACTAAACATGAACTCCCAAAATGTACTGCCAGATTCTGGAAGACAAATTTTTGAATCAGAAGTACAAGAGGATGTGGTGCTGGTCCTTCAAGAGTCACTTTCAACTTATCTGTCTATAAAGCCTATAAAAAAAAACTGTCTTCATGTATTTCTTAACACTTCAGAATGTTATTCTTATTAAGTGAGGGCATTTCTCTGTCCAATGGTCATGCCTTAACTTTGCAAATTCTAGTATTGCATTAGTTTTGCATCCTTCTCATGGGCATTTAATAATTTTTGACTTTTCAGTCTGGGTTAAATCTCTTTTTTGGCTTATTTATATGTAAAAGAAAACGTGCCTAATAATTACGCACACCTGAATATAAGGAGTTTTTCACTTCCAGCCTTCATGGACAAATATATATCATGTATAAATGATTAAATACAAAATTAATAGTAGTTATTAAGATTGATGTGGTTTGGAATTGGTAAAATGTGCTTGGTAAAAAAATATGACCAGAATATCAATGTGCCTAATAATTATGCACACAGTGTATATACTGATTAATTTATTATTAATTCATACAAAACTCCGGTTAGTTGTTAAATTGACATTTAAGTATTTAAATTAATCCAATCCATCTGCTGTAATTAAAATTAGAAGCCTTACATCATTTCTAATACTAGTGTTTTCACTGTGAATCAATCAGGAAAGATTATATTTGTTTTGCAATATGTTTTAGATTATCATGATCATATCAGAAACTGAAAATTTAACTTAAGGCCTTTATATTTATGAACATCACCAGCATCAACAACAAGCAGATATGAAGCACTTTCCATGAATACAGCACAAAAAGAAAATATTGATCGTAAACCTCAAAAAATTTACATTTATTTTTTTTTATTTTCTCATCATTTTGATATTGCGTTTCTATTAATGTGATTTGGAATTGTTGCAACCCTGTTACCATTAATATTCTTTCTAAATAAAAAAGTAAATACTTTTAACTTTTATTTATTACCAATAAGCATGAAATAAACATCAAATTAAAAAAAAAAATAAAATAAAATAAAAAACTACTATTTTATGTGCTGATAAACAGATTTCGTATCAATTTAAGAAAACTTGCTTATTTTCTTGTTACAATAAAATGCATGCTAGAAATGTTACATGAAATAGTTTAAAAGTAACATATCTAAACGTTCTCAAAAAACGGTATTTTTGCCTCTAATGCTTTAAAAAAACCAAAGTGTACCGTATACATGGAAAGTGCCTTAGTATCAATGAACTGTTTTTCTGTGGTGAAATTTAAAATCTTTATTTCTTTTTTTTCCTTTACAATGCTTTTGTTTTGATTACTTTTTCTTTTGTCTTGTTTATCTAAATGATTTCCAACTCCACCCTGTTGTGATGCCAGGCAAAAAGGGAAACATTGATGACGCGATGGACTACATCAGTGCCCTGTACCTCGAACAAGCTTTAAACCGTAAAACTAGAGCATGGAAATACATTTACACACACTTTACCTGTGCCACCGACACCAGCAACATCCGCAAGGTCTTCGATGACGTCAGGAAAACCATCCTCATCAAGGAACTGCAGTTATACGGTATGCTTTAAGATGCGGAGCGGCGTCATCTTACGTGCAGACAATCGGAACTGCTTCCTGGAAAGACAAAAACATTGTGAAGATCTTTAAATATGGTATAACATGACTGAATGGATATCGCTATTAATGTAAATATAATTGATCTGAACTTTACTGACTGATTCACTGTACTATTTCACTCGAAAATATTTTGTGACATTTTTTTGCACCATTAAGAGAAAATTGTTACTTTCTGACTATCTTTACACTTACATTTGCATATTCTATCGAAATAGAATATCACAAAATATTAATAATCGAAAATAAAGAGACACTATTGATTATATTTAGAGCAGATATGACATGGCTCTTAAGACAAGTGACAAATATTCTATGAAATGGACAAAATGTCATCATGAACGTCATAAAGTCAAATTTCATTAACTCTTTGATTAAAAACTCTTTGTTGAATGAGAATTAATCAAGTACTTCTTGCGTTTATTTCATATTTGCACACAATATATTCAATAAATATTACTGTAGATAATATATACAGAACTATAAAAAGTCATTTATATAGTTAAAAAGACGCCAAAAAAGATGTTAATTGATTTTATTGTGCTGTTTTTTATAGGAGAGATATAGATAGATAGATAGATAGATAGATAGATAGATAGATAGATAGATACATAGATACATACATAGATAGATAGAACGCTGGTGCTGGAGGGTCAAGTTTTTTAATATTATATATTTCATATGTATTAATATATTTTTCAATTAATATATAATTTATATAGTAGAGTTAATGAAAGTTATCATGTATATTGTAATGTTCAAAGTGGATGTCATAACAAACGTCAGTAGACCGGGATGATTTAAAAATGAGCGGTTCATTCATAAATCATACACCTTACCATCAGGCTGTGGAAATACAAACCGGAAGACAGAAGACAACGAGCGCATCGCTGAAAAGGGCGTGGCTACGTAAGGTCTATATATAAAATATTACAATAATATCTATCCACTTTATTCTTTAAGGCTGAAGAAGGCCTAGGGGCGATACTTCCGGTTCAGTAACCGCTATAGGGAAATAACTAAGAATAACAACGCGAAGTAAACGTAAAACTCTTTGAACTACAAAACTGTGTGTTTATGAATAAGATACGGTAAGACACTAATTTGCAATATTGTTAAGTATTAACGAGGCAAACCACCAGCAAATGCCAAGCAGCAAACAAGCTGTTTTGTACAGCTAAAAATAGCTAGAGGCAGACCCATAAAGTGTACAAATGGCTGTGCTCACTCTTTTGGGAAAAATTAGGTGGATAAGAGAGAGAGAGAGAGAGAGAGAGAGAGAGAGAGAGAGAGAGAGTTAAGGAAAGTTATAGTGTAGCCTACACTGTAATGTTCAAAGTGGTAGACGGGAACATTTTAAAATGAGCGGTTCATTCGTAAATTCGTACGGTCTTGCCTTCAGATGTTGAAATACAAACCGGAAGACAGAAGACAACGAGCGCAGTGCTCAAATGGGCGTGGCTACATAAGCTATATACAGTATATAAAATATTACAATAATACCTACTGGTATATACAAGAATATACAAATATGTAGAATATAAATACAAAGAAAACAAAAACCATGATTTAAAATTAACATAACCGCAAGAAAGACCTGTATTTATTGCGTAACTGGTTCCCAAAGGATCTGCTCCTCTCCGCTCCATCATAACCCACTCAAGCTTGAGGATATTCCTCTAATCCCCTTGCTTCACTTTCTCCTCCATACTACAATAACTTCCAGCGCCCTAACCGATTTGCTGAACCTACAGGGCTTCAGGTGCTCTCCAAACAATCTGGAAGCAGCATTTTATGGGTTTTAGGCAGTGAACAGTAATAACAGGGCAGGTTTTTGGTCCTTTACTGCAACTGGAAAAAAATACAACATGCCAAATTTCACCTGTCTTCTCCTTCCGCTCTTCTCTCATTCATTTGATGAACGGGTGAAAGTACTTGAGCGCACAGGGTGGTTTTATCCTCATCGCTATAGAGACCACTTGTCACACTCGTACAGAAGTGAGAAAAGAGCCTCTAATTGCTTATAATTTTAGCATGATGTGGGGCATAATCACATGCAGACCTTTAAGGTGTTTGAAAACAGCCACTCACTTGAGGTCTGTGAAAAATGCGCTGGGTTTCAGTGTACTACTCTCTATTCATTCAATATGAATGTGTAACCTACCTCACAGAATAATTTTGTTATTTTCCTGCACGTCACGAACATTCCCGCCACAGCGTCATTTCCAGCACATCTCAAATTACATACTTGTGTTTCATAGCACTCTATCCACCTTATTTTTCCCGTAAGAGCGGCCGCGGCAAGTTTTATGTGTCCGGCTTCCGGTCTCATCCGTGTCCAGCTATTTTTAACTGTACAAAACATTTCGTTTTGCTGCTTGATATTGCAAATTTGTGTCTTACCATATTATTTTAATGCATTATCTTAATTATGAATACACCGGTTTGTAGTGCAAACTTTTACTGTTTACTGCAGGTTGTTATTCTTCTATTATTTCCCAGAAGTCTCACCCATTGCGTTGTATATGAATGATCTTAAATATGATCTTCATATAATGAAAACACTGAAATCTGTTTTGTAATCACTTTTAATAAAAAAAAAAATAACCTCCTGAAATATGAAGTGCCTGAAGTTAAAGAAACAGCCTTATACTACAAGACATAAATGATTGAGTATTAAAGGAGGAACCTCAATTTAGCAAAATTCAACCATATTAAATAAGTTAAAAAAAATAAATACTTTGTTTTCTCATTTTGTAATAATAAACAATAAAATAAATATAGCTGCAAGCAGCGATTGCTGGTTTCAAGGCATTTAAGCACATATGAAAAAAGACATTATGTAGCAAGCCTGTAACCATCTAAATCAATTATTTAAAACAGCATTTTTGGCAAGTCCAGATAATTTACTATAGAAATATTATGTTTTTTAACATTTATGACTGTTATAGTGCCAGCCGTGGTTCGATCTCCTTAAAACTTTGCATGCTTGTTTAAAATTACTTGTCGCATGTGCTCAGGAGGTTTCATGAAGTTTTGAGTATTTCCTTTAGGCTTTATAGGATTTGGGGTAAATTTGGACAGGCCCCTTTTATAAACAACCCCGTTATAGCTTCCCAAAGTGTAAATTTCAACATTTTTTTCATAATTATTGACTAGGACTAGTTCGCAAAAGTAGGTTTTTTACATCTTCTCAATCATTTAACAAACAATCTGATTTGACAGCAGTGGTTCGATGCGATTTCTTTCAAATTCCCATGGACCTTAGGGACTGTGTGTTAAATAGGCCCACCAAGTTTCGTTCCAATCAACCTCCGTTAACCTTGTCTAATAGGTGCTCAAATTCATAGGCCAATGGTGGCCATGTTTTTTTGCGATACGCAAATGTTCTTACAGCCACTTATGGCACTTTGGACCAAGGCTGTGCTCAGCAATTTTCATGTTGATAGGACAAATGGTTGTGTAGGTAAAGCCATTTTTATGATTTTGTTCTCTCTTATAGCACCACCAAGTGGCCAAGCACTGCAATTTTTGTCCTGTGACCTCAGATTGAGCTTTTACATAAGTGTTCTGAGTTTGGCGGAGATATCTCATTTCGTTCAGGAGTTATAGGCATTCTACTAAAAGTGGCCCTGCCCCTCTCACGTTTTGGCGTCCCTTTGCAACAGTGAGTCGAAAGTTCAACTTTTTTTTTTGATAATTATTGATATTCACTCTCCGGACAATCTTTCTGCACTGGTTTGGTTCTGATCAGGTGAAAAAACTAGGACAAATTTGCAAATCTGAGGCGTGAGCCAAGGATTCCAACGACACAAGACACTTGAACAATTTTATGAGCAATTTTGTACTTTTGATCGCTGTAGCGCCCTCGTCAGGCCAACTGGGTTGAGACTTGGTGACACTGTAGGCGGTGTGAGTACTACCATCCCTCCAAGTTTTAAGTCTCTATAACTTACAGTTTGGCTGCATGATCAGTTTTACGTGGAGATTGCTGATCCTTGGCCATTCTAACAATTACAATAGGGCAGGGACCCTCAAATCTGACCCACGAGATCCACTTTCCTGAAGAGTTTAGCTCTAACCCTAATCAAACACATCTGAGCATGCTAATCAGTGTCTTCAGGATCATTGGACAATCACAGGTAGGTGAGTTTGATCAGGGTTGGAGCTAAACTCTGTAGCGCATTGGCCCTCCAGGGCAAGATTTGAGGAACCCTGCAATAGGGTTTCAACGCTACATGCTTGAACCCCTAAAAAGTGTGCAAATTCTAAGCTCCTGCAAGAACTTTTCCTTGGCTTATTGTGAATGCCAAATACAAATCTTGAACCTCAGTTCGGTTTAAATAAGTAATTGGTTTGGTTTACTCGGTTTCATCTCCCTGTGGGTTACGATCCTCTTGAGGCCTCAAAAGAAAAAGCTACAGATTCGAATCTTTTAGAGTGTCATTTTCGTAATGAGCCGTCCCGTATACTGATTAGCCCATCTGGCCGAAAGCTCAGCTGGGGAAATGCATTCTGTGGCCTGCTGACAATCACCCCGGGCAAGCTGTTCGAGCTCACATCTAGAAACAAGATCTTTCCTAAATCCCCAGACCCAATTAAAGATGAAATTAGGTGAGGGAGAGGAGACCAAAGCTGAAAGAAACAAGGACGATGTTCATACTGTGAACTCAGACGAGCAGTTCAGAGTGGATACAAATGTCTGTTTTTTTGGCTTTGGTAAAGGCCACAAGTATAAAAGACGGTTCAAGACCTCACAGAGCATGTCAATTTTTCTAGCGATGTTTAGCGAATTTTTGTATAAACGTTAATTAGATTGCATCTTATAGGAAACCCTGGTTATTAAGACTTGTATGGCTTGACATAATGTAAATGATGTCTCTTACTAAAATATGTAGTAGAAAACCCATGAAAGATTTACATAATTTAAAAAAAAATCAACATTGTTTTGTACATATTTCGGACTGTTATTTCAATGACATGAAATGGTTGCACTCTGTAAACTACTGGTGTAACATAAGTCTTCACCGCTTTCCTGGTGATAAGAAGAGGAGAAAAGAATGGAAAGATGCCTGTGGACGAATAAAACTTCCTAAAGACCTGCGTCTTTGTTCTCTCCACTTTAGCCCTAAAGCCTTTGAGGCTGTTAGTTGATCACAGCTACTGAAAGAGCTTACAAATGGCAGAGACAAGAAATGCTAGATGCCATCCTGGCAGGATGTAAACAGTCGACGCTTGTCATGATGCCGCAGCCACCGAACGTTTTTTTTAGCGCGGATTTCACTTGATATCTGGGGGCGTTCATATCCATCGCCACCTGTAAGCTCTTTCAGTAGCTGTGGTCATCGTATCAGCATTTTATTTTCCGAGTTGTGTTGTGGTAAAAAATAGCAACAGGTAGCGCCAGTAGCTCACTGAGTGCAACCATTTCACGTCATAGAAATAATGGCGCCCCCCATAGTCCAAAGTATGTATAAAACAATGTGGATTTTTTATATAACATAAATCTTTTATGGGCTTTCTACTACATATTTCAGTAAGAGACATCCTTAACATTATATTATACAAACAGTTTTGGTTTCTATTGACTTCCACAGACAGAAAACAGATCCTTTCAGGTGCAAAACTGCAGGAACATTCAGCTTAAACAGTATGAATACATCTATACACACGCACAAAAAAGTCAATACACTGCAAAAGTCAATTCTGTTTGTTTCTTGGCCTATTTGTAAGAATTATCTAAAGATTGCACAAACATAATGAACACATGACAGCTCAGGTCTTGACCCAGTTACTTATAGAGGCATCTGCTATTGTTCAGTGTCATGAAAGATTTGCTCTGGCATTTACTGTGCTAATGTACACAAGGAGCGAGTCAGACCAGCCTAAAAATACTTCCTTATTTATTTACAAAGAAGTCAAATTTAATCTGAAGTGCTTTCAGAATCAGGTTAGATGTCACGCAAGTCAAGTTTACTTCACTTACAGTAAACTCAACTTATGCCTGTAGAATAGTAACTATGGTATTTAAAAGGATTATGTGTAAATTCTAATAATAGTGTTAAAGTTGACATGCTGCATAGACAGACACACATTCGCAGTCATGACACCACTTTACCTACCCACGCGCACTAATAGACAGCGAGTCGGAAACGCGCACTGAAGTGCGTCTTGATGCGTGATCCGGCGGCACTGGTGACTGTCATTCTCTGTTAGTCGAGCTGACACTCTTCCCGCTGGGCACCTTGTGTGTGTGTGTGTGTGTGTGTCAGCTTCCTGCAAGCGACAGCCGTGGCGCAGCCAGTCTCACTGCCCTTGTCAGAGGGACGCCTCGTTAGATGTGCTTGCCTTTTCACTCCAACAGACTCTGCTGCCCTTCTCTATTCCTGCGATTGGGGTACATGTGATAATAGCTTAAATTCAACAAGTTCAAAAGAGAAAAAAAGAAAATTCTTTCATACCTGTACTTTCAGTGTCTCCTCAAAATACTAGGTGTTCGCGAATCAGTCTGAATTAACAGTATAATGGCGTTAATGGGAAGGCTAATTTTAAAAAGTAAGTCAACAACTCACACACTCACATATGACCACTTTATGTCAAAAAAAGACTTGAAATGGCATTTTTTTACTGAGTAATAAGCTTGGTGAAATTTAAAGTAAATCTAAAGAGAAATTTAAAGAAATTCAAAATGTCTGTGACCAATATTTACTGAGCTTTGATGACTGATGATTTGAAAAATGTAAAAATAGTTAAAAGTTAACTATTAAAGAGAATAGTTTAACATAAGTTCACAAAATATGTTGTTTGAACTGTTGTTTGAACTGTTACTGCCTTGAGTTATTATTTTGGAATAAATGTAAAAAGCTTAAAAACACTAATTGGATGAGATTCATACTTGGCTTTAATAAACAGAATACTGATTACATTGCTAATGTAAAAATATGAAATAGTAAGCAAGTGATGTTTATTTAACCACATGAATTTTGATTTGATTTGCCTTTATGTTAGAAAGAGATTAAAAATGAAAGCTCTTGTAAGAATAACTGCTTAAAACGGCAGTCTGTTCCTCACAAATATGAAAGCCCATTTCCTCCATGTAAGAAAAACAAATTATGCTTTAGTAAATCACAGATATGACATATAAAAAGTTTAAATTAAATTAACTAAATGTCAAGACTATGAGATACAAAATCATATTTATTATAAAAAGCTGTAAATATGACCAACATTTTAATTTTCTATCAGAATTATTACTTTTTATTTCATAGTTATGACTTTCTGTCATGATTATGATCAGTTATCTCATAATTTTAACTTTTTGCCATGATTATTACTTTTAAATTGAAACTTTTTATGTAATAATATTGACAAACTTTGACTTAATATGCATCTCATAATTAATACTTAGTATCTTATAATTTGGACTTTGGACACAATTTTGACTTACTATCTCATAATTATGACCAAAGCCTGATTCGTACAGCAACTGTTTTTCATGGGGATGTAAGTGATTTTCAGCATTTACAGGGGTTAGTCTGTGATTTTATTGCCATCTGAATCCAGAATGTCAGTGTTTTTTTCTCCCACCACCCAAGAAAACAGGCTTCCATAGAAATTGGCTATAGCACAAAGCTATAAAATGGCTTGGGATTGACTTGTGACAGGGCCATCGCCAGAAAATCTTCAATGGGGGGCATTTAGTTTTCATAGGGGGGCACAATTATGAGCAGCTATAAAATTAAAGTACAAATTTATATATACAAATCATAAAATAATCCAAAATTATAATGGCATTCGTTATTAACAACATATAAAAGTCCAACCAAAACGAATTTATTTAAGAAACAGACAAATTATAAAATAAAACACAAATTATAATGGGAAAAAAACAGACAAATTATAAAATAAAACACAAATTATTATGCCATTCGTAATAAGCAAACAAAAATAAACAAGTCTAACCAAAACAAATTTAAAGAGAAACCGAAACGCACCGATACATCTCTCATTCGGCACGAATACAAATATTTCCCACGAGAAGTTCCAGCGCAATCGCTTAGATTTTTTTTTCTTTATAGAAGAGGAAACAACTTACTATGTCATTTTTTGTTGTGTAGATAAGAATAAGACATTATTCGGAATTGTAAAAGGTTTAGAGCGTGCAGATGAAACGCGGTCATTTTAGCTTATTTTCAGAGCCTGCTGTTTGGGAACGCAGATCTGGGAGTTAATTATAACGAAGCACTTCGACGAGACTTTGCTCAAGCATTTTAGAATGACAAAACTAGCATTTCAGATGCTGTGCAAAGAGATCAGTTCGTTGGTTAGTCCAGTTATACTGTCCCATCACAAAGTTACATGTATTTTTGAATGCGCATTAAGATGTTTCCATTGTAGTTTATCCGCATGTTTTATACCGGATAAGAATTTTAACCACTTAGTTGAGCACGGAAGTTTTTACACGCATTTTTAGAATTTATGCACGTTTTGGCGTTTCCATCCAGCATTTTTTTATGCAATATACCAAAATGTGCATAAACATAGGTGGATGGAAACACTGAGTTATTAGCTTCTAGAGATTAGTGGTTCTTTGAGCTAAATGATTTGTTTGGCAATATTTAATGCTAGATCAGTACAATGAACGTTTTTCGTTCTCAATAGTAAGTTCGCTTGTGATCATGTGCAGGGGGCTTGTCAAGTCATTTAGGGGGGCACTGCCCCCAAATGCCCCGACGGGCCTGACCTGTGATGTATATTTTACTACATATTTATAGTACTTTTGTAAAGCATAAATCACCATTTAGTGTCAATGTATGAAAAAGAGCAGCTTGGACATTCTGGAAAACATCATCTTTTGTTTTCAAAAAAAAAACAACAGCGAAAGTGATAGTCCAAAACAGCATGAAGATGAGTAAATTATAACAGAATTAAAATTTTTTTGGGGTGAATTATCTCTTAATGCACTTGAACAATTTTTTTTAATATTTTCTTTTTCAATTAAATAATGAAAAAAAAAATCAACCTCAGATGCTCAGCTTTGTTTCTCTCTGTTGCTTTTTAAATATTTGTGCCAAAAACTAAATCCCCATGCCAAGGCATCTTGAGATTGCGCTTGTATCCGGTTTTATTAATCTCAGGGTTACTTCTGTGCCTATTTAAGAATGTCAGACAGTTATTATGTGACATTTAGAAAGATTTATTCATCTTCTGCCTGAGCTTGATTATTGGCAGGTTTGCGTGAGCGCGTGTTATACTGAAGATATCCAATATCATAAAAAACTGGTTTAAGCAAAGCTTAATTTATTGACCTGAATATAACATTATAAACTCAGTATGACAGCTCACCGAAAATTGACGTCCACTCCCAGGTTAATAAAATATGTAGCATACTGTGGCCAAGCCGGTGGAGTTCAGGTAGCTTTAGACTCAGACTTTGAAGAGATGCTGGTCGCATTAGCTGCATGGGCGGCCATGATGTCACTGTGGCGCGGACTGCATTTACTGATAAGACGCTGCCAAATCCGTCCTGCCTCACACACACACACCTACAGGAAGGAACAAGCAATTTACGAAAAAAAAAAAGAAAATACACTGGCTAGAGCCAGTTTTCAAGTTCCTCTGTGTATTTATCAAGCATCTCCTGCAGTGATGTTTGGAAAGTGTCTTTTCATTTCAGCTAGGAACCAGCTAGCACCTGCAGTATGTAAAACATCAATAATTCGACCGGTAACGCTACCCAGGGAAACGAGGAGTCTTGAGAGGTCAGTGTCAAAGTCAATGTTCTGTGTAAATACCTGATGACTGTCCTCATGAAACCTTAACCATCCTTTATTCCAATGAAAATGCATTGCATCCCTCCATTCCTTTTTTCACTAATACTGCTGCTCAGCCCAAACCACCTGCAAGACAAATACATATAAATATAACATACATTTTAGTATTACTGTTACTATTGCTCATACTTGACACAATAATTTCCATGAAGCTGAATCACAAAAGTGGAATTTAAAAAGATGTAGAATGTTACAGAATTCTAAAAATGTTTAAATTGAAAGTAAGGCTGTACACTTAATCAAATCATGATATGGTCTTATGTCAGTGAATATTAAACTGCAAAAAGGCTATTGAAATATGAAGTTTGCCTGATCTGCGTATTGTGAATTAGTGGTGAAGTCTCGTCTGATCTCAAATGCATGTGATGCTTGTGGTTTTCGGTGTGTGCTGTCTCACTCTATGAAGACGTGAACACGTAAACTTCATCTCCAGAGCTGCTCTGAAAGTCACGTCATGAGTATTTCAACATTTAATTTGGCAAAAAACTAAGAAAAAACAAAAGTCAGCACACCATAGGCTCCAAAAATGCAAAAGAATTTTGAAAATTAAAAAATAAATAAATAAAAGAAGATCACGGAATGAAAAAGGCAAAAGAAAAAAGTGTGAAATTTGACTGTGAAAGTCAAAATATACCAAATTTATAATAAAAACAACAATACAAGCAATAAAACGTGCAAAACCAATATCATACCAAAAAATGTCGAAAGAAAAGGACAAATATCAGAATCTTCATTTAATCTCATAGGATTTCATTTGATAAAACTATTATCAGATATACATAGAAACTTAAAGGTCTTGAATTTCTACAACATGCCAAAAATAGAAGTTTGGTTTAACTTGAAGAAATTATGACAGAAATAATAGTAATAATAACAACTGTAATAAAGTAATAATAACAGCAATAACAAAACAGTTTATTAATACAAATAGCAAAATCATGTGATGTTTTAACTAAAACTTAAAAAAATAATAAAAGGAATTGTTTAGAAGTTTTTTTTTTTTTTTAATTTAAGTATTTACTTGATTTTTATTAAATTATTAAATTGTTTTATGAATTCACTTCATTAGACGTCATTTTTGATTATTAAAATTTAACTAAACCATTAAAAGGGGTAATACAGAAAATATGTATGTGGAAAACATCATTTTAAATTGCCCTTCTTTCTACAACATGCCAAAAATAGAAGTTTGGTTTAACTTGAAGAAATTATGGCAGAAATAATAATAACAACAACAGTAATAAAGTAATAATAACAACAATAACAAAACAGTTTATTAAAACATTATTTTTTTTAGCAAAATCATGTGATGTTTTAACTAAAATTTAAAAAAAATAATAAAATTAATTGTTCAGAGATTTTTTTTTAAGTATTTATTTGATTATCACCCATACTGATAATCAATTAGTAATGAATTCATAAAACACAGAATCCATAAAAAACAGACAATGAAGAACTTCTAAAAAAAAATAACTTTTTTTTTTTTTACAACTTTTATTAAAGTATTAAATTGTTAAAGTTTTACCATTAAAACCATTAAAAGGGGCAATACAGAAAAATGTATGTGCACTGTAAAAAACAATAAAACACAATATGTTGAGTCAACTTAAAACAATTTGTTACCCTGCTGCCTTAAAATTATAAGTTCAGTCAACTCAAATAAGTTTAGCCAACTTGAAATGCTAAGTTGTATTAAAGTGCTAACTTGTATCTAAGTGACAACTTAGATATTTGAGTTGACTAAACTAAAAATTTGGTTTGTTAAACTTAAAAGCTGGTGTTGCTACCCAGCTGCCTTAAAATTTTAAGTTAAATCAATTCAAATATCTAAGTTGTCACTTAGTACAACTTAACATTTCAAGTTGATTAAACTTTTTTGAGTTGACTGAACTTAAAATTTTAAGGCAGTGGGGTAACAAATTATTTTAAGTTGACTTAACAAATAGTTTTTTACAGTGTGGAAAACATCATTTTAAATTCCACTTTTGTGATTCAGCTTTTCTGTCCATGTTTCGTGGAAATCATTAGGTCAGGTATGAGCAATAGTAACAGTAATACTAAAATTTATGTTATATTCATATGTATTTGTTTCGCAGGTGGTTTGGGCTTAGCAGCAGTATTCGTGAAATAAGAAATGAAGGGAAGCAGTGCATTCTGAGAAATAAATTCTCAATTCCAAGTTATGAAGTCAGAATTGCGAGATATAAACTCACAATTCTGACTTTTTTTCCTCACAAGTGCGAGTTTGTATCTTGCAATAACAAAACAGTTATAATAATAATAATAAAACTGTTTATTAAAACATTATTTTTGAGCAAAATCATGTGATGTTTTAACTAAAACTAAAAAATGATAAAATGAATTGTTTCGGGAAGTTTTTTTTTTATTTTATTTGACATTTTATGTATTTATTTATCACCCATACTGATAATAAATTAGTAATGAATTTATAAAACACATAATCCATAAAAATTAAAAAAACAGACAACAATAATCTATTCATATATATATTTTTTACTAATTTATTAAATTGTTAAAGTTTTATAAATTCACTTCATTAGAAATCCTTTTTGATTATTAAAATTTAACTAAATCATTAAAAGGGGTCAAACAGAAAAAGTATAAGGAAAACAGAGAATTTGGGGAAAATTCGGGGAAAAAAATTAGGAAAACAATGAAACATATTTCTAGGCACCCTACATATTCAAGTGTTAAACTTGAATAAACTTGAATAAAATTAATAAAATCTCCAATCGACAGTTCCCTCTGGAGGGCCAGAAAAAAAATCTTAAAATCATAGTTAAAGTTGGCTCTTTTTTACACCCTAGTAACCATATAGCAAACGAGTTTCGCACAGGCATGTGCCACTCATATTTTCTCCTGAAATTGTAAAAATCTAGTTTCCACCCTTGCTTTTATGAATTTGTCTTTATTTAGAACCGAATCTATCTGTTTTGCTCTTGCTGCAACACATGCAGACACGCATACGCACCTGTTTTGAGGCCATTAATTAGATTTAACCAAAACAGCTCAGGGCTTTTGGTTTATTAATGCTGAGAAACACCAAACACAAAATGTTCCCAATTAAAATGAAGATGAATGGCAGGGCACGTCCCCCCGTTGAGCCTCTGCGTCTAAATTATCACTGTGCAGACAAACCATTAAATACGCAGCCCTCGCCCCGTCCCAACAGACTGCGCCCAAACCACCCACTGCGATCTGTCTTTCTCGGTCTTGTTTTCTATTTATGTCTCTCTCAAGTCCTTGTTCTGTCACTAAAGGTGACGAGCCAGGGGACGACGCATTCATAACAGCGTAAATAAAACACTCATGTTTTTTAAATAAGCTGCATTTAAAAAGACTCGACAGCTAATGAGGGATAAACAGTGTAAATAAACGCCTCTGCTTGATAATAAAGTAAAATATCAAAGAGTTTAAACACCAAACTTAAAAGGATATAAGATGAAAGCACACCTGAAACTCTTTCAAAATACAAAAGAAACTTCAAAATCAATGTTTGAAAAACATTACAAGGAATTCAGTCAAACACAGGCTTTAATTTCCTTGATCTTTTCAAGGCAGCCTGTGTTGGTAAACATCCTGTTTGACTCCTTGTGCCACATCCTGAAAGATGCATGAATGAGCTACCAATCCAAGGCTAGCTGTGAAATGGTTGCGGAGAAACTGTTATGACTGTTGACACAAGTCTTGCTGGAAAAGCAAACATGCACGAGAACAAAATGGTGCCACCGAGACATCCAAACACTCGTTTTGGCACCAGAGAGAGGTGGGAGGGTTTTATCTGTCTCTCTCTTGCCTTGAGGCACTCCATCTGTTTTTTGCAACTAGAACTTCTGATAAGAGCAAAGGATAAGTCTAATATTGTATATCTAGGCTTGTGACATGAAACAAAAACAAGTAATTTAGTTATTTAATGCATTTCATTAAATTGCATCTTAACAAAAACAGCTTAACAAAGCTTAACAGCTTAACCAAATTCATTTTCATATCCACCAGTGCATTGCAGAATAACTTGATAACAATTTCAACAAGGTGTTATGCAAGAATTTATATATTGAAGCCATAAAATGACCAGTTTTTTCACCGGCGGCACCATTACTTGAAAAAATTTCGGGAAATGCAAATATGGCAAAAACTTTTTAAGAACATTGTTTTTTTATATAGGGAATTACAAGAAATACTACCTGATCTCATGATGAAAACATACCTGTGGGAACTTTTTCGCAAGACGCGAAATACGTACCAATAAGTACATATCACTGCAGTTTCCAACAGAAATTAACACTAGAGGCGGTAAAACAGCAAGCACTTGTATTCGTTTTTGTACACAGTCATGATTACAGTGCCATATGTTTCGTTTTCCGAAGTAGCAAGCTCGCTCAGCAGCTCAGCCGGGACAGAAGTGGATTTAGGATGTGGAATCCTTGGGTACGAATCCTGTGAAAAACATGACTCACGCTGAAAGAACTGAAAGACTGAAAAACAAGCTAAAATGGCATGCTTGCAATTGCGTTTTTACGTCACATTCGCTTCTGTGCATACTATCGGGTAGGTTTAGGTGTAGTACAGATGGTATGTTAATTTAAAAACGTCACAGAGCGAGTTATAGCACCACCAATGGTTTTACATTTTAAGTCAGAACTGCGTTAACACGTATAAAACCAACACATAAAAGGTACCATATGTATGTTCATCTGTTTTGGGAAAGAAAACAAACACTGTTTTAGTGCCACCCTGTGGACATTTCATATTGAATATGTCATGAAACGTACATGGCGGTATGTATTTCGCATCTTGTGAAAAAGTTCCCACAAGTACGTTTTCGTCATGAGATCAGGTTGGAGAAAATATATTTCAGTATATAATCTTCACTTTCATGTTTTTGTAAAATGCACTAATAATTATAAATAATTCTAATAAATATAATAATATTGCAATAAAAAAAACCAACTGTAAAAAAAACACTATGCAATTTTATTAAAAAACAAATATGTAATTGGTTTCAAAATATAATATGGTTGTTTGTTCAACAATGTAAATGACTTATTTGTAGGGATGTAACTGACCATGCGATAGATTCACAATATGTTTTTTTTTTAACAAAACTCAATTGAAATTTTAAAACAAATCCCAAATCAAATAAATAAATAATATACTAATAAAAGAAATCTCTTCATATAAACAAACTAAGGCTTTGCCTGTGCTATTTCCATTTAAAATGAAATGGAAAATCAAATACATTTTAATCACGGTCCAAACAAAGACGCTGCATACATTCAGTTTTTGATTTAAATTTACATTGTATCATTTTGAAATCTGAAGCAAAAACAAAATGGTCTGACTTTAGCTTTTTGCTACATAAAAACATATCTAAACGAAGCAAAAACAGCAGATGGGCTGAATGAGACAAAAATTCACTCTCTGGCCCTGTTCACACAAGTGTGTTTTCGTTTTAAAACAGCATTTTAAAATAAAACAATCCTCA
The DNA here is from genome assembly GCA_036247105.1 of Cirrhinus mrigala. Lineage (NCBI taxonomy): Eukaryota > Metazoa > Chordata > Actinopteri > Cypriniformes > Cyprinidae > Cirrhinus > Cirrhinus mrigala. Next base: position 18,596,239 of record CM070028.1, on the reverse strand, counting down.
TACACTGGCATTTTTCACTGCGTTTCAGAAACGATCTCTGTCCACACTACACAACCAAAAACGCATGTCACATGACCATTCATAATGAGCATGATGTTATTGTATACACGGTCATCAAAGATACACAAAGCGAATGTGGGTAGCCATGCCATCGTTTTCAAAAGTCTCTGTTTTGGCCCGTTTGCATTGCAATGCATCCCTGAAGTTTTCAAACTAAAACGGGGTAGGCAGCATTTTCGAAAGACTCCGTTTTCAAGGGTCAAAAATGCCGGAATAGTGTAAATGACAGGCGTAACCGTAGCGAAAGTTATGCGTTTTAAAACGAAAACACACTAGTGTAAACATAGCCTCTGACAGCAGGTGGCGCTTATGGAACAGCAGTGATACTGCGTTTCCTGTAAACAAATCCGCTCTGAGCTTAAATACTACTTTAATATGCTTTACACAGGAGGTAAGATGAAAAGAAAATACTGTCTAAAACTTCAGTGAAGACAGTCAGTTCCCCTCAGGAATATTCCTATAAACTCCACCATCAAACTTATTGTGATTTGTTTTAACAATCTCAAACGATATGAATCATCACATATTTCGATCGATATTTTCTCCTTGGTGCAAAATCATTTGTTGTGATGGAAATGACACCACAACAGAAGGACTGTGGTAATTTGAGTAAAATTTATATTAGCTAAATCATTTGCATGCAATAAATGTTGCAAACAAGTGTCAAATTGCAAAATGAAATGATATTTACACTGGACTATATTTACTACAGTGTTTGAACAAATGGTTCAGTACGATAAATCCCACTCTGGAAATCAGTCCTGGTGGGTGGACAAAGCCGAGACAGTTCCGTCTTTGGTTGGAAAGAGTGAGCTCTTGTATTTCCATATTGAATATTAATGAGTGTTTGATTTGAGGGGGTGAACGAGACTGACCTTTCCTGCCACACTATACCAGTGATGAATCCCGCACACACACAGAGACTAATTGTAATCGAGAGACACCCAACAGAGACACACAAACAGAAACTTGCAATGGATTTCTGCCATGCAAGTTTCAAAATAAAGATAAATTGCATGCACATTTTCACCCAAGAAAACCAGGTTGGCCAAGAGGCCAGTTTAAACCAGCTAAGACCAGCTTAGGCTGGTAAAAATATTTTTTCAGATAGGTTGACCAAGGTTGACCATCTTAGACCAGTTATAAACTAGCTACCATATACCAAAATATAGCTGCGCCAACCCATTCTAATAGCTATTTTTAACCATTTTATGTTTTGCCGAATTTGTGGAGGATCTTATTGCAAGATAATATGAATTTGTACATTCTTATTTTTACGTTTTTGTGCGATCTAACAGCTGGTTCAGGGACTTTCAAACTTTTTTTAAATAAACATCACAGATTTCCTTATGAAATCCCCATGTCGTAAAATGGGTGTGTTATCTCTTGCGTTTGGGTTTAGCTAGTGGCATTTACCATCTTATAAACCATCTACCATGTTTCCAAATATAGCTGCACCAACACAGCCTCATGTAGGGGTGGGCAATGAATGATATCATATCAAGATCACCATAAAATTTAAGATGATAACGATGATAAAATCTGGATTATCTGGATTATCTAACAGCTTATCACACAGCAGAAATAAAGGCGACAGCTGCCAGTCAGTGCTTGTTGCTAATAAGCCTGCGTGTTCTGTTTGTCTCTGTGTGAATGAATGGTGAAGTTTCATCTGATACAGAAACTCAAACTTGATGCTTACAGTGATATTAGCATCTGTGTTTCAATGTATGACAACATGAACACACAAACTTAATCTCCAGAGCTGCTCCGATAGACATTATACCAATTTTACACCATTTAATTTGGGAAAAACTACCATCAAACACACACTGAAACTCAAATATCTTCACCACAAACCGCCAAAATAAGAGCTCGGTTTAACTTGAAGAAATTATGACAGAAATATATTATTGAATGTTAAAATATAATTCTCAAAGTAAAAAAAATAATCATAATATCTTTAAGGACTATGATAAAATCAAGGTGTTTTTTAATAAATTTATACAGTTCTGTTTTGCAGAGTCTTGCTTGCTTGTAAATGAAATTAATTCGATTACATTTTAAAAGGATGGTCAAACTGTTACACCTGTTACAACTTATACACCTTTTTATGATAAATTTGTGTCATTAAACAACAAATTCAATCATAAAACAAAAACCAGGGGGAAAAAAATCAAATGGAAAAAATAAAAAAGGAATAAAATTAATTTCAACAGGCCATAAATTAAAATTTATTTTATCTGTGAAGTAACAACGTTATGTGGGTCATACCGTGTCAAATCAACCAAATTTCGGAAATTTTCCCAGGTCAATTTTTTGATTTTGTTAATATTTTTTTCTGTAGAAAGACAAACATATATAGTGATTAAAGTTAAAATATTAAATGTCACAGATGTATTTTTACTGAGTAATCCACTATTTCGAGAAGGGGGTTCAAAATGACAAGTTTCACCTAAGATTTGGAGCCAAATGGTGCAAAATGACTTTATAAAGCTGCCAGCATCGTTATTTTATTTTTACACAGAGATTGGTAGGTCTATTAGTAAAATATGTTGACTTTAGCAATCTTTGTTTTATTATTTCCTAACAGTGACACTTCAAAAGTGGCAAAAAGCACTTCCTGTGTTTTTTTGCCTCAAGTTTGCGTGCCTGTAACTCAAGAAGTATTAAAGATATCTTCATATTCTTTCAGATTCTGGTTCTTAAAGGAGTAGTTCACCTCCAGAGCAAAAATTTACTCACCCCCTTGACATCCAAGATGTTCATGTCTTTCTTTGTTCAGTCGTACAAAAATTGTTTTTTGAGGAAGACTTTTCAGGATTTCTCTTCATATAGTGGACATCAATGGTGCCCTTGAGTTTGAACCTCCAAAATGCAGTTTAAATGAAGCTTCAAAGGTCTCTAAATGATCCCAGCTGAGGAAGAAGGATCTTATCTAGTGAAATGATCAGTTATTTTCTAAAAAGAAAAAATTACAATTTATATACTTTTTAACCTCAAACCTCCTCCAACTTCCTACATCGCTGTTTTACCTTTTTTTGTAAAGGGTTTTTCAACATACCCTAACTGTCATGAACAGGAACACACAGAGTTCACGCAGTGCTAGACAGGACGAGCATTTGAGGATATAGAATATATAAACTGTAACATTTTTTAGAAAATAACTGATCGTTTCACTAAATAAGACCCTTCTTCCTCAGCTGGGATCGTTTAGAGCCCTTTGAAGCTGCATTTTGGAAATTCAAACTCAGGGGCACCATTGAATGGAGACAAAATAAAGAATTGTTTTCCTCAAAAAACACAATTTCTTTCTGACTGAAGAAAAAAAGACATGAACATCTTGGATGACAAGGGGTGATTACATTATCTGTACATTTTTGTTTTGAAAGTGAACTTCTTCTTTAATTAACTTTTCTTTCGTTATCTTCATTTTAAAGGCCCTCGATGGTTCAGTCGCAGAGATATGAAGAAATAAAATATGAATAGTGGCCAAAAATCAAATCTGGGTCATTTTACATGCAGCTGATACTTTTTTCTTTTAAAGAGGAATATCTGAAGAACAAATAATGTTGAAACTAGAAATGTACCTCATGATTTTCTATCAACACATTTGCATAGAACATACTGTCTGAGTGCATGCCTGTAACTCTAAATGTATTCAAGATATTTTAATATTCTTTGAGCTTCTTATTTTGGATAAACTTTCCTTTTGAAATCTTAATTTTTAAAGGAGAAGTCCACTTCCAGAACAACAATTTACAAATAATGTACTCACCCCCTTGTCATCCAAGATGTTCATGTCTTTCTTTCTTCAGTCGTAAAGAAATTGTTTTTTGAGGAAAACATTTCAGGTTTTTCTCCATATAATGGACTGATATGTTGCCCCGATTTTAAACTTCCAAAATGCAGTTTAAATGCGGCTTCAAACGATCCCAAATGTGTTGTAAACCACCCCAGCCGAGGAATAAGGGTCTTATCTAGTGAAACGATCGGTTATTTTTATAAAAATAATACAATTTATATACTTTTTAATCTCAAACGCTCATCTTGTCTTGCTTTCCCTGAACTCTGTGTATTCTGGCTCAAGACAGTTAGGGTATGTTGAAAAACTCCAATCGTATTTTCTCCCTCAACTTCAAAATCATCCTATATCGCTGTTTTACCTTTTTTGTTAAGGGTGTTTGATCTTCTTTGCATGTTCACTTTGCATAGACTGGGTCGGTACTTCTGCAGCGATGTAGGATGATTTTGAAATGATTTTTGAAGTTGAGGGAGAAAATACGATTGGAGTTTTTCGACATACCCTAACTGTCTTGAGCCAGAATACACAGAGTTCAGGCAGAGCAAGACAAGATGAGCTTTTGAGATTAAAGAGTATTTAAGTTGTATTTTTTAATGAAAATAACCAATCGTTTCTCTAGATAAGACCCTTCTTCCTTGGCTGGGATCGTTACAATCACATTTAGGATTGTTTGAAACTGCATTTAAACTGCATTTTGGAAGTTCAAATTCGGGGCACCATATCAGTCCATTATATGGAGAAAAATCCTGAAATGTTTTCCTCAAAAAACACAATTTATTTACGACTAAAGAAAGAAAGACATGAACATCTTGGATGACAAGGGGGGGGGAGTTCAAACTAGAAATATATCATTTTCTTATATCACAAGAATTGCATAAAACAACGCTCTGAGTACCAAAAATCCACTGAAAATGGTTGAGGTGTATTTATAAGAATCTATATTTGAATCAGTTTTAAGGATATTTGAAAGAAGCTACTTCTGAACTTCTGAAGCTACCAAGAGGTCAAATACACAATATTGTACCTACATGTTACTCCATTGACATCCCAATATCTATGAGACTGAACCATAGCCTGAACAAGGCGGGCTATTTGCACTTAGTGTAAACAGACACTCCGATATGTAAAATAGTTGCGCTTTCTCATGATATCAGCTTTGGCTGCTGGTTGGTGGAGCTGCCAGCTTATAAACCATCTACCATGTTCCAAAAACCAACCTGACCACTTTAAACTGGTATGACCCAGTTTTTCCATTATGGCACTGCAAGCTAACAATGTGACGGCACAAAATTAGCAAGCTCCTGTCATAATCAAAACACTCGTTTGCAGTGTAGACCACTTTGTTGATTGCAACAGAAGCATTATAATTCTGTCGCTCGTTTGCTCACTTAGACCCCATGCACAAAGAGCGCAAGAGCGCACAGCATCACACCTACAGAAAGAGAGCAAAACAGACTAAAAACACATAAATATGTATTCATGCACAGAAATATGAACCCACACAGCCTTCAAAGCAACCATCAAACCAGAGAGAGCGCTTGCTAATCTGTACATCGCAAGTAATTTTCTCCTTGATGGAGTTCGGAGGTGAGGTCGATCTGCTATAATGTATTCTGTAATTTCAAGGCTGGTTCTGTCAGCAGGGCTTAAAAGCCTAGTTGACCTTTCCAACGAGACATTAGCAGCACTTACAGTGATGGGCCGCAAAATCAGGATCGTTTATAGACAGGAAAAGGAGATCTTTGTCAGCCTTGAGGCTGCATGGATAGCATGAGGCTAATGCTAAATGGCTAGTTTCCCGCAGTCAGTGCCATTACTGGAGCTGTAGGACTTAATATTGTTGTGCTGAGAGGTTACGACAAGGGTGTTTAGACCTGGCACAGGAGTTCTCGGATACAACCATTTCGTCATTTATGCTTTTGTGAACTCCTGTAATCACAGAAATACACTCTATGCAAATGCAAATGATAATGCTGTGCTATTAAACCAGATTTGTTGTTACTCAGGCAGCTAGCTAAAATTGTCAACAGCTTAAGTAACTTTACCCAGTTTTCTTATTGAGATCTTCTTTAAAGTTTAATTGTATTTAATGTGTACTTGTACTGTACTTCAAATCTTCAAAGCATATTTTTTCAAATGTTTCTTGACACACTTAAAGAGATCAGTTCACCCAAAAATGAAAATTACCCCATGATTTACTCACCCTCAAGTCATCCTAAGCGTATATGACTTTTTTTTTCTTTCAGACGAATACAATCAGAGTTATATTAAAAAAAATGTCCTGGCTCTTCCAAGCTTTATAATGGCAGTGAATGGTGACAAACATAGAAGCGCAGTGCAGAGAACAAAACAAGGATTTGTGAAGAAAAATGTCAGAGGATTTCGATATAAGCCAAGAGGAGACTGGTTTTCTTTTGCTGTAAACAAAACTTGGTTCTCACAAGACAAGAGGATATTCTCACCAAGTCAAAAGTTTACACACATACAAGTATTTTACCAAAATAATAGAGGGGGTCATACAAAATGCATGTTATTTTTTATGTAGTGCTGACTTGAATAAGATATTTCACATTAAAAAGACATTTACATGTAGTTCATAAGAGAAAGTAATAGTTGAAATTCTAAAAATGACCCTGTTCAAAAGTTTACATACGCTTTGATTCTTAAAGGAGAAGTCCACTTCCAGAACAAAAATGTACAAATAATGTACTCACCCCCTTGTCATCTAAGATGTTTGTCTTTTTTTTTTTCTTCAGTCGTAAAGAAATTATGTTTTTTGAGGAAAACATTTCAGCACTTTTCTCCATATAATGGACTGATATGTTGCCCCGAGTTTGAGCTTCCAAAATGCAGTTTAAATGCAGCTTCAAACAATCCCAAATGCGGTTGTAAACAATCCCAGCTGAGAAAAAAGGGTCTTATCTAGCGATATTTTGAGAGATGGGAGTTTTTCGACATACCCTAACTGTCATGAACCGTAAAAAACAGAGTCCAGGCAGAGTAAGATGAGACGAGCGTTTGACATTAAAAAGTATTTAAGTTCTATTATTTTTATGAAAATAACCGTTTCGCTAGATAAGACCCTTCTTCCTCAGCTGGGGTCGTTTACAACCGCATTTGGGATCATTTGAAGCCACATTTAAACTGTATTTTGGAAGTTCAAACTCGGGGCACCACATCAGTCCATTATATGGAGAAAAATGCTGAAATGTTTTCCTCAAAAAACATAATTTCTTTACGACTGAAGAAAGAAAGACATGAACATCTTGGATGACAAGGGGGTGAGTACATTATATGTAAACATTTGTTCTGGAAGTGGACTTCTCCTTTAATACTGTGTTGTTACCTGAATGATCCACAGCTGTGGTTTTTTTTTGTTTAGTGATAGTTGTTCATGAGTCCCTTGTTTGTCCTGAACAGTTAAACTGTCTGCTGTTCTTCAGAAAAATCCTTCAGGTCCCACAAATTCTTTGGTTTTTCAGCATTTTTGTGTTTTTAAACCCTTTCCAACAATGACTGTATGATTTTGAGATCCATCTTTTCACACTGAGGACAACTGAGGGACTCATATGCAACTATTACAGAAGGTTCAAACACTCACTGATGCTCCAGAAGAAAACATGATGCATTAAGAGGCAGGGGGTGAAAACTTTTGAACAGAATGAAGATGTGTACATTTTTCTCATTTTCCCTAAATAATTTTTTTTATTTTTTATTTAGTACTGCCCTTCAGAAGCTACAAGATAGATGTTCCCCAGAAGACAAAATAAGTCAAATTTACCCTGATCTTCAAATTCAATAAGTTTTCACTCCCGGGCTTTTAATGCGTTGTTTTTCCTTCTGAAGCATCAGTGAGTGTTTGAATCTTCTGTAATAGTTGCATATGAGTTCCTCAGTTGTCCTCAGTGTGAAAAGATGGATCTCAAAATCATACAGTCATTGTTGGAAAGAGTTGAAATACACAAAAATGCTGGAAAACCAAAGAATTTATGGGGCCTGAAGGATTTTTCTGAAGAGCAGCAGGCAGTTTAACTGTTCAGGACAAACAAGGGACTCACGAACAACTATCACTAAACAAAAAAAAAAAACATCTGTGAATCATTCAGGTAACAACACAGTATTAAGAATCAAGTGTATGTAAACTTTTGAAAGGTGTAATTTTTCTAAATTCAACTATTATTTTCCTCATGTGGAGCATATGTAAACATCTTTTATGTGAAATGTCTTATTCAGGTCAGTACTAAATAAACAATAACATGCATTTTATATGATCTTTCCTATTTTGTTAAAATAATTAACATTTTGCAGATTCTGACTTTTGCAGTAAACTTTTGACTTTAACTGTATATTATGCAACTAATTAAAACCCCGGTCATTATCAATTACGGTAACAATCATTAAAATTGATAATGTGTTATAATTAGAATTTCCATGAGAATATTGTTACTATAATTTTCCACTCCTGTGGCTGATATTCCCCAGTAGATTTTTCTTTTTTTCCCTTTCAGAATGAGGATGCCATATGATAGTGAGATAATGAGCCAAACACATGAAGACACACACACTCACTCACACAAAGGCACTTTCATCTCAAGAAATCTAATTAGTCAAACGCCATTTGAGAGGAGAATTGTGGCAACTTCATCTTCCTCATGCAGGCACAGAAATCCTCACCAGCACCCCCACACCGATTTACTCGGGGGGTGAAGGTTAGAATGGAAAAATGCGAGCAATTATGAAACGACAACTGAAAGATGAACATTTGCATTTTCGAAACAAAAATGGTGTAACCAGGGCCTCTAAAGAGCAAACGCAGAAGGAAAAAAGGAAAAACATACAAAAAGAGCATCAACAAAGCATCAGACTGCAAGCTGCTGCAGAGATAAATAGGTACGTGCCTGCTTGGCTTCTACATCCATCCATCTCTCTGATCTTCTCAGCCTGTATGGACACTGTCACTGAAGCAGACAGGACCATTTGTACTTCTGATGTTCTTTACTGGTGAGCATCCTGAGATGAGACAGAAACATAGTGTGATGATGGGCACAAACTAAAATACAACCCAGAATTTGGCCACATTAAAAAAAAAAAAAAAAATTCAGGCAGGTTCTTAATAAAATGTAAAAAATGTAAAAACAAACCACACAAAAAGACTACATCATATTATATTTCATGTGAAATGCTACAAAAAAAAAAATAATAATAATAATTACTAATTTATCAGTTACTAATTAATAATTTAAATAGCATTTTATAATAATTATTTAACCAATTATATATATATATATATATATATATATATATATATATATATATATATATATATATAATTATAAATAATTAGAGCCTTATTATTATTGTAATATAATACATATAAAATGATGTGTTATATTCATATAGTTATATAGTTATAATTAATAAAATTAATAATAATATTTAATAATTATTTAACCAATTGTAAAAAATAAATAAATAAATAAATAAATAACATTTATGCAATAACTTATAACCAGAATATAATCATTTTCATTTTTTTTGTTAAAGAAATGAATTTGTTATTATTATTATTATTATTATTATTATTAATAATAATAATAATAATTAATTAATATATAAAATTATTCATATAAAATAATGTTGTTTATATAGTTATTATTATTAATTATATAATAATAACAATATAAACTATATAAATATATTATTAATTATATTATTATTATCACTATTATTATTACTACTACTTTTATTAATAAATTAATATATAAACTAATAGAAATAATGTTATGTTCATATAGTTAATATAAAATTAATAATATAAAATATAAATATTTTAAAACAATTATTTAACCAATCGTTAATAATAATAATAATAATAATAATAATAATAAATACCATTTATACAGTAACTTAAGAATAGAGGCAGAAATGACAAGTAAACAGCATTATTATTATATTATTATTATTTTATTGAATTAATATTTACAATAATAATAATCATTATTATTGAATTAATATATACAATTATTATTATTTTTTTTGTTTAGTTTTTAGCTTAACATTTATATATTTATAATATAATATAATATAAAGTATAATTTAAATTAATATATAATATTATTTAAGCATATTTATATAACTGAATTTTAAATAATACAAAACGAGTAAAAGAACATAACAGGAAAAATAAATAGGCAAAATACTCTCTCTCTCTCTCTGTATATATATATATATATATATATATATATATATATAATATATATATATATATATATATATATATATATATATATATATATATATATATATATATATATAAAATAATTGTAAAAAAAAAAAAAAAATACAAATATTCAAAATAGATTCATATAAATACAGATTATATAAATTTATATAAATAGATAGAAAATGCATATTTAACCTACAATATAATGACAACACTATATAAGAACCAACACAATATAACTACAACACTGTATCCTCTTTTGACCTGAGCTAGTCTCTCTTTTATTCACACATTCTGCCTTCACTGCCGCCCATTAGAGCTGATGAAAGCAACGGGGTCTGCTGAGGTGAAATACAGCTTCATTAGCTATATCAGATTACAATAAACATTTAAAATCTCTTCTCCTGCTTATTCGATCAGTCATGTCATCTCACAAGCATTCAGCACCTAATGCCTCTTGCTTATGTTTCAGAGCTTCGTTAAGTCGCTGAAATCCAGCAGCGAGAGTCTGGGAGCGAGGGGACGACGAATGGATGAGAAATAGAGTGGATGGGGAGTAAAGAGAAAGATAGAGAATGTGTTCGAGAGACACCTCATTGAGATTTGCTCTCTTCGCTTTTGGGCGACGCTGGATCATGAGATGGGTGAAGCAAATCAGGAATGAAATTAAAGTTGGGCCCGCAGGAGGATGAGCTGAAATGACTGGGAGAGAGAGAGGGATGGGGGGAGGACCGCAGGGAATTGAAGAAGCAGGACAGAACAAGCCACTGCTTATCAGGGCCAAAGACATGGATTTTTACAGATATTCCCTTTTTGGTACTGTATAATAAGATGGAATAAAAACTTGCAAAAGTGACAATTAAAATCAACATAATGCAATAATCCCGTGTGAATGGCCCCTAAATATATTCTGGAGCTTATGTTAATAACTAGTGCTGCCAAAATTAGGCGAAAAATATTATATTAAAAATATTTAACGCCGTTAACGCAGGGACAGGGCTAGGGTTGGCCACCCCACTCACAACTGCTCCTTTTTTTGTTTTCTTGACAAGACATGCGCTCATTTAGTCACAGAACATCTTTATGACCACATCAGTAGGGAGACTTATCAGACGTGGACTCCAACTTCACTTCAGCGTCAGGCGCTCGTCAAACGAGTGCGGGAAAGGTACAGGTGACGAGTGAGCTTCAGTAGAACAACAGTGAACTGCAGTCAGATGAGATGTTGTCAGGCCATATGTCACTCAAAACCAATTTACCTGTCCTGTCAGCCATTATACTGTGCTCATAGCGCATGCTCTTCAATTGCACGTGCAAATGCGGCAGTGCACTGTAGCCTGTATAATTTCATATTAAAGCACGAATGAAACTATTAGCATGAGTGTCAGATCCACGTCACGTTTAGCAGCCGCAGCTCTTAAAGTAATAGCAGACAAATAACTCAGCCCAATCATACGTACTGGTACTTAGGTAGAAACCTATACGTAGGAACCTGATAAAAATGCTTATTTTAAAGAAAAACGTCAGATGGACCTGACTGCAGTTCTTCTTCGTAACCAACTCGAGCGGGCAAATGCTCGCATTCGATGGCGTCTGGCACTTTGGAGAGGTGTTCTCTTCACGGATGAATCCCAGTTTTCACTGTACAGGGCAGATGGCAGACAGCGTGTATGGTGTTGTGTGGGTGAGCGGTTTGCTGATGTCAACGTTGTGGATCGAGTGGCCCATGGTGGCGGCGGGGTTATGGTATGGGCAGGCGTATGTTATGGACAATTGACACAGGTGCATTTTATTGATGGCATTTTGAATGCACAGAGATACCGTGACGAGATCCTGAGGTCCATTGTTGTGCCATTCATCCACGACCATCACCTCATGCTGCAGCATGATAATGTACGGCCACATGTTGCAAGGATCTGTACACAGTTCCTGGAAGCTGAAAACATCCCAGTTCTTGCATGGCCAGTATACTCACTGGACATGTCACCCATTGAGCACGTTTGGGATGCTCTGGATCGGCGTATATGTCAGCGTGATCCAGTTCCTGCCAATATCCAGCAACTTCGCAAAGCCATTTAGGAGGAGTAGACCAACATTCACCCACAATCAACAACCTGATCAACTCTATGCGAAGGAGATGTGCTGCACTGCGTGAGGTAAATGGTGGCCACACCAGATACTGACTGGTTTTCGGACCAACCCAATACAATAAAACTGCACAATTTAGAGTGGCCTTTTATTGTGTCCAGTCTAAGGCACACCTGTCCAATAATCATGCTGTCTAATCAGCATCTTGATATGCCACACCTGTGAGGTGGATGGATTATCTCAGCAAAGGAGAAATGCTCACTAACACAGATTTAGACAGATTTGTGAACAATATTTGAGAGAAATAGGCCTTTTGTTTACATAGAAAAAGTCTTAGATCTTTGAGTTCAGCTCATGAAAAATGGGGGCAAAAACAAAAGTGCTGCGTTTATAACTTTGGTCAGTGTATATATATATTAGGGCTGTCAAATGATTAATCGCATACAAAGTAAAAGTTTGAGTTTGCCTAATAAATGTGTGTGTACTGTGTGCAATTATTATGTATATATATAAATACACACAAATTAATGTTTATATTTAAGAGAAATATATTATTTATGCACAAAATATTTTTATTTATATATAATATAACTCAAACTCAAACTTTTATTTTGTATGCGATTAATCGTGATTAAACGTTTGACAGCCCTAAATATATAATACAGTAGTCAACATTCGAAGTGGATCAAACCCTTTCATCAAGGTTGTCCTGAAACCAAAACAATAGCCATTCTTGTCTTAGGACAAACTCTTTTGATCCACTTTAAATGTTGACTACTATATATATATATATATTACGTATTTATTTTCCTAGTATATTCGTATGTATATTCATATCTCAAGATATGTAAGATACAAAAAAATAAAGGGACAATTTGTAAATATGTAAATGATTTAAAAAGTGATATATAAATATACTGTTATTGTTAATATGCATAAAAATTATTAACAACAAAAATAAGACTATTTTGTTAACATATTATGTTCAACAATTTAATTGCTAGCTGTACGTAAATTATTAACTAACAGGTGTCATGATTATATAACATAATATAACAATTTAAAGGGGTGGTCTGATGGATCTTTTCGAAGGCTTGTCTTCATGCTTCGTTTTTTAAAAATTACATTATTTTTCAAATATTTTACAGTGCTTTTCAGCTAGCATTAAAACGGCCCTCCCTCAGAAGTTTGCAATGGGCTCTGATTGGTTAGCTGGCCGAGTGTGTTGTGATTGGCTAAACCGCCTCTAAGTGCGCATCTTAACGTCCCGCCCCTCATCAGCGGCATGTGCTCCGGTTGTATTGTAAACAATGGCGTCGTCTATACTGCTTATCAATTTGAGACCGAATGAGAGGCAGAGGATATTAGTGAAGAGGATCGTGCGGAACTTGTGCAAGCACAGCTCTTAATGGTAGGCCTATGTTTTTTGTTTGTGTTTGTCTCATGCTTTTAGATATTCTGTTATTATGCTATTGCTTATGCTAGCTTTTTATATACGGTTTTATCATGATTAAAGCTTTAATACAGAACGCCAACCGCATGCACGTCCATGTTTAATGCTTGTCATAGCTATGTGAAAATAAGTGTATAAGTGGAACAGTTCATTGTTGGAGCGCTGATCTGAGAGGGAGAGATGCAGAGCAGGAGATGAGAGGAACAGGATTGTTGCTTTAGAACATTGATTTTGAAACTTGTGAATCCATTAGAATGGTTAGAAGACAAAATCGTGATTCATACAGCATATGAATAGATTTTTACGTGCACCCCCAGTCTTCTTCCTCTTCTCCAAAGCAGCGCAGCATTTAAGCACCCTTCGTTGCATGTTCCTGGGGGCGGGGTTATCTGGGTGTATGATGTCATTAACCCGGAATTATTTTGTTGTAGCCTCTTACCAGCCGTTCTCTGTAGGCGATGCTATGCTAATTCTGTACAAGACAATTTCTCCATTTGCATTTTTTGTTTTGGTTGTATGGCTTCAGAATGTAATGTGGACTATTTATAGGATACTTTTATGCTGCTTTTGTGTCCTTTTTGAAGACGTGAGGACAACAGGTAAACCAAAAATGACAACAGTTCAAGAGTGTTTTCAAAGCTTTGTACCATTTTGTCCCAGTGGAAGCAGAGAAGAAAAGAAGTAAAGGTGAAGGAAAATCAAAGAGCAAGAGAATGTCAGAGAAGCGACGAGGGCAGGTGAGCAAAGGGGAAACAACATCTCAGCACTTACCTTAAAAGCCCAGCTGTGAGAGCTCATCACACGTCATCAGATTTCACCTGAGGCTCGAGGAATCACTACAAGGGGCAAAGCAAACAGATCTTTTCTTTGTGTTGTGCGCAATGAAAAGCCGAGCTGTTATTGGTCACTGGCAGGAAATCACAGAGAGTTTCCTTAATGGAATGGAAATCAATACAGCTGCCAGCGGGGATTTCATGCCGCCAACAGAGGGAATCTGAAATAAAGCTAATCCGCTCACAGCCGCACCAAAGTTGCTAAAACGGGTCGTGAGATTTCAAAGCGAGATTACGAACGACACAAGAGGGAAGCTATGATAAGAGGGAGATTAAAACACGCGGGAGCCAAAAACGGACCGAAAAGTTCACCTTGACTGATAAAAATAAGGTAAAATGCGAGGTCAAAAAGATGAATTAACATATCCACAGGAGAACAAATAAAGCTAATAGGTTAAACCATAAGATAATATATTCTAGCTGAATATATTATCTGAATTACCTAAAACACTCACAAAAAACACACACACACATTAAATTAATGAAATAGCATTCATTTGTAAATGAATTTTTGAACTGATATATGTTCGCTATAATTTAAGTAATCTGCATATAAATGAATTTGAATTTTTATATATAATTATATATGAATTATTATATTATAACATTAATTATATATTATATATTAATTGGAATATACATACACACACACACATACACACACACACACACACATATATATATATATATATATATATATATATATATATATATATATATATAAAAATAATTAATCATTTATTAATATAATATAATATTATATATAAATATATTGAATTTGTTATTATTATTAATCAATTTAAAAAATGCTGTATATTATGTATATAAATTATTGTTATATTTTATTATAATTGTTTATTTATTTATATAAACATATATATTATAATAAAAAGAATTTAATTTAATTCATCATTTATTGATTAATATAATGTAATATTTTATATAAATATATCTATAAAAAATATTAATAAATCCGTAATCACTTTTATCACTACTCTAACAAATAACATTATTCATTATTTAAAATGTACATGTCATTTTTATTATTATTATTATTATTATTATTATTATTATTAATCAATTTGAAAATTGTTGTTTACAGTCATTTTGGTGGGGGGGGGGGTTCATGTTAACACTTTTGTTTGATATAATTTGATTAAGTAATCTGCATATAAATTACATAGAATTAAATTATATTTAAATTATTTTAGATACATCAATTATTTATAAATTATTATATATCATTTATTAGTAGTAGTAGTAGTAGTAGTAGTATTAATCAATTTGAAAAATGTTGTTTACAATAGTTTTGGGTTGTTGTTTAAAACTGGATGGGACCAGATGTAACATTTTATGAAATGGTCACTGGAAAAGCACTGATTGTCTGACTATTCTAAATAGAAATACTTAAAATGTAAAAAAGTTTATGCTGGTTATGGTCTTCACATACATGAAAATGATTCTTGAGCAGCAAATGAACATCTTAGAATAATTTCTGAAGGATCATGTGACATTGAAGACTGAAGTAATGATGCAAAAAAATTCAGCTTTGCATCACAGGAATATTTAAATTCTAACATATATTATATATATGACATATATACATATAACATATATAGAACACAGTCGTTCTGAATAGAAATATTTCACAATATTAATTTTTACTGTATTTTCAATCAAATAAATGCAGCCTTGGTGAACATAAAAGATTTCTTTCAAAAACATTAAAACATATGTGTATACTTCAAGATATATACTGTAAAAAACAACAACAATAACACAGTAGAAAACAGCACAAGAGGAACACTCACCTCATATATGACAGCCACAGTGCTTCAGACTGATCCGGGCCTGCTGCCTGCAGAACCATCTGGGAGGCCGACTTGAGTGACAGTGGGAAATCGACTGAGCAAATAGTCGGACTGCAGGGATTTAGAGAGAAAGGAAACAGACAGGAAATCAGAGGTTGATGAGAGGATCTCAGCAGAGAGCCTGAAGCCGACATGTTCCTTTCCCATGAGCGCGCTGAGGTGAAGCCCTTGTGCGATGTGTTGTGATGTTATTACGTGCTATATGAGCCGAGCGCAGATTCCTCTTGTTAGCGAGATGAAAAATGCACCTGTGGCTTCAAGCGTTACTGGTCTCCATTTAGCGGGAAAACTTTTTTCACTGATGCTCTTGGGAAATACCTGCTCAAGGGACCAAGCTGATGTGGGAGAACATCAGGTTTATTCACCAGCTAAACTCCTGCTAAAGAGAAAATACAAGTCAGTTATTGAAATACATTATATAGAGGTGCTATTTTTGTCACATTTAAGTCTTCAGTCTTTTGTAATTTTATGAATCATTTCTGTTAAATATTGTATATACATATACACACAAGCATTTTATTTATTTACATAATTTATAATTCATTCAAAGAGCTAATTTTAACCACTGATGCTCAGTGAGGGATTTAAACTTGCTTATTAACTTATTTAGCTTATTATTTTTGTATTTTACTTTGATAACAACATTTTTAGTAACAAAATTTGTAAAAGGGTGAAGTTTAAAAGTGAGAAAAAACAAACACAACACTGATAAAAACCATTGCTACTTACTGTCTTTGTGTTGTTTGTGTTGTTTTATTGGTTTCCCTCCCTTCCATTTTCTCACAAGATCAGGTTGGAAGTGATGCACAAACTGTATTCATAATGATATTTCAAGGTTTTCGTCACTTATATCATATTTTTATCTCAAACATGTTCTTCACTGTTTTCTTCTCAGTAAACTGTTAGCTGCACTAATTAACGTACGTTATCATGGCCGTAGCCAGCACTGTGAGGTAAATTGTTCATGTTCACAAATAAATTTGTTCTCTGAACTCCTCATACGAGTTCCTGCATGTAAATATTAAGTTTAGACAGTCTGCAAGAATGTTTATCGTCCGTGATGTGAAAATGATCGCTGCGACGATGGCGAAGTGCACGACGCTTGCGCGGGTTGCCAGATGCAGCTTTTATAAGCGGATTTGGACTTGTCTTTTCACTTAGTTTGACACTTTAGAAAGTTAATAAACTGGGAAGTTGCAGTTTAGGGATATCTTCATCTTATCTTATTTACAAACGATCTGAACTAATTTCGTTTTATTTATTTTTATTATTTCTCGCTTTTCATTTATTTTTATAGAAATATCTGGCAACACTTCATGATAGCCTGCACTTAAACTGACAGGAATCAAAGAAGCCCACGGACGGTTATTGCTGACAGGACACTGGTAAGGCAAACGCAAAAAAACATCATAATGTTATCTGTCAGAAACTTATCAACGCTATCACTAGTACACAGATCTGTAGAACAGGTTACAGAATAAAATTAAGTTAGTAGCCATGAAGAAGTGTGATATTTCATTCAGTACCCAACTTATTTTTCCCGTAAGAGTGGGAGCGGCCAATTGTAAATTTAATGGCGATCATGGTTTCCGGTCTCATCCGCATCCAGCTATTTTTAGCTGTACAAAACAGGTCATTTTGCTCCTTGATATTGCACATTGCATAATTTTAATTTTATTATTTTAATGTATTGTCTTAATTATGAACCCTGATAGCACACGTACATCTCGGAGACGGCTATTTGACGTCTGCATTTACATCTGCAAGATGTAGTTTGCTCATCTGCAATACGTCTATTGCTAGACGTCTATTAGATGTCTTTAAGATGTTTATGATTTAGAATGTATGTAAAACTGACATCTTACAGAAGCCTGCCAGACGTTTGTACACAGCAGATGCTTTCCAGATCAAGAGATCTTTAACAGACATCTTGCAGATGTACGTGTGCTATCTGGGAACACACTGGTTTGTAGTGCACCCTGATAGCACTCGTACATCTTGGAGACGTCTATTTGAGGTCTGCATTTACATCTGCAAGACCTAGTTTGCTCATCTGCAGTACATTTGTCTGTTTCCTATCAGATGTCAAATAGACGTCTATTAGATGTCTTTAAGATGTTTATGATTTAAGTATGTATGTAAAACTGACACCTTACAGACGTCTGCAGACGTTTGTACACAGCAGATGCTTTCCAGATGAAGTGATCTTTAACAGACATCACACGTATGCTATCAGACGTACGTGTGCTATCTGGGCAAACAGTTTTACCTTTTACTGCACGTTGTTAGAGGGTTTGAACTTGGGTCACGATTTAATCAGTTACCCAGATACGCTGCCATATTAGAGATACTCAAATGTAAACAACAGCACTGATTGCATGGGTAATGTATTACTGAATATGTTGTTCTGCTAATTTATGCTGTCTAAACCATGGGAAAAATGCGTGAAAGCTGCTAAATCATATAGAAAAGGACTTAATAAGCAGGAAAGGGCAAAATATTTTGACAAACCTAAGTTAAAAGGTGGTAGAGATATGTACGAGCAGTAATAATTAAGATATTAGGCTAATATTTCACCTACCTGACCGGAAATTATAAGAACAATATGGATGTTGTCAAGATTCTTGCCCTGAAAATCCTTTGGCCAGCCGCAAACGTTTTTTGTTCCTCAGACAGTTTTTTGCACCCTTCTCCTTGATTTGTTATAACTTTTGGCAGTCTGTAGTACTCCAAATGTTTTTCCCAGTTCAACTGATTAGTACAGCCCAAAACATGACAATAATTGACCATTTTCCGCAGCAATAATCAGCAAAATTTGCAAACATACGTTTTATGAGTGGTAAAACGCTAGTCATGGTGGAAATGACTCCACAACTGACACAAATTGTAGTGTTTGTAAGACTGACATCAATTATTATTTAATAATACATTATGAAAGTGTTTAGGTTTATTTCACTCTTCATTCATTATAGTAAATGTATTTTCATATTTACAACCGAGGACAGGGTAAAACATGGTAAAGACAGTGACCTTTATATAACTAAAATAAAAAAAAAAAAAAACGTTAGTTTTAATAAAAATCAACCCCCTGGGGACATAAATGCAGTTTAAACACCCACATATTGCAAAGTATGACCTATATAAGCTGCACAAACTATATGTTGACCTTTCCGAGATTGTCATATTCGAATCAGGCGAATGCAAGTATGCAGACTTAAAGGGATCGTTCACCCATTATTTACACACCCTCACATCATTCCAAACCAAAGCTGTGTTTTTTTGTTTAGTGATAGTTGTTTGTGAGTCCCTTGTTTGTCCTGAACAGTTAAATCACTCGCGGTGAAAACTTTTTAAATTTGAAGATCAGGGTAAATTTAACTTATTTTGTCTTCTGGGAAACTTGTAAACAATCTTATGTAGCCTCTGAAGGGCAGTACTAAATGAAAAAATATGATATTTAAGCAAAATAAGAAAAATGTACACGTCTCCATTCTGCTCAAAAGTTTTCACCCCAACACAGCTGTGGATCATTCAGGTAACAACACAGTATTAAGAATCAGGGGGATGCAAACGTTTGAAAAGGGTCATCTTTTATAAATTCAACTATAATTTTCTTTTGTGGACTATATGTAAACATCTTTTATGTGAAATTTATTATTCAGGTCAGTACTAAATAAACAATACCATGCATTTTGTATAACCTCAACTGTATGTTCAACAGAAGAAAGAAACGCATACAGGTTTGGAGGGTGAGTAAATGATGAGAAAATGTTGATTTTTATGTGAAGTATCCATGGTAAGTCACCATGGGTTAGAGAAATCTATGATTGCTCACCTGAGAGCATCTCCCGCTAACACTGTCTTTGTTGTGTTAATCACTCTCTCGGCATCGAGAACAACCACACTCTTCACAACAACACACACACACACACACGGGCAGAGCAAAAATTAGCCTCCGTACAACAGCAGAATAATGACGCGGAGAAGCAAACATCTCCCATCCTTTCAGCAAATAATGAACATTTCCCCTCACAGCCACCTTTTCATTTGAATGGACTATTTTTATTCAGATACAGCAGCAATTTTGGAGAAATTACTTTTTTTTCTTTCTCTTCGTTAAATGACTGCAAGCTGACATCAAATCCCCAACCCCATTGAATTTACACATTACGATTAGCAGTTTTTTGCCAATAGCTAATACAAGTTTGTCGAGAGCAGCTTGTTTTCTTTCTATCTTTTGATCTGGGTTATTATTGAATGGGTATCGACAGCATGTTGGGTTATCATCGCTGACGCTACATAGCGTATGTTATTGTTTTCACGCTATTGAACGTAACAGCTGCAGGGACCAATAAAAGCAATTTTCCTGGAACACAACAGTAGTTGTGCTCACCAGAGGAGGTTGTGTGTCACCCTAAGCGCTCACTGTGCACAGCTGTGAGCTACGAGCTGCTTCAGTGTTTTCCATAGAAGAGGAAACGTCAGGGTTTCATGCTGCTGATGATCATAGCGGTAATAATCACAACTTCATGCTGATTCATTCTATTAACTCCTCCTGGTGATTTCTGCAATGTTGTGTAATGAACAAGAAGTCATTTTGCACAATGGCGCAGTTTGTTGTGCCATTAGTTTTTGGAAAGTATTAGAAACAACAATTTAATGCTGTTGTTCATCTGATGTAAAATGAACCTGACAAAATGACTGTGTCCAGCAGTGAAAAGTATTAAAAAAGATCTTTATTTTTAGATCTATAGTGATGAAGTGATATTCAGCTGATTGGAAATCATTAATTATGCAACACTTTCTATAGCATGATAGGTAAATAATCACATTTATAAAATGGATAGTTCCAGTCTTTGATTCTGATTGGTTGAGGCGCGTTCTAATATACACCTTTGTTTACGTTTGTGTGTTGCTTGGCAACCACTTTGTTGCAACCTCAACCATTTCTGAGGAGCTACGTTGTTTGGTGGAAGAATAATGTTTTTATTAATATCATTATACTTTATCTGCTCTGTTATATTTTGTGAAACCTTACTATGTATATAGAATAACCATTTTATAAAAGCAATAAGCCCCATGAAGCCGTGGTTTACAGTGAATTTATAATACCTTTGCGTCGTGCCTAGCAACCGTTATGAAAATTAACCATGGTTTTACTACAAGTAAAACCAAAAAAACAGAGTTACTAGTTACTAACCATAGATTAACCATGGTTTTATTACACTAATCATAGTTTAACTATGCTATTTGTAGTAAAACTGTGGTTATACAAATGGTAGTCAATACACCAAAAATCATGGTTACTACACTTTTACTATAGTAAAACCATGGTTAATTTTCCTAAGGGATGCCCCTTAGGCGTTATAAATTCAACTGTAAACCACGGCTTCTTGGGGCTTATTGCTTTATTTTACTATTTTCATCAGTATAAAAAGAAATTTTGTATTTCCATTTAGTATTTCTATTTAATTTTTTTTATATAATTTAAGAGAACAAGTGTTTTAGCAATGTATTTAAATGTATTTACATTTATTTCAAATATTAAAAAATGTATTTAATAATTTACTTTTGAGTAATTTGGTCTTCCATAAAAATGACCATAAAAGTAATCCTAAAAGGAAATATAACATTTATTTAGTTAGTTTAATGATTGCTATGTTTTGTACAATATTTGCAATATTTATGTAAATGTTTCCAATTGTATTCATTATTTAATACTGAGTAATTTGGCCCTAAACATATAGTTTAACCCAATTAGATAGGTAGATAGACAGATAGATAGATAGATAGATAGATAGATAGATAGATAGATAGATAGATGGATAGATAGATAGATTCTATTTAATTTAGATTTTTATATAATGTTTATTTGTAGAAAATTACAAATCATGTTCCAAATTTCTTATTATAAATAAGATATATAAATAAAATCTAATTTAATATTTTTAATGCTTAGTTTGCATTAAAAATATTAAACTCTCCTATTGGCAATAACACTTTCTGAAGATTTTTGAAACACCTCTTTTTGATGCCTGTCTACTTCTAGCTTCATATTTTTTTTCTGTAAGTGCCAGAAACTTCTATTTTTATGTGTAATCCCCAAAAGTGCCGACTAGAAAAAAAAGCCAAAAAAAAAAGGATTAAGTTTTTAGCCATACTCATAAAGGGAAAAACCATTTCTCTCAAGTTATCTGGCTTATCCAGGGCAGCAGGCAAGTCAAATCAAATGACAGTGCAGAAAAAGGCACCTCAAGATTTCATAAATGAGATAAAAGAAAGTAAAATGCATCGTTCCAATTCAGCTGTGCTCTACAAAGAATGGCTCATTCTTGATAAGAGGTCAGAGAAACACCTGTCGCTCTTCCTGGCTGATGCGGTGGAAGTTTCCATCTATATCGAGCATGACGTCAAAGCAGCCTGTCACAACAGTGGCCTAGCCACGAATAAATCCCATTTACTGGCTTCTCTTCAACAAAACCTCAAAATCCCAGATGCATTATGGACTGATTCACTCGTCCGCAGTTCTGCGCCAATTTAGAGCATTGTCATGGGAATTCTACATAATTCAGCGTTGATTATGTATGTGACATCAGCAAGAAACACTGATTGCTGCATACAACCCACCAAAAAAAGGTACATTGTTTATTGTCAGTGGTGTAGCCACGTATAAAGTGCAGCTCACACAGAAGCTGCTTTCAAACCAAGCGATTTTGCTTTGAAATCGCTGAAACCAAAATCTTTCACCCTCACATGAAATTCCAAATTGCGTGGATTCCTCTTGAAATGACTGGGTATCACCCACTGAAATACACTGTAGCATCTGGACCAATCAGACACAGTTATTTGTTACATTTAACAAATAATTTTCAAAACCAACAACCCCAGCTATATGCTCTAGTTTTGGAGACAACCCCCCAAAGCAACGAACACCCTGAAAGGGCTCCGTTGCCAGGATGACCATCTGATATCATAGGTTTTATTGCTTCAAGGAATGCAAGCAGAGCACGCTACATTTCCCTATAGGAAAGACACAGTGCCTATAGAAATGGACTCTTTCCTATTCATTCACTGACAAACCTTTCTTTGACCTTCCTATCACACATAGCCCAGGTCATTGTGTACAGTATTACTGCATTGTATTTTAATTTTGTCCGTTGTATTTGTCTTTCTTACTGTTTTATGCATGCGTTATGATAGATGACTAGTCGTTTACTCACCTAGGTCATGTTTGGTTTCTTTGAATTCGTATTTTGATGATCTAAAAGATGGTGTAAATTAGATGTTGATACCTATGCAACATATTAGTGTTTTAAGAAACCTTACTAGTTTTTGCATCAACACCCAATCGAATTACATATGCAAAATACCATGCTCACAGACAAAGAGTCGCAAACTTTCCCTCCAAAGGTGAAAGTTACCATTGGTTCGTGGACCTTCTGGAGGCTGCGCCTCCAGAGACCTTAAAGGCATCAAACGTTTGACCGCCTCCCTCTCTTCCCTCTCTTCACTCTTTTCTGCAAGATCTTCCGATTGCTGCCCGTGTGGAGGAACCCACGGGGAGCCTGAGCCGGCACAGGGCGTGCCCGGCGGGCCCGACAGGCCCAACATCTAGAGCTGTGGCTCTCGACCACAAAGAGACAGACACTTTCACTCAACCCTGGAATTCACCCTCATGAAATGTCCTCGAACAGACATTTCTCTCTTCCATGTTTTTAGCTTCCTTCACTCGTCTCACATGACTTCTTTCAGAACCTAAGAGGATGAGGAGGATGAGCTAGAACTCGTCGGAACTCTAAGCTGCGCCAGGCCTTGCGGCCTTGTCTTTCCATTCCCCAAAGACCAAAGGACTTCAGCTGGGTCCTTCTCAGCTCTTGGTTCTTCTTCAATTTTCACATGGGAAGAAACTCCCAGTCACCATCGAGTCAGAACATCTTTGGAGTTCATCACTCTTCGGACCCGGAAGAACGTGATCGCGATTCCAAACCACCACTGCTCCAAACCATCGAGACTTTCACCCGAGACTGCATTCGGACACTTGTTCATCGACCAAGGCAATGTAAGTATCGTACATTTAACTAAACAAAACAGAGGTTTAGTATAAGCTGTAGACAGCACTGATGGTTTCACTCAGGTGGTTAACTGACTCTTTTCATAGCTACATTCTCTGGTCTCTCTAACTTCAGTTCTCACTGACCCTTCCCCCATGTATGAATGATTTCATGTCTGTTTGTTTAGATTAGTTATGTGTTAGTCCTTCGTTAATAAACTCTTGTGCACAAATTACATGAGTTTTGATTCTGATTCTGCCTTGCAAATGAATGTCCCTTTACGATTCCGATTCGAGCTACATGCTCTAATGCAACAGTACTTTAAGAAAGTTATTTTCTGTGCCCAAGAAAATATCATTTCTTAGAGTTGATATAAAAATCATACTGAATGTTTGCTGGACGAACAGATTAGTTGATGGAAAATTAGTTCTGCTACAGTTACTACTGGCAGCTGATATAAATAATTGTAATTAATCATAATAATTGTAATTATTTACATACATTTCCCTTTGAGCTAAATCGCAACAACACTGAACAATGGTTATATGACCTCTCCTCTGCACAGCACTGGAATGAAATAAAAAAAGTTTCGAACACTACACTAGCAGCAAAATACGATTAACACTTCTAACATGAGAGAGACTGAACGTACCATTTCAATAGATTTTGGTGTTAGCATGTTGCTAAACTAATGACCAACACTCTAATAAGCATAAACATACATGGCACACTCTAATATGTAAGGAATAATTGATGACGGGACGTTTAATTATTAGAAAATAACGCACACCCAAGGTGGTGATGCGGCCACAATGCGTTACTATGCCTCAAAACATTGTTCAGATTTCAAGACATTTTTGTCCTTAAAACACTCTTGTGAGTAGAATTATTTTCTTTTGCATCTCATCCTACACCTCTGTTGCTAATTCCAAAATGTCATTTTAGTTCTAGTAATGGGGCTATGGAAGCTCATTTTTGCAAAAGCAAATTTAAAGTGCTTTTGCGACTTTTTATCTCACAATTATGACTTTTATTTTCAAAATTGCAAGTTTACATTTTTCCCAGAATTGTGTGATACAATTTTCAGCCTTTTTTTCTCAGAATTGTGATATAAATGTGCATTTGCAAGAAACTGCTCAATTAAAAACTTGCAATTTTGACTTTTTTCCTCACAAATGCGAGTTTGTATCTCGCAATTCTGACCTTTTTTTGCACTTGCGTGTTTACATCTCGCATTTATGAAATTTTTCTCAGAATTGTGATATAAACTTGGAATTGCAACAAATAAAGTCAGAACTGCACGATAAAAACTCACAATTCTGACTTTTTTTCACATACACACGTTTACATTTCGCAATTCTGAGAATTTTTTCTCAGAATTGCGTGATACAAACTCCCAACTTTGACATTTTTCTCAGAATTTTGATATAAACTCACAATTGCAATAAAATCAGAAAGCAATTCGGATGGCTTTTTTTTTTGCAATTGAAAGTTTACATCTCGCAAATAATGTCATAAATAATGTGATTAAAAACCCAATTCTCGCAATTGTGAGTTTATATCCCACAATTTGTTTTTTCTCAGAATTGTGAGATATAAACTCGCAATTGCGAGTTATAAAGTCCCATTTTGCGGGGAAAAAAAGACTGATATGTTTTCACTGACTTAATAACTCACAATTGCGACTTTATTTCTCACAATTGCGAGTTTATATCACATTTCTGAGATAAAAGTCAGAATTGAGAGTTTATATCAAGCAATTCTGAGAAAAAAGTCAGAATTGCGAGATATAAACTCGCGATTGCAAGAAAAAAGTCAGAATTGTGAGATAAAAAGTCACAATTACCTACCAGTTTCCCTAAAAATAATTGCACACCTTATAACGTTCATCAGCCAATCAGATTTAAGCATTTAACAGCACCGTAGTATAATAAGTAAAATAATTCATTTTAAGATTAACTTGTAAAACTTCTCCACAATTAATTAATTATAAGTATATTTTTCTCAGTTCATCCACCATCTTATTTTATTGAGCTTGTTTTAATGCATTCTGGGATTACGTTATCTATGGCGAGTATATGTGTGGATGCCTCAAAATATGTCTATTAGCATGCTGCTAAGCTAACAACAATGACACTGTTAAGCATAAAAACAGAGCACACAGATATTGACATAAATAGTTTTACTATTTTATACTTTGTGTGCAATGAATTCTGGGATTGCCTTATTCACAAAGAACATATGACATGAAGCCCTAAAGAAATAGTTTACACAAAAATGAAAATTTGGTTACTATTTATTCACATTCATGTCAAAAACATGCTTTTTCATGCTTTTTTGACCCTAAAGTTCTTCCAAAAATCTAATTTGCGTGTTCCACAACAGAAATTCGTACAGGTTTGAAACAATATGAGGGTGAATAAATGATGATAAAATTATCTGTTCCTTTAAAATATCTTAGAAGACAGCATTTCTCAAAATGCTTCCTACTTAGGTAGCTCACTAGATTTTGAAACACAGCCATCAGGTTCACACAGACAGGAGAAAAAGAAGAAATAAGAGATACCTCAATTTACTATGTCTCAATTCGCTCTTAATAAATCAGGGGTTCGACCGCAAACAGACACCTGGAATTTAACAAAGGTGTTAGTATATTGTGCAAGTCTTTAATAACATGAAAGATTGAGAGGATATAGCCTTGGCACTTTGAGGCCCTGGACACCTGTTCAATTGTGAGATAATTCTCTTTGATTTTATGGAAGCAGTGCGTTAAAAGGGATGCCAAAATACGTTTTGCCGTTCATCATGTTCCCCCCTCCCCATACTCTAATTAAAGCTTCGGCTGTTGTTGCTCGCCGGCAGGCGGTTATTAATTCACAGGTGTCCGCGTCGACAGCGTCTCCATGGCAACGGCGAGGTGTCCCATTAATCCCTCCACATTTTATCGATGCTGATTAATCCCGACTGCAAACAATGACTGCGCGCTCACCTCGGCCCGTTTCCTACCGGAAAAAATGGGAGATTTGATTGCAATTTGAGCGCATTCACGTGGAAACAGTGGAGGGTTTGAATACAGTATTGAGCTGGATTTTGATTTGGAAGCTGATTTGCGCCATTTTCATTATAAAGTGTCAAATGGAATGGCCTCGTGGAGCGTATTATTTATGTCAGCCAAACTTGATTCGGATACGCAATAATGCATTGAGCTTAGTTTAGAAAAGAAGTTGAAGGAACTTTTAGAAACTTCAGCTCTTTAATAGAATTGTTCTTCCACTGGTAGACTCTCAAAAAAAAAGTAACTGTCAGATTGACATCTTCAAAAATGTACTATTTGGAGACCAATGATTTCACCTAGCAAATAACTGGCAAAAGAACATCATAGTCATATCTGAGCATTGAAACTTGAGAGTGGGCTCTTTTGTCTAGTCTAGACCTTAGCAACCGCATAAATAAATATTCACACGTTTCTGTTATTCACCATCATTCTCTTTGGCTGTGCGTATGGCGCAATCTTCATTAACCAGAGAGGAGTGTTTCATGGAAAGACCACTCCAGGAATTGCCAATCAGAAAGATGCGCTTTGTTTTCCCTGCAGGCTATACAGCTCTGAGTAATTCCTCTGGGAATCTCTTTTATCATGACAGACATTGTTCCTTTTACTTTTTCTATACACCTCAGCAGCAAGTAGGCCCCTGTGATCTGCACTCTTTGAGTGCTAAATACATAATGCATGACAAAACTCTCAACATACCTCTCAGCCTCTCTACTAACTCTATCATTTTTCATTAAAAAAAAAGCACTATTTGAGAACATAAAAATGTGAAAGTTGAACATGAATTTGAACTTGCTGCCTTGTCTTAGTGCTACTGGCTGGTAAATGATAAATATGGAAGCCCATTTTCACCATGGAATAAAAAAGGTAACTTTTTATCTCACAGTTCTGACTTTTTTCTTCCTTTCTGTACATTGTGAGATGTAAACTCAGAATTGCAAAAAAAATAAAAAATAAAAAATCTGTGAATTCTGTGTGTTGTAATTCTTTTTGACTCAAAATTGTGAGATGAAAGTCTCAGTTAATTTTTTATTTTTTTATTCTGTGGCAGAAATGGGCTTCCATATGTAAAGGAGGCCTCCTGGTAAGAGCCGTGCAGGTAAACCTCACTCCCCTCATCTCAAGAGACGCTTTAGGTTTAGGGGGACGAGTGTAATAGAGACCAACTGGTAAGAACTGTGACAGCAAAGGCTGCAGTCTTTAGTGTCCTTATTAACCCTTTAACTGTTACTCCCATTTTTGAACACAGACATAAAAATGCACTATTCAGACTTTTATTATTCATGAATGAAAACATTTGTAATATGATTTTGATGTACATTTTCCGTGGTAATGCAATGTCTGATTTTAAAATGCCTTTCAAAGGATGAATTTTGAGATTTTAAATTTTGAACTGATATATAATTTCTTATGATTTCTAAATTGTGATAGGGAAAAGGCAACAAAGAAAGTCAGAACTCATGTTATGATGTAGATTTTTTAAGTTGCACTCTTGACATATATTAATCTATTACTTTTCCTACATAATTTGTAACACAAAAATATGGTAAAATATCTGTTTAGGAGTCTTAGACCTTTCCAACAATGTATAGTTTGTCATGATTAGATTAGGATTTATTTGTAATATGGTGAAGTAAACTTAGGCGTCCCACAGAGTGGACGGTGACAGTTAAAGGGTTAGCGCACCAGCCTCCCATGCCAGAAATGCTGGTTTGAATCCTGTTTGGAATGGGTGATGAACCGGAAGGATGACACTGGTGCCGTGACCCGGATGGGATTGTGGTTTAGTGGGGTGAGTCCAACGGAGATCAGCTGGTCACTTACCTGATCTCATAAGGTGAACTAGCAACTGATGCTAGAGGCCCGGTAATGCTGGTTCAAATCCCGCTCTGAGCAAGTGAGGGGATTAGAACCGGAGGGGTTACATTGGTGCCATGACCCAAATGGGAGTGAGGTTTCGGTGGATGAGTGTAACAGAGGCCAGCTGTTCACTCCTCTGATCTCAAGAGGTGCACTAGCAACTGATTCAAGAGCCTGTTGTCTTTAGCGCCCTTGTTAGCACCCGCCTCCCATGCTGGATACACTGGTTCGATTCCCACTTGGAGTGAGTGAGGGGAGTAGAACTGGAGGGGTCACATTGGTGCTGTGACCTGAATGGGATTGAGGTTAAGGGGGGTGAGTGTAACGGAGGCTAGCTGTTAAGAGCTGTGCAGGTAAACCTCACTTTCCTGATTACAAGAGGCGCACTAGTGACTGAACAAGCTAATCAAGGTCTAAAGGCTTACTAAGAAGCTACAGGCAGGTGAGTTTTATTAGGGTTGGAGCTGAACTCTGCAGGGCTGCGGCTCTCCAGGACTGGAGTTCACCACCCCTGAGCTAGACTGATGCTAGAAGGTGCAGTCTTTAGTGTCCTTGTTTCCCATGCTGGAAACACTGGTTGGAATCCTGGTCGGAGCGAGTGAGGGGAGCAGAACCGGAGAAGCTACATTAGTGCTATGACACAGATGGGAGTGAGGTTTAGGGGGTTGAGTGTAACGGAGGCCAGCTGGTAAGATCTGCACGAGTAAACCTCACTCCCCTGATCTCAAGAGGGGCACTAGCAACTGATGCTAGAACCTGCAGTCTTTAGTGTCTTTGTTAGCTTACCTGCCTCCCATGCCAGAAATACCAACTCGAATTCCACTTGAAGCAAGTGAGGGGAGTAGAACCAGAGGGTTTACACTGGTTTACCTCGGGGTTACATTGGTGCCGTGACCTGTATATAAGTGACGTTTAGCTAGCCGGTAAGACCTGTGCAGATAAACCTCATTCTCCTGATCTAAAGTAGCGCACTAGCAACTGAAGCTAGAGGCTGCAGTCTTTAGCGTTCTTGCTACTGCCTGCCTTCCATGCCAGAAACACCGGTTTGATACCCTCTCGGAGTGAGCAAGGGAAGTAGAATCGGAAGGGTTACATTGGTGCCATGACCCGGGTGGGATTGAGGTTTAGAAGGGCGAGTGTAACGGAGGCCAGCTGGTCACTCCCCTGATCTTAAAAGGTGCACTAGCGACTGACGTTAGAGGCTGCGGTCTTTAGCATCCTTATTAGCACTCATGCCTCCCATGCTGGAAATGCCAGTTCAAATCCCACTCAGAGCAAGTGAGGGGAGTAAAATCGGAGGTGTTACACTGGTTTAGGGAGGTGAGTATAACGGTAGCCAGCTTAGTGAGTGCTCCCTGCCTTACATGCTGGAAATGCCGGTTCGAATCCCGCATAGATAACAATGGATTATTTAACCAAGAGATGTGGATGTATGGGTTCATTTTGATTAAATATTTCTCGTAAGCATAGATGCATTTTTACATTTTAGTACTTTACTTTAGCGAGTTCACAAAGGAACTTGCAAAATGTTAATTTCACATGCAAGACTGCTGATTTGCCAGAAGACTTTCCTTATGCTCCACCTAAAGCTTATAAATCAACGAGATGTTTTTGATCTGTGACAAGACTGTTTGAATGCTTTTGCTTACTGGATCCTTGGACTTTCAACCATTTTTAGGGTATTGTTTTCGTTAGCCTATTTTGTACTAATACGAGAGCCCGGTCTCGTAAAAATACGTATCAATAGCACGATTTTCTGTTTCTATTTGGTGTGCTATTCATACACTGATGTTGACTTTGGCGTGCATATGATATGCATGTGTTTGACGTGCATAATACACAGTTTTCGCGTGCATATTATACGCATACCACACTCCTTATTTTACCCATTGCTTATCATACGCCAAGTCATTTGAAGTCAATTTCTGCTTATAAATAAGTAGTAGCCCACACCAAATACGCACTTTCATGAGATCGGGTGACAACCGAGGTAGATACTTGAGGCAGACTGACTCCGCTTGCATTCATTCACGTGAATTGTCGAGATGAGGTGACCCCTTCTGGTGGTGTTATTTATATAGTGTCATTTCTAATCACCCTGACACTGACGCTTTGACTGAGTACCCTTCAACATGTCAGAAGTATAAAATGTTTAATTCCAAAACTTCCCCATTTACCAATGTGTTTTTCAAAATACCTTTTACATTTTCTATGTTTTAACCTTTATTTAATAAATGTTACAGTTCAGATGTATGTGTAAATGCTTCATTCATTCAAGTAAATGCATCGGTAATTTTGCAAAATGGGTTAAATATTTTATCTACACGTAAAACGGCTGTTTTTTTTTTTTTTTTTTTTTTTTGCTGTAATTACATGGTTTTGTAGATAAATTGTTAAATAAATTTTACTCATGCCAGCTTAACCAACTTGAGTTCTTTAATGACTTTCATAATAATGAGATGTTTATAGATTTGTTAAGTCATGTTATTTATGTATTCTAATCCATATAATTAAAACGAAAGTAAACGTTTTGGCTAGGTAACGCTATCAACTTTAAATGAAATATTAATGAACAGTACAAGTTAATGAACAGGCTAAGTCTGGCGTGCTGAGCAACGGGCCAATTCCGGCTTGGATGGATGCGGCAGTGTCGGTAAGTTGCGGCTGTCTCAGATTGATTGGGTCCAGAATCTGGCACTGAGTACACAGACATCCAGGCCGGGTGCGGCAGATGGGCAAGTCTCTAGCAGGTGAGAATTTACCTAAAACTGGCCCGATTGTGTATGAGGTCAAAATGGTACGTTTTCACTAAACTTTAGTCAGCAGCTTGACAGTAAATAAGGATCTAATCCTAATGTATCTATTTAAAAAAAACAAACAAACAAATAAACATTGTTTTTCGTTGTTGGGGTAGTGTTATTTTGGTTTCTGATCACCAAGGAGAGGCTACGCAAGGTCCTAAAGATGTGACTGAAATCCATGAATAGGTTGTAATAAACTGCTTGCACGAATGACCTATTGGGTAATTTTTTGACAGAGGACAATCTATTTTAGAGACTTGAGGTCACATTTTTGCCCGCGAAATGTCGACGAAATTGCAATCACGCCTTTAGAAATTTTGTACGAGCAAAACTTTAGAATGTAAAAACTTTATTTAAACAACCCAACATGTTTGCATTCAGAAGCCCACTGTGGAAACGAGAGACCCAGCATCATCTCCACTGCCGGGAGACCACATATTCATGTGCTTCGGTTTCAGGGAGCAAAAGGTAAGGGCTCTTATTGGCTGGGGGATTGCTATGGCAACAACAGAGTCGGGGAACAAGTGAAGGGGCTGCTGCCTGTCCGTTATGCATGTGCTGGAATGAAATGGGGAGAGACGGCCATAAAAGATGGTCTGACGTATCATGCAGGATGAACTGCAACCAGAACAGTTTGTTACATCATGGAAAAAAAGTGTAGCTTTTCTTTGATTTTTACCAATGAATGTGAGTCTAGCATCCAAAATGTCTCTGACTTACCACTGCCTTATACCTCTATTCAAATATTCATGTGTAGTCTGTCGAAAATTGCCTTGAATAAATAAATAAATACCACAAAGTACCATTGCCGTTTTTTCCCCCATGGTATTACTCTGAAGTATCATATACATACAGTGGTTTATGAATATATCAATTAAATAAAATATATAAATTTTACAATTTTATTTTAATAAATGTAATTATATTTTCAGTGTCTAGGTCGTTAGGATTGGAATATTACAAAGCTCAATATTTATCATAAATACTCTTCCAGATGGATCACTTACATAGACAAGTGATCTTTCCACTTGTCTCCTGACGATCTTGACCTTTTAAGATGACCTGTACTGTCTTGGATTGTCTTCTCTTGTCTTTCCATCCAGCGTGAGCAATGAAGCTCACTCCAGCGATCACAGGCCTCCTCTCAGTTTAGGTTTATTGCACCTACAGGCAACAACCGGCCAATCTAAATCAGAGTGACATGTGTTCCCATGGAAACCCCAGGAACATCTGCCCCTATGATAACAGAGAAAAACATATGGCAGAGGTTTGATGATCTGATATAAAATTCCAGATTTCTTGTGGACGCTTAGCCAAAAACATCCTCACTAGCAAGGAAACAGAATAACGTCGTTTTCAGAAAAAACACCGATTTCCAATCCATTTCTATCATTCTGTCATGAAAAAAAAACATTTTAAAAACTAATTCCAGCAGATGTCAAAGAGTTCATGCTGAAACATATATTACTCCAGCTTCCAATATAATACACGAAAAATCAATTTCTGGACTGTGTGAGAGGGCATTTTCAAAGAACATCATGTCAGAGGTGGAGAAAAGCTGTAGCAAGTGTAATCCTACACAAAGGCAGCTTTAATGTCATGAACAAGTCTTGAACAAATCACCATGTTGATAAGGACTGAAGGGCTTTTAATCACAACAAATCATGAGGAAGTAGTTGTTGTTTGTCCCTGGATAACGTGCCATTTCTCGTGATGAATGAAACCATGTCTTCTGAGACATTTTATCAAGATTACCAGTCTAGACACAAATAAATATCAGGTAGATGTATCCGATTTAAAAAGAAAAAAAAAAAAAGAGAGAGACATTATTCCACAAAGTGCATTTTTTGGCACACATATCAAGTGGTTATCTTGGAGTAAAAGAGACTTTACTCCACGTGGTGTTTATTGAGCGTTAACAACTTATTGTAATTAAGTTGTTACTATTCTGATCTGTGAAAACTTTCACAGTTCAGTATTGGTCAGCTGACCCTTTCCTAAGTCACTAACATCACTATTCTGATCTGTGAAAACTTTCACAGGTCAGTACTGGTCAGCTGACGCTTCCCTAAGTCACTAACATCACTATTCTGATCTGTGAAAACTTTCACAGGTCAGTATTGGTCAGCTGACTCTTTCCTGGGTCACTAACATCACTGTTCTGATCTGTGAACATTTTCACAGGTCAGTACTGGTCAGCTGAACATTCCCTGAGTCAGTAACATCACTATTTTAATCTGTGAAAAAATTCACAGTTCAATTTGGGTCAGAATAGTGATGTACATGAATCAGGAAATGGTCAGCTGACCAGTACTGAACTGTGAAAGTTTTCACAGATCAGAATAGTGATGTTAGTGACTCAGGGAAGTGTCAGCTGACCAGTACTGAACTGTGAAAATGTTCACAAACCAGTACTGAACTGTGAAAGCTTTCACAGATCAGAGTTGAGATTAATATGACTCAGGAAAGGGTCAGCTGACCAGTACTGAACTGTGAAAGTTTTCACAGATCAGAATAGTGATGTTAGTGACCCAGGGAAGGGTCAGCTGACCAATACTGAACTGTGAAAGGTTTCACAGATCAGAATAGTGATGTTAGTGACCCAGGGAAGGGTCAGCTGACCAGTACTGAACTGTGAAAGTTTTCACAGATCAGAATAGTGATGTTAGTGACTTAGGGAAGCGTCAGCTGACCAGTACTGAACTGTGAAAGTTTTCACAGATCAGAATAGTGATGTTAGTGACTTAGGGAAGCGTCAGCTGACCAGTACTGAACTGTGAAAGTTTTCACAGATCAGAATAGTGATGTTAGTGACTTAGGAAAGGGTCAGCTGACCAGTACTGACCTGTGAAAGTTTTCACAGATCAGAATAGTGATGTTAGTGACCCAGGAAAGGGTCAGCTGACCAGTACTGACCTGTGAATATTTTCACAGATCAGAATAGTGATGTTAGTGACTCACGGAAGGGTCAGCTGACCAGTACTGAACTGTGAAAGTTTTCACAGATCAGAATAGTGATGTTAGTGACCCAGGAAAGGGTCAGCTGACCAATACTGAACTGTGAAAGTTTTCACAGATCAGAATAGTGATGTTAGTGACTTAGGGAAGGGTCAGCTGACCAGTACTGAACTGTGAAAGTTTTCACAGATCAGAATAGTGATGTTAGTGACTCACGGAAGGGTCAGCTGACCAGTACTGAACTGTGAAAGTTTTCACAGATCAGAATAGTGATGTTAGTGACCCAGGAAAGGGTCAGCTGACCAATACTGAACTGTGAAAGTTTTCACAGATCAGAATAGTGATGTTAGTGACTTAGGGAAGGGTCAGCTGACCAGTACTGAACTGTGAAAGTTTTCACAGATCAGAATAGTGATGTTAGTGACCCAGGAAAGAGTCAGCTGACCAATACTGACCTGTGAAAGTTTTCACAGATCAGAATAGTGATGTTAGTGACTTAGGGAAGCGTCAGCTGACCAGTACTGACCTGTGAAAGTTTTCACAGATCAGAATAGTGATGTTAGTGACCCAGGAAAGGGTCAGCTGACCAGTACTGACCTGTGAATATTTTCACAGATCAGAATAGTGATGTTAGTGACTTAGGGAAGCGTCAGCTGACCAGTACTGACCTGTGAAAGTTTTCACAGATCAGAATAGTGATGTTAGTGACTTAGGAAAGGGTCAGCTGACCAATACTGAACTGTGAAAGTTTTCACAGATCAGAATAGTGATGTTAGTGACTTAGGGAAGCGTCAGCTGACCAGTACTGACCTGTGAAAGTTTTCACAGATCAGAATAGTGATGTTAGTGACCCAGGAAAGGGTCAGCTGACCAGTACTGACCTGTGAATATTTTCACAGATCAGAATAGTGATGTTAGTGACTTAGGGAAGCGTCAGCTGACCAGTACTGACCTGTGAAAGTTTTCACAGATCAGAATAGTGATGTTAGTGACTTAGGAAAGGGTCAGCTGACCAATACTGAACTGTGAAAGTTTTCACAGATCAGAATAGTGATGTTAGTGACTTAGGGAAGCGTCAGCTGACCAGTACTGACCTGTGAAAGTTTTCACAGATCAGAATAGTGATGTTAGTGACTTAGGAAAGGGTCAGCTGACCAATACTGAACTGTGAAAGTTTTCACAGATCAGAATAGTGATGTTAGTGACCCAGGAAAGGGCCAGCTGACCAGTACTGACCTGTGAATATTTTCACAGATCAGAATAGTGATGTTAGTGACTCACGGAAGGGTCAGCTGACCAGTACTGAATTGTGAAAGTTTTCACAGATCAGAATAGTGAATAATATGACTCAGGGAAGGGTCAGCTGACCAGTACTAACCTGTGAAAGTTTTCACACATCAAAATAGTGATGTTAGTGACTCAGGGAAGGGTCAGCTGACCAGTACTGAACTGTAAAAGTTTTCACAGATCAGAATAGTGATGTTAGTGACTTAGGAAAGGGTCAGCTGACCAATACTGAACTGTGAAAGTTTTCACAGATCAGAATAGTGATGTTAGTGACCCAGGAAAGGGCCAGCTGACCAGTACTGACCTGTGAATATTTTCACAGATCAGAATAGTGATGTTAGTGACTCACGGAAGGGTCAGCTGACCAGTACTGAATTGTGAAAGTTTTCACAGATCAGAATAGTGAATAATATGACTCAGGGAAGGGTCAGCTGACCAGTACTAACCTGTGAAAGTTTTCACACATCAAAATAGTGATGTTAGTGACTCAGGGAAGGGTCAGCTGACCAGTACTGAACTGTAAAAGTTTTCACAGATCAGAATAGTGAATAATATGACTCAGGGAAGGGTCAGCTGACCAGTACTGATAGAAGAAAAAGAGAGCAGAGCATTAGGAACACTGTTACGCAATAAATAGCGATTGTGAAAGTTTTCACAAATCGAGTTTGACTTAAAAACAATGTTTTTGTATTTGAGCAGTCTGCGTGTTTAATGGCAAAATACGTTAAACATGAAGAGTGCATATTTTTCACATTCCTTACTATAGCGGACTTACCAAGGGGGTTACGGACAAGAGCTTTGCTGTGAAAAAATTCACAGATCAAGCTGGTTCACATGACACTGGTTTCAGTCTGCTAAGTTTCCAACTTTCGGAGCTATAAGCATTATAAAATTAAGAGTCGAAAAAATAAAATAAAATTTCAGCCAAAAGGCACATCATCACAAGAATTCACAAATCATGGAGAACTACATTCGGGATTATTTGCATGTTTATGACAGCGCGTTGTGCATTTATAGCCAAAAAAAATCCGAATATCAAACCGCAAACTATCTTTACTGCGGTATAAGACCTTTGCTGATAGGCTTGTGCAACAACACATCATGTGAATTTTCCGCTTGAGCTGAACATTTTCAACTTGCATGGAAGATGCGATTGACGCAAATATGCATTATTCTCTTCAGTTGCGATGCCTAATTCACGTCTTTGCATTGACTTTGTATATAATTTGTGCAAATTTTTAAATAGAAATTTTTAAACTTTTGGTGTGCACATGCCACAACTCGATGCAACTATTCGCATCACATTTGGTGTGCACACACCATTACTCGCGGGATGTTTTTCATGTCCAGTGCAAATAAAAACATTGGGCATCCTCTCCTCCATTTTCTGATCAGTGTTGGGTAAGTTACTCTAAAAAGTTACGAAATACTAGTTACTAATTACAACTTTAACAGTGTAATTAGATTACTGTACAAATTACTCTCTCCAAAAAGTATTTAATTACTTATTACTAATTACTTTATAAATCCTGTATACACCTCGACAAGTTAATGATACAAGGATAGACATGAAACAGTTCTTTTAATTCTTCAAATAAATAATAGATAACTATATAAATTATTCTGGTCACTCTTTAGATTAGGGTCCAATTCTCACTATTTACTAGTGAGACTAGAGCGATAAACTCCCTATAAACTAGAGTGAGTAATGGTACGTTCACACCAAAAGCAAAGTGAATCTGTGCATTGCGTCACACTTTAGATTAGGGTCCAATTCTCACTATTTACTAGTAAGACTAGAGCAATAAACTCACTATAAACTAGAGTAAGTAATGGTGTGTTCACACCAAAAGCAAAGCGAATCCTAGATTACTTGTGGGATGTTTTTCGTGTCACTCACGCAAATAAAAACATCGCATCCTTCATTTTCTGATACAACTGGATGTGTCAAACCAGACAATAAGCCAATAAGCCCTTCGCTGATAGGCTTGCACAACGTGTCATATGAATATTCTGCTCTAGTTTTTCAACATGCGCAGAAGACGTGATTGCTGCAAATGCACATTATTCGCCTCAATCACAATGCCAAATTTGCATAATTCACGTTGCCCAGTACAAATTTTTGCCTATTCATGTATTTGCATTGACTTTGTATGTAATATACTTGCATAAATATTTAAATTAGTTTTGGTGTGCACACACCATAACACGATGCAAATATTCGCTTTGCGTTTGGTGTGCACACACCATTACTCGCTCTAGATTACTCGCGGGATGTTTTTCGTGTCACATGCAAATAAAAATGTAGTTCGCACAAATATCATGTCTATTTGCATCTTTGTACTGACTCTGTATGTAATCCACTAGCGCAAATAATTAAATTCACTTTTAATGTGTGCACACTATAACACAATGCAAATATTTGCTTTGCGTTTGGTGTGCACACACTATTACTCGCTCTAGATTACTCGCAGGATGTTTTTCATGTCACATGCAAATAAAAATGTAGTTCGCACAAATATTCACGTCTATTTGCATCTTTGTAGTGACTCTGTATGTAATCCACTAGCGCAAATAATTAAATTCACTTTTAATGTGTGCACACTATAACGCAATGCAAATATTTGCTTTGCGTTTGGTGTGCACACACCATTACTCGCTCTAGATTACTCGCGGGATTTTTTTTCGTGTCACATGCAAATAAAAATGTAGTTCGCACAAATATCATGTCTATTTGCATCTTTGTACTGACTCTGTATGTAATCCACTAGCGCAAATAATTAAATTCACTTTTAATGTGTGCACACTATAACGCAATGCAAATATTTGCTTTTCGTTTGGTGTGCACACACCATTACTCGCTCTAGATTACTCGCAGGATGTTTTTCATGTCACATGCAAATAAAAATGTAGTTCGCACAAATATTCATGTCTATTTGCATCTTTGCACTGACTCTGTATGTAATCCACTAGCGCAAATAAATAAATTCACTTTTAATGTGTGCACACTATAACGCAATGCAAATATTTGCTTTGCGTTTGGTGTGCACACACCATTACTTGCTCTAGATTACTCGCAGGATGTTTTTTTGCGTCACTTGTGTGGATAAAAACATTGTGGATGCTCTCCTTCATTTTCTGATACAACCGGACATGTCAATTGGTTCTTTGCTAATTGGCTTTCGTGACAACGCATCATGCAAATTTTCCACTTGAGTTGAAATTTTTCAGCTTGCTGGAAGACAAGATTGAGGCGAATAATGCGCATTCTCGGCAATCGTGTCACCCAGTTCACATCATTCACACTCATATTCGCATCTATTCACGTCTTTGCACTGACTTTGTATGTAATCTACTCGTGCAAATTATTAAATTTGCTTTTGGTGTGCATACATCTGTGTCAGCTGCATCACGTGGATATGCTGTTTTCGTTCTAATCAAAGCGTAAAAATAAACTTAGAAAAAGTATCTGTGTGGTGTGGCTGACACAGAACAGCGTACATCACTTGCTATAAACTGGAGTGAGTAATAGTGCGTTCACACCAAAAGCAAAGCGAATCTGTGCAGTGCGTCACACTTTAGATTAATCTACTTGCGCAAATAATTAAATTCGCTTTTGGTGTGCATACATCTGTGTCAGCTGCATCACGTGGATATGCTGTTTTCTTTCTAATCAAGGTGTAAAAATAAACTTAGAAAAAGTATCCGTGTGGTGTGGCTGACACAGAACAGCGTATGCTGTTTGCGTCCAGCTTATACTCTACAAAAGGTGACACAGAGGAGACAAATTGTTGAAGAAAGTTGTTATTTTTGTTTTCTTTGCGTACAAAAAGTATATCGTAGCTTTGTAAAATTATGGTTGAACCATTGATGACAGATGGACTATTTTGATGATGTCTTTCATACTTTCCTGGGCCTTGACAGTGTTATTTACTTGGCAGTCAATGGGACAATCACAAACCTTCAGGTTTTCGTCTAAAATATCTCAAAGTCCATTAGTCCATTCGCTAATTGGCTTTTGTGAAAAACGCGTCTTTGCAAAATTCCCTCTTGAGTTGAAATTTTTCAACTTGCACGGAAGATGCGATTGAGGCACATAATGCGCATTTTTTGGAAATCGCGTCTTTGCATTTACTTTGTATGTAATTCTACTCTTTAAATTAGCTTCAGGTGTGCACACACCACCAGTACCATAACCCACTTGTTAAGTCTGACTTAGCACGTCACCGCTTCCAGGTCCAAACGCTCAATCAGATGCCACAAGAAAACAACAAATGATGCTAATATACACTCAAAATGTGATATAATAAGAGCAAAAAATCATAATCCTAACTGTTACCTTCATACTGAAATTTCAGATGGCCAGACACTGTTTTATAAATTGTTAAAATATGTGTGTCTAGGACGTTTTGAGCACGAAGACTGTATAGTGTACACTGTAAGTTTTTAAATGTTTAGCTTAAATGTGAAATAGGAATAAATAGTGCTCATAAACTGCTGTTGAGTATTCTAGTAGTTAAATGAGTAGAGGCTTGGACCAAGAAACAGCATTCCTTACGTCACGACTTAACAAGGGGATTCCGTATTTTTAGCGACGCTTGTTAAGTGTTAGCGTTAAAGTTTGTCGTAGTTCTTTAGTGTTTAGTGTTATTTGCATGTATGAAATATTAACTGAAAATGCTACTACAGGCATTACTTACTGGAAAGGACACTGAATCCAATTAGGGAAGTTGAAGAAAGTGAAGAAAAGAGGCAGAAATGTGTTGTTTATTATGGCCATCATAAAGACAAGCTCAGAGAGAGAGGGGTGAAACTATGGATGGCTCATTTAGAAAAACAGGTGTGCTCTGCAACCTCTCTGTCTTTCTTTCTGCTCTCTTTCTCATTTTTTTTTCCTCTGGCCTAATGAGGTGAAGGCCAGGCAGACAGCAAAGACAGATGACCCTCTGCTGTTATCTGTTTACCAGAAAGAGATGCCTGGTCTTTTCAGCCTCTTTTGAACATTTCTGTTCACTGAGAAACCTTTTTAGAAGCCCCAGAAACTTCTGGAAAGGTTTCCCTTGGTGACCATAGACATGTTTTATATTTTGTTTTCTCATAGAATAGAGGTCACATTCTTTTTAGGGGACAGAGGGAAAGTCTCAGATACACATTTATTAACAATAGCTAATGACTTCCTTGGGTGTTGTTGAAAATCATTACAGGATAACAATTATCACTGAATGAAATTAGTTTTATAAGTTTAATTAGTAAAATAAACTCTTCAGTACTTCTAAGTCATAGCAACCTTTTTTCCAGGCACAAAGCACAAAAATATTGATTGAAAATAATGGGGTGGGGTGCAATTATATATATTTTTATTAGTTAAGATCATTGTTAACCATTTTGCATTGACATTCATCTGCGAAACATTTTGAGTGTAACACGATGGCACAAAACACATTTTTTATATTAATATTTTAATACATCAGTTATTTGGATCTGTTAACATCTGGATTTGCTTCCTTCATTATTATAAATTCATTATCCACACATGAAACATTACCTCAGTTCATGTGTGGTGAATAATAATGAGTCGTCAGTGCCACTTTCACTCTCACTGGTATACAAAATAGCAACAATGGAGTTAAAATGAAGTACACTGATCAAACAGCATTAAACAAAAAAGCAATGACCAGAAATGCATTATTTCTTTTTAATTTCTTTCATGAGTTGCAAAACCTCCAACCGTCCATCTAAAATACAGATACACCAGTTGAACATCCATGCAGAGGTGCAGAAAGAATTACACTGAGATCTCCATCAAACACTTGGAAAAATATTATAGCTTGATTACCACAGTGAAAATATTATCCATGCACACAAGTTACAAACACCAGAGTTGACGGGATCCACTATGAACAAATCACGGTAAACGCCAGGTGAACGGTTCACTTCTACATCAAGTACATAGGATTGGCACTTTTTTCAGTTTGCAAAATACACCTGTTAAAACAGGAAGACTCCAGCATTCGAGTGGTTTAGGAAATTTAATGAAACACTTGAATATAAATGAAAAGCTTCATATGCTTTTTGCACTCAAATAATTACTGCACAATCCACAGATCATAAATATAGAAATGTTCTTGTCCATTCCCTGCATCGCCTTTGTAACCAACCAGCTATTAGTTAGTTTCAATGGGGCCATTTTTTGTTTTTTTTTAGCATTTTAATGAGCACTAGCTGCCTCATTACCTCAAAAATGCCTTTTCGGCTCTTTATCTATAAAGCGGAGCCAGAAAGGAAATAACCGCTTACTAAATTTATATAATTTAATATGAATCATCAAAGGAGTGTAGATATTCCTTCCAATAATTTAATAGCTACTTAGTCTTGTTTTACCAGAAAAACAATATCTCAAGCTAGAAAAGAAAGATCCAGCATTCATCCATCCATTCATTATATTAATACCGTTTCTGTTTGTTGAAAAAGCAAAATGCATGTCAGATCATCCATTTGCATAATGACACATGCAGCATATACACTTCAGTTTCCTTCCTGTATGATTTTATAATTAATTTTACCGTTACATTTTTTTTGCCTACAGGATTGAAATTTGGATCCTCCTATAACAAGAGGTGTTGTTTTACTTAGTACTTTCCTCTGGGTAAGTAGTGTGCATGGAAAGACTTTCAAAGAAAGTATTTCATACGAACCCTGTTTCATAAAAGGCTTCTGACAAAGCGTCCAAGCCAGAACACTCAATTCATACAATGATAT
Organism: Cirrhinus mrigala; assembly: GCA_036247105.1. Classification (NCBI taxonomy): domain Eukaryota; kingdom Metazoa; phylum Chordata; class Actinopteri; order Cypriniformes; family Cyprinidae; genus Cirrhinus; species Cirrhinus mrigala. The sequence goes on along the minus strand of CM070028.1, from coordinate 18,553,138 downwards.
CCAACAAATAGATACAGATGATCCAATCTGAGCAAATCTAAACATGCAAAAATCGCTCTTCAGTAAGGCTTCTGGGTTTCACCAAATGACATTCTGCACATTTGCAAGAATACGTCATCGCATTTACAAGTTTACGCCAAAGTCTGACGCCAACACTTAGAGTGTGACGCAACATTGTTCAGTCTGGTTATTTATCCCCCAAATTAGCCAGCAGATGCATCCAGGATCAAAGCTAACATTAGCACAGAGGGCCATTGTGTAGCTTCAAAGGACTGCGGCTCTGTGGAAATAAGTCTTTACAATCAAAAAGGTAAACGCTTGGTCTTAATTAGGCTAAATGCGTAGGACAACCAAAATACAGAAGGCAACATACAAAAAGACTCCTCTATATTTACAGGCAACAAATTTAAAGCTATGCTAATGCATTGATCCGGAGCAGGTGGTGGTTGTTGCTTCCGACTCGGTAAATACTAAATTAACCACCGCTACATGAAAGACAACGAAGCAAATATCTAGAAGAATACAGATGATCTTATTCCTCATTCCATGAAGGCCTAAAATCCGGACAAGAGCTTGCACAAAGCAACCTCCCGTTCGCCTAACAGAGTGTCTCTTTTCAGGCTAGTGCCTTTATTCACAACCTTGATCTTCAGAGCTAGGTTCTTAACCTGAGCCGAAGTCACCGAATCGAAAAAGAAGTCCTCGTTGAAGACGGGATTGCGGCTGTTCTTGATTATCGTGCTCCTCTGCTTCTGCAGCTTGCCCGGATTGAGGTAGAGCGACACGCAACAGTTAATGCTCTTAATGTCAAACACGGGATCGTACAGGTCCTCGGCCGCCATAATGCGGATTCGCAGACGGGCCGTACCGGCGTCGTAGTCTGCGCAAAGTCGGACGGTGCCTCCTTTGTGCATGTTGATGGTGTGCTCCTTGTGTTGAAGGTGGTCCAGAGCTCCACCACCTTGCAAGGAGGAACAGTGGCTCCGTCTTGGAACGTTAGGGCTGGGCTCGGCTGAGCTGCACTCGTCCGTAGACAGGGAGCTATGCCTGGCAAATGTCCGCTTGCCTTTGGCAACCTTGGCTTGTGTCTCATGCGTGAAGATCTTCAGTAAAGAAGCGGAACGAGAAAGAAGTGGCGAACTGAATGGGGACGACTCTGCTGAAGAGCAAGTGTCGCTCTCGCCACCGCTGAAGTATCGGTAGGGGTTTATGTGCGAGGTGCCGAAGTCCGGAGGGTTGAGGTGATTCCCCTCGTTGCTGCTCTTCCCTTGGGACTTGCGTTGGGTATTGGGTGACGTAACTGGACTGGTGTGGTCGCAGTGGAACAAGGACTCTTTTCGCCGAGTGTGGGGACTCTCCATCAACGTTGCGAAACCGTAAGAAGTCTGAGTCTTTGGAATGTAAGGAAGCGACATGGCGGTCTGGGATTGCGGATCGGCGTTGGTGTCGCCCGCTACAACGTCGTCCGCGCTCTCAATCTGAATGATATGCCGGTTAGCCGCTCTAAGCAAGTTCTTGGTGTCTCCTGCCAACTTGCTGACCAGTCGTGGGCTACGAGGACTGCTGATCTTCTTGTTGCTGATGGTTTGCTCTGACGTCGAGGGTCTCAGAGTGTCTTTGGACTTGACATCAGAAGCTTCGGTCTCTGGTGGGCAGCTTACCAGCTTTGGGGGGATGAAGAAATCTGGAATCTTGTCAGGTGTGAGGACGTTGCTATAAACAGGCGCCTTCCCCTTGTCACCCGCCTCTCCTTGGCGGAGAACATTTGTTTCGACTGAGTCCCGGATCTTCTCCAGAACCCACATGATCCCTCTGGGCTGAACCCACTGGGTGATGTGCTGTCGCCTGAAACCACAAGCAACAGAAGTTTCAAAAAATGAGCTGTATGTATGCACAGCTATTTATAACTTACGATTAAAGGGTTAGTTCACCCAAAAATGAAAATTCTGTCATTAATTACTCACCATCATGGCGTCCCAAACCCGTAAGACCTTCTTTATCTTCACAATACAAATTAAGATATTTTTGATGAAATCCGAAAGCAACTCAAAAGAAAGCAACAGCAACTCACCTGACACATTCAAGGCCAAGAAAGTTAGTAAGGACATTGTTTAAATAGTCCTTTTGACATCAGTGGTTCAACCTTAATTTATGAAGCTATGAGAATTTTTTTGTGCGTAAAGAAAACAAAAATAACAAATTCATTCAACAATCTCTTCTCTTCTGTGCCAGTCTTCAACACAGGTCTATGAGACCTTGTTTACAAGCAGAAGATGACACACGGTGTAAGCAAGCATGTCTGAAGATTTCGACAGAGAGGATGACTTGCAATTTTTTGCCCAGTTTTATCCATTTTAAACCAGAATATACAGATGATTAACTTTGAGAGATGGACGTTCTACATCAGGACGCCGGTTCTTGCATTGTGGTACATTTCAGAAATTGACACAGAATTGAAGAAATGGTTGAATAAAGTCATTAGCTTCATGACATTACGGTTGAACCACTGATGTCACATGGGGTATTTTAATAACGTCCTTACTACCTTTCTGGGTGAACGTGGTAGTTGCGTTGGCGTCTGTGCAGGGTCAGAAAGCTCTCGGATTTTATCAAAAATATCTTAATTTGTGTTTGGAAGATGAATGAATGTCTTATGGGTTTGGAACGACGTGAGGGTTAGTAATTAAAAGGGACAGAATTTTCATTTTTGGGTGAACTTTCCCTTTGATCTTACATGATCAAATTGCAATACAATAACTTTTTGTGAAATACAAGTGGTAAGTAAATGAATTATTCAATGTTTTGTCAATGTTCTTTCCATCTAATAATGTTCCTAACGAAAAGTGCTTCAGCAGCGTACTGTTGCTATGGTTATCTCTTCAGGTGAATACGAACATTTTGTTTCTAAGCATCTATTTACCACTAGGTGAAAACGGATTAAGACTCCTCAACCTTTTTTTTGTGATGTGGGTTTAAGTTTAAGTCTCAACATGAGGGACAAAAGCCCTTTGCATACATTTGCATATGAGCAACAGTCTACACTTGGATAAAACTACATGTAGGCACTTGAAGCTCATTTGAGTTTATACGGTTTTACTTGGTGTGAGATGGCATTTTTTTAGAATGTTTAAAATCAGTTTTTAAGTCAGTTCCTATTTACAGTTTTGATTAAAATTAGTCATAGAGTTGGGAACTTTGGACTAAATTGCATTTTAAGCAAACTATCTGTGAAAAGAAATCACGTTTACATCATTTAGATCAAATCGAATGATATCTGAAAAACTTTATGACTGCACACAAAGAAAAATACTGCTTTTTCTCTGCCATCATACAGATCTTCAGGAATTTTTTTTTCTACTTTTTGTTCTCGGTTCTGGTCCTGGAGTACCCAATCACTGAACATTTTGTCCTTATGTAACACACCTGATTAATAGCATCAGCTCATTAATAGAGGCTTTGAAGAGACCTTCACTGGACACTTCAGATAAGGGAGACATCCAAAATATGCAGTCTGGGGTACTCCAGACCAGAACCGAAAACAACTAAATTAGTCTTGCTAAAAATATTTGGTTAAGATAAACTTATTTTTAATTAATATTATTAATTATAATAATATAATTTTAATTATAATATTTTTAATTATATTATAGGAATGGCAACAGGTTGCACTGCACTTGCTAACAACTGACACTCATTCAAATGAAACCTGCCATTTTTACAGAATTTATATTTTACATATATATATATATATATATATATATATATATATATATATATATATATATATAAAATATGCACCTTCCACACAAGCTTTTCATCTTCAAAAGAAAAAATGGGTAACCATATGAAGTTGTAACAGATTTAAATTTACAGAAAAGGACAGTGAATGCATCTTAAATGTGGATTTTGATTTGTTTTTACCTACATGAATTTACTGAAAACAAGACAAAGAGAACAAACAAGAGTTTCAATGTGAAAGCTTTTCTTAAATGTCTCAAGTGTGTCCTTTTTTGAAATGTAGAACAGACCGGTCAAACAAACCAGCCATTTCTCATTAATATTCACCGTCTAATACAGCTTCTAAAGCCTTCACAATTCTTTATCACGATGAAGTTTAAGAAAAGTAAACTTTTAAACCTGTTGCGTTAAGAGTAGATTACTCACTGGATTTGCAAATGCTTATCCTCTTCTCTGCGAATCCTCACACAGTATTCACCTTCGCAGGCACTTCAGTGTTCATTAGTGTGTGCGCTGTCTTTTCCCCGGGCTGCGGTGAGAGAGGTTCAGATCCGCAGGTCGCCTGTTGCGCTTATATAGTCCTACTGCAGACGCGCTCGCCTGAACGAACCAATCAGAGGAAACGATGCTCTTCCGATTAGAGATTTATCGATTCCGAGAAACCGAGCACTGTAATCAATCAAGACCGAATTCTGGGTTTTAAAACACACACACGGAGTGTCGGTTTGATTTAAAGACTATGACTACAAAAGAGGATATGTCTGTAAATTAAGTCAAGTTGGTAAGCTGGGAATGGGAATCAGCTCTTATTCAGAACATTCGCCGTTAAAAAAAAAAACCGGAACGGTCATGTGTGTCGGTTCCCTTGTGCAAAACACTCTTACAAGTTTCCAAAGTGTTTTAAGTTGCCATTCTATGGGTCTTCAGTCACACCACTACTATTTACAGCTCTACAAGTGTGATCCGGTTCAAGTTTGATTCTTTATAGTGAATCAAAAACACACAGCGCGACGCGTCCGCGCCGGGCGAATCGACTCTTATGAGTCAGTTCTTTGTTGTGAATCAAAATCACACAAATTGGAGCGTTTGCAGAATTTATCCGACTCACTGAACCTCAAGGTGTCACTTTCGTCATATGCGACTCGCAAAGAACCGCTGGTCATTACTTCTCAGTGTTGGTTGTTCATATAAAAAGATAAATATCGATTACTCACAATATGTAAAATAATAATTAAAATAATTGTTCAAATTTTGCCTGTTTTTCAATAGGCTATATTTTATGAAAAGCCATTTTTAAAGGACATTAAATAACTAAATAACTAATAACTAATAACATTAAATAACTATGTAAAAATAAATAAATAAATAAAAAAACCTCAATTTCAAATCAAAGTTGTTTTCTGTTCAGTTCATTCTTTTCGGAAGCTGACGTGCTTATTTACTGAGGAAACGGAAAAAGAATCGTTCAGTTGCCTATGATAAAATATTCTGTGGGTCTTCAGTCACACCACGACCAAATTGATTCTTTAAAGTGAATCAAAAACACATAGCGCGACACGTACGATTCCCGAAAGAACCGACTCTTAGGAGTTGGTTCGTTTTAGTTCGAGCGTTTGCAAAGTTTATTTGACTCACTGAACCATAGACATATAAATACGTCTGTGCACTGAACTGCAAGGTGTCACTTTCGTCATATCCGACTCGCAAAGAACCAAGTCACGGTTCGTTACTTCTCAGTGTTGGTTGTTCAAATAACAACATGTAGAAAGATACATATTGTGAGCTGTAATAATTGATATTTAAAGAATAATTAAAATGTTTATTTTTTTTACACTGTGCCTATGTTTAGTAGGCTATATTTTATGAAGAGACAATTAAAAAAAACATTAAAATAATTATATATATATATATATATATATATATATATATATATATATATATATATATAGATATAGATAGATAGATAGATAGATAGATAGATAGATAGATATTATTATGTAAAAAAAAAAAAATTCAAGAATTCAAGAATTTTTCAATTAAAGTTATTTTCTAAATGTATTCTGTTCATCCTTTTCAGAATCTGAAGTGTTTATTTACTGAAGAAACGGAAAAAGAATCGTTTAATTCCCTATGATACAATATTCTGTGGGTCTTCAGTCACACCACGCCCAAAATGATTCTTTAAAGTGAATCAAAAACACACAGCGCAACGCGTCCGATTCCCGAAAGAATCGACTCTTAGGAGTCAGTTCGTTTTAGTGAATCCAAAACGCACAAATTGGAGCGTTTACAGAATTTATCTGACTCATATCCGTCATATCCGACTGACAATAAACCGATAATTGTCAAGAGTCGTTACTTCTGAGTGTTTCTGGTTATTCATATAATTGAAAATACATATTGTGAGTGGTAATAATTGATATTTAAAAAAAAAAAAAAAATCCCCACATTTTGCGTATGTTTAGAAGGCTATAATCAAACTTAAAACCATTAAAATTATTATGTAAAATATTTTTTGCAAGAATTCCATATTATTTTTCAATTAAAGTTGTTTCTAAATGTATTCATTTCTGAATCAGAAGTGTTCACTTAACGAGAAAACGGAAGCAGAATCGTTCAATTCTCTATGATCAATTCATTATTAATATTGGCCATTGCTGTAATTGGCTCATATAATTAGCTTTAGCAGTAGCAACAGGCTGTGTAGCCTTCAATCAGACAGTAAAGGCTGAAAGTTATTAAATGCGTACTCACAGAAGAGGATGCACAAAATAAGTACTCCATCATCGCTTGTTAGTTGCTCAGTCATTGCTAAAATTGACTGTTCCGAAAAAGTGAAGTCAGTGGAGCACAAAAGCACTTGACTTAATTTAATTTAAATCACTTGCCTATCTTCTGCCGCGATCTGACCATTGGTTTCCCTGGAGACCTTGCCATATCTATGGCAACAAATAGATTTTTACAGGAGCAGAAATAGAACAGGTTCCAAATAGTGACCCAAGGAGAAAGAAACCCCGGGGTGATGCTGGGTCTCCAGGAATAGAAGACGACATTGAGTTATGGACATGTACTTTCTCACACAAAAATAAAAATTATGTCATTATTGATTTGCGTCATTCCAAACAGGTATATATTATATATATATATATATATATATGTTTTTAAGCTTCAAAAATGATACAGACGAACTAAAAATATAATTAAATTAGTCTATACGACTCATGTGATGTCATACGATACTTGTGTGAGAAACTAAAAAAAAAAAAAAAAAAAAAAAAAAAGTACCCTTACAAAAAATTAACATGGTTTTACTACAAATAAAATATGGTTACTATACTTAAACCATGGTAACTACAAATTAACCATGGTTTTGGTACTCTAACCATAGCTTAACCATGGTATTTGTAGTAAAACTGTGGTTTTACAAATGGTAATCAATACGCCAAAACAACAACAACAACAACATGGTTACTTTTACTATAATAAAACCATGGTTAGTTCTCGTAAGGGTGTGTTTTTATTTAATGAAACATTGATATCAGAAGCTCCTAGCAAGTTGAGAAAAGTAACGATTTCTGACTTGTAAATAAATCATTCATTTATTCATTCATTCAAAATGAATCGGTTCACAAAACCAGTCTGAATGATTCATTCAGGAATCAGAGGGATCCGAATCTCGCGCTCAAATGACTGATTCAGTCGCAGCGGTCAACAGCTTAATGTTCGGCGTGTTTTCACACAAAACTATCCTTTTACGTACAAAAACTTGAAAAAGTCGTCGTATGAATCAAATTTTATGATACTTTTATGGTATTTTGTGTCGTTTTTAGGCTTAAATACCCCGTTAACCGCATTGAGAAAAAAAAAAAAAAAAGGCCCGGCAGTAGCCTAACTTACATTCTTCGACAGGAGTCGTAGTACGCGTCTGGATCAATAAAGGGTGAGTAAATGTGACTGAATTTTATGAACAATTTCTTTTGGTTCGATTTCTGGGCATAATTATCAATATTTACCACATTTGCCATAAAAAAAAAAAATATAATAAAAGTATACAACTTGTCAAGCGATATTACCCAGCTGTGTCGCTGTATATAAAGCGTCTGGTTGGATGGCTCTGACGATTGGACGGATATGTTACCCTGGACCACAAAACCAGTCATAAGGGTCGAATTTATGAAATTGAGATTTATACCATCTGAAAAGCAGAATATTTTAAAGTATTTGAAAATGTGGAATCTGAGGGGGGCATAAAAATCAAAATATTGAGAAAATCGCCTTTAAAGTTGTCCAAATGAAGTTCTTAGCAATCTAGCACTAATCAGAAATTAAGCTTTGATATATTTACATTAGGAAATTTACAAAATATCTTAATGGAACATAATCTTTACACATTATCCTAATGAGTTTTGCCTAAAAAGGAAAAATTGATACTTTTGACCCATACAATGTATTTTTTGGCTATTGCTACAAATATACCTGTGCTACTTATGACTGGTTTTGTGGTCCAAGGTGACATAAAAATCAGAAATATCTATTTTTAAAAAAAATAAAAAATAAAAAGATCAAAAGTGGACAGCCAAAAGGCCCAGAGTACTCTGTGTTCCAACAAGTTATGTAGGGCTCACATAGATTCATTTATGTTCTTTGACAAACGCAAGGTGTGGAAGGGAATAAACACCACTCACTCATTTCACAGTAGGGTTTTTTTGTTACACTCCATTCCCCGTCATTGGTTTCCTTGGAGACAGCGACACACTCATGCCCTCCTGGGAGACTTCAAGTTTTTCCCATCACCCTCTTGTCTGAATCGCTCGACCCGCCAATCGCAACAGTCAAAGAGTGGCTGAAAACAACACTCCTGTCTAGAGGGCAAGACCTTGTTATAATGGGTTAAGGATGCTTCATATGTAGTAGTTCCACCTATGAAGAAGTGCAAAGTGTCGGCACAACACGAAATGTAGACAACATGTTGAGCTTTTCCCCTCCAACGTAAGCCAAGACTTCTTAAAGGTTGTTTAACAAATGCATTTTTTTGAGTTTTCAAGTGATTTCTAATTACTGGATTTAAAAATGGAATAAAAATTTCCATAATTTGATCGTTTATAGGCACATACATCATTTTTAAAAGTACCATCTGTGATTTCTTTTAATTCAAATTTTAACCCCATTTTTAAAATGACATTCCTGGTTTAATAAAACCTGTCCTGGCTCAGTAAATTTTAGCAATGGCTCTGGGACAGACAGATCGGATACTGTAGATCATCAGCGCTTTATGCTGTGGTGCCTCCAATCAAAGACCTTTCAGTTTAGCTGACCTTCAAGCCAGGTCTGTCGACATCATAATTGAGCAGCGAACTCCAGACTACAGTGACGTCTTGTCAGAGACCTTTATAATAGATCTTGGCATGCGAGTGCTGTAGCAAACTCCATTCATTCTTCATTCAAATGAAGGTGCTACCACCTATGATCAATGCCTTTTAAATGCAAATCAACCCTTCACATCCATTTTTTGTTATGGAATGACTGTCTAGCAATAAACCTTTTCTTCATTTGCACTTTACTATTAAGTATGGTGCTTTAACTTCACATATACAAAGGAAGTATGCAATAAACGTGACGGCAAAGATTTTGGAATTACAACTAAAGGCCTGATCCATTTTGGCTCAGTTGAATATACGAAAGTAATGAAGGACATAATGGCATTTCTTGACTTTGTGCTGCTTTACTTTGAATAAAATGCAGCAAATTTACTCAAATGTTGTTAAAAATGTAGATACAAGAACATAACCTATAAACTACAGTTGGATTAGGATGATAAATGTAACAAAACCACACCAATAAGAAGTGCACTGCTGCTCTCTAGTGGCAAAAGTGGTATTTTGGTAACCGTTGGCAGTGTTACCAAAATATAGGAAGTCATATATATATAATTAAAATTTTAGTATTCAGCAACATAATTGTATTACGTGAATTCTAATAAAGATCTTTATTCAGATTTAAATAGATTGACAAAGCATAGCAAAAAAAAAAGTAGAAGGGGAAAAAAAAAAAAAAAATAATAATAGTTCCAAATAAGAAGGGAAAGTGTCCCAAAATACCCCTGTGCGCGTATGAATGACCCTGAAAGGGTTTAAAGAGTCTGTTAGGGTCACAAACACACCATGTCTCATGTCCATTTTCCTGAGGAGGATTTTAGGTTAGAGAGTCACCACAAAGCTTTAAAATAAAAAAAAAAAAATAATAAAAAAAAAAAGCATATATAACAAAACTTAAAAAAAAAAAAAAAAAACAGCAAAAGAGTAGCTAAATATAGTGAAGACTCAAAACACGCTACCGCACAACCCCGTAAAATCAAAAACAACACAAATAAGACAGGCTTGTTGGTGGATAAAACAAAATATTAAAGTCCAAAATGAGGACAAAGCTTACAATGGTGTGAACTCTATGTAATGCATCCATTTATCAGTCAGCTTGTTCAGTCCTTGGCTACAGAAGCAGAATATGATGCACTGTGGTGTGCGAAACAGAAGTAGCCCTGAGAATGTATATTAGCTACTTTTTTCCCCACTGAAGACGCCAATACCGTTGAATCACAGACATTGAAAACCTGAGATCAGGTGCCTTTAAAAGGCAAGGTGTTTAGCGAGAATCAAATAAACATGAGCTGGACTGTTTCGCACTGATTGGTTGAACCCAACCTGCCCCCCGAAACCAGACAAAACAAGAAATAAAACAAAAACAAACCCTCAAAACGTCTCAGTTTTGGTTCGAACAGGCATAAAGAGTTCATCTCTTGCCCTTCTGGGATCTCAGATCTTCCAACAGAAAAAAAAAAAAAAAAAAATCCTTTGCGACTTGATTTAAAAGCTACAAAACCAAACGGGAAACCGGAAGCGGAGAGTTCAGAGCTTGGGCGCTCCTTGTCAAGACTCCTCTGTTCCGGAGTCGTCTTCATCGTAGCAACAGTCCTCATCATCTTCTTCGTCATCGTCTAACTCCTCGTCATCATAGTAGTCGTCGTAGAATAAGGTGGAGCCCTCGTCGGCAGGTGGGGCACGGGTACGTACGCAGTATTCGGCTAGTGTGGTGGGCACCTTGACCCCGTCCCGTTCGGCGTCGGCTTTGGTGGCTAGGACCTGCTTCCTGTGAACAGGACCAAGAGAACAAATTGTTGAATAAAGCTTTTTTTTTTTTTGGCGTGCAAAAAGTATTTGTAGCTTCATAACATTACGGTTGAAGCACTGATGTCACATGGACTATTTTAAAGATGTCCTTACTACCTTTCTAGGTCTTAAATGTGGTAGTACCGTTGCTGTCTATGCAGGCTCACAAAGCTCTAGGATTTCATCAAAAATATCTTAATTTGCGTTCTGAAGATAAACGAAGGCCTTATGGATTTGGAACGACGTGAGGGTGAATAATTATGACAGAATTTTCATTTTTGGGTAAACTATCCCTTTAAAATTAAGCCTTTTTTGCAAATCAGTTGAAATATAATAGATGCAAGCATAAGTGGATGCAAAGATTTTTTCCAAACCTGATGATCTCTGCATACTCGCGGTCTTTTCCCTTACTGTCCCTCCATTTGCGGTACATGACTGAGGCGTCCACGTTGGCAGGCGAGAAGGTGTTGGGCTCATTCAGCAGCGAGATAACGCTTAATAAGATCGTCCTGAAAGGGAAGCAGATATCAGCTGATTACATTAAACTAATTGCAACCAGTTGGCTTAATTATTGATCTCAAGCTGTTGAGGCATAACTGAGAAGAAATGGCATTGTGCATGAAATCACAAGGGAAACTGCTATTAACGTTGGATTAAAGGGGAAGTTCACTTCCAGAATGAAAATTTCCTGATAATTTACTCAACCCGATGTCATCCAAGATGTTCATGTCTTTCTTTCTTCAGTCGCAAAGAAATTAAATTTGAGGAAAACATTCCATTTTTCTCCATATAGTGGACTTCAATGGGGGAATCAATGGGTTGAAGGTCCAAATTGGAGTTTCAATACAGCTTTAAAGGGCTCTACACAATCCCAGCCCGAGGAACAAGGGTCTTATCTAGCAAAACGAGTGGTCATTTTCTACAAGTACAAATTTATATACTTTTAACCACAAATGCTCGTCTTGCACTAGCTCAGGCGTGACATAGTTGGAAGTACCGACCCAGTGTTTACAAAGCAAACGTGCAAAGAAAGTCAAACGCTCTTTACAAAAAAGGTACTGTAAAATAACAATCCCAGATGATTTTGAAGAGAAAATGATGAGATGAAGGAGAGTTTTTCGCCCTACCCTACCTTTTTTTAGCCCAAGTACACAGGTGAAGAACGAACCACGTGTGACCTTTCCACCGTGATTACGTAATGTGTGAAGACGCGCACACGCATCACAGAGCTAGTGCAAGAGGAGCATTTGTGGTTAAGTATATAAATTGTTATTTTTAAGATAATGGCTGAATGTTTTTCTAGATAAGATACTTAGTACTCAGCTGGGATCATGTAGAGGCATTTGAAGCTGCACTGAAACTTGCAATTTGGACCTTCAGCCCGTTGATCCCCACTGAAGTCCACTATATTGAGAAAAATCCTGGAATGTTTTTCTCAAAAAAAAAAAAAATAATTTGTTTTTTGCAAATGAAGAAAGAAAGACATGAACATCTTGGATGACATGGTGGCGAGTAAGTGATCAGGAAGTTTTAATTCTGGAATCGAACTAATCCTTTAAGAATATGAAGAACACTGCTGACTAATTTGGTTTTAAAAATTCTGTTTTACCTCACATTCTGTGTTGGGTTCCACCTCTCTGACGGCAGTTCTCCACTCTGGGGATCATCCACTGGTGGGTGCAGTATGGAAATACATACGTCGCCATTCTGAAACAACGTTAATGCTTATTTTTGACAACATTAAAAATTATGGTTAGTTTCATAAAATACTAATAAATAGATGCAAATACTTAATTGTCAATCTTTTTTTAATTAATACGATTGTTTAAATTACTGAAAATGGCTTTAAAGGGATAGTTCACCTAAAAGTGAAAATTCTGTCATTAATTACTCACCCTCATGTCGTTCCAAACCCGTTAAACCTTTGTTCATCTTCAGAACACAAATTAAGATATTACTGAGAGCTTTCTGACCCTGCATAGACAGCAATGCAACTACCATGTTCAAGGCCCAGAAAGGTAGTAAGAACGTTGTTAAAATAGTCAACCGTAATTTTATGAAGCTATGAGAACTTCCTTACTACCTTTCTGGGACTTGAACGTGGTAGTTATGTTGCTGTCTATGCAGGGTCAGACAGCTCTTGATTTCATCAAAAACATCTTAATCTGTGTTCCAAAGATGAACAAAGGTCTTACGGGTTTGGAACGACATGAGGTTCAGGTATTTTAATCCAAACGAATGCTGATCAGGCTGTGTTTTGTTTGTTTGTATAGACTAACCTCATAAATGTTGGGATGCCACATTTTAGTAAGGAATCTGAAGGCAGGAGGAGAATACGGGTAGTCGATGGGGAATTTGATACGTGCCTGGAAGAAATCACACATTCATTAGGGAATGGATGTAATGGCACATTGTCTTCCAGTGATACGTGATGAAGCACAGAGCCACTCAATGCAGCAATGTAACACCAATACCCAAGATCTCTAGCGATGCTGTACAGCTTTGTCATTCAACTACTAAATACACTTCCATGAAACATTTTAATGACATCCATTGGTTAAGTGGTAAAAACGTGAGTTTATTACAAGAATACCTCATGCGCCAACAGACGAGAGGAAAAAACAAAAAAATAAAAAATAAAAAAAATAATCAAGCTGCTCCCTTGGTATGTTTTTCATTTGAGAATATCTGATTTACCGAAAGCCTGTTGCAAGTTAAGCTACCATTTGCAACGCAGCCAAACAGCATATAAACTGATTTGTGTAACAGGCTGATAATCCGTTCTTTATTTGGACAGAAAACGCCAAGCATGTAGAAAAACACACATCCTCAACATGTATAAATAGTACTAGTTGAAAGCGTGAGCTGTACTGTAGGCTTCATATGGGTGTTAGTGAACCGAACTGCCAACGCAAGTATCCAGGTTGTATGTACCATTTATAGTTCACTTTTCACAGGTAGACTTCCCCTAGATCAGGTGTTCCCAAACTTGTCGCTAATAAATGTTCTTTAAAAGTTTTAGTGTGTTGCTATTTGGTTTCTTGGGTGTTTTTGGTGGCTGTGGTAAGAGGCCAATGTTTAGGTCTGATATTTTAGTTCTTAGGTATGGCTGAACACCTTCTGTATTCAATATTTTTTTTCTTCCGCTCTGGGAAGTCCATAAAACCACTTGCAGGAAAGTTATGAAATTTGGCACAGAGATAGAGGACAGCCTCAAAAATAACCATAGCGAATTTGTAGTCTTTATCTCAAACTCTCTAGTGCCACCAACAGGCCAAATTTGTGTAATGCACTTTAAATTTGACGAAGTTTGTGCAAAAATGAACGAGGCTAAATCTCTGCAATGCTTTAGCGGATTCTAACCAAACTTGGTACATGTTATAACAAGCATGACCTGAGGGAACATAAGTAGTTTTGGCACAGCTCCACCTACTGGTCAAAAGATATATAAAAACTTCTGACCAGTTTAGCCAAATATCAGATTGGTCTTGTTAGATTCGGAACGGCATAAAAAAAATCTTTACATTTAAATTATATTAAGTATTGTTTTGTGAATTGTGTTTGAGAATTAGTGTATTCTTACTAATTATAAAAATTATTAGTAGTAGTCATTGTAGAATTATTAACATTACATTACCGTTGATGAAAATTACAATATTTTAAATTGAAATTACATTTATTGATAATCTTTGCGTATTGCCCTATAATTATTTTATACTAATAACAATTATTGGTTTATAGGGATGGGCGATATCTTATCGTTTGCGATATACCGGTAAAATTTTTCCTCACGATAAGAATTAGTCCTCCCGCGATAATAACGATAAAGTCTGGTTGTTCACACGTTTCTGTGTGCGACAGTACGGAGTGACATGCTAAAGGCGGACGTAAAACTAGTATATCGCTAAAAGAGGAGCTCCAATCTGGAACTGGTTTGGTCAAAACTGTGCAGTGTGACAAAAATCGGTCTGAGCCTTGAATAACGTTAACTGTACTAGTAGCAAGTGTGCGATGCAGTTTTGTGTGTGTTTCAGCCTGTTTACAAACCTGTCGTTCAACAAAGATATCATTTATTGACATGCTTTTTCTCCAAATTAACTTAGTCGAGTGTTTGAAATAACCTTTTGCGATCAGACGTGGCTTCATATCACAGAATGAATTATTGTCATTGATATCGTTATCGCAATAAATACCAGAAATTATCGTGATAAATTTTTAAGCCCATATTGCCCATCCCTATTGGTATAATGGCATAATAACCTACAGGTCCTGGAGGAAACCTAAGAGCCTTGTGGAAAGGGTACCTCAATAACCCTCAATATAACGGATCATCATTAAAACCTTGAAGTTGATGGCACCATGTTCAAGGTTCTACCAAGGTCTGAACTTGTATTACTGAATTCAAAACCCATACGATTACACACTGAATCTGTGCCATGCCTATCCATGTATGTCAGAGCATAAACAGACCTTTTATACATACATCCATTCAAATCCTTCACAATCTGTAGCAAGCTGAGCCTGGTGCCTTTCACACCACAGTACAGTGGCGGGTGGGCACACATGTATACAGACCACTCCACAACCCCCACAGCACACATTTGCTGATTTGGCACGGTCAGCTGGTGTGTGCTTCAAAAGCCTAGCTCTCGGAAGGGGTACTGGGGGGTTGGGACAACCAGCAACCAAACACACACACACACACACACACACACACACACAGTGGCACCTGTACATATTAAGTGCTACTCAATTCCTGAAACCCAAGTAGTGTAGGGCAACTTTCAAGCAAGCAAGCCTATTAAACCTCAAGTAGGGATCCGTGTGAGAAGGTAACGGTATCATGTTTCGCCAGAGGCAGCTTACAGGAGTCCTTCGCCACTGCACATGACCCGACACACAAGAGCTCTTGTGACAGCATGTGTGCCGAGCGTCTCGCTTTAGCTACGTTGCCTAATAACTAGATGAGAGGACTCAAACTTTAAGGACAGGGATGTGCAATGCTACGGATTCTTGCTCAATAGTTGGTATGCATGATTAGGCTAGTTTAGGGCCGTTTATGATTTCAACGATTGTATTTTTACATTCTTTGCAGATGAAACATTAACGGTCTATCAGATTGTATAATATACACCCATAGCCAAGATGTTGGTACCAACCGACTGCTTGAAAGCTCATATGGGCGTGTACGTTTTTTTTTTTGTATTTTTTTAATTACTGCTTGTGCAGCATCAACAGTATATAAACCCATTTGATATACATGACAGCTAAAACTTTGGCACCAACTCACCTGACTCTTAAATTCACATGGCACTGTATGATTTTTACTGTTGTACTTTTACAATCATGGCTTGTGCTATATCAACAGTCTATTAGACTGTACGGCATACAACATAACACAGAAATTGGTACCAATGGATCAGTTAAGAGCACGTGTACAATTTGTGGTGTACAACAGTCCATCAGACTGTACAATATACAACATAGCTAAGATACTAGTATTAACAGATCTGATAAAATACACTGTGTGGCAGTGTATGATTTTTACTGTTGGATTTTTATGAATGCTGTTTGTGTGGCATCAACAGTCTAACAAACTGTACGATATACAACATAGCTAAGACACTAGTACCAATTCAGGGTTTCTACACATATCAACAAGTGAAATTTAAGACTTTAAGACCTTTTTAATATCACCTTGTATGAAATTTAAGACCTAAACCTGTAATGGAAATACACCTTATATTACATACATATAGTATTTAATGTGTTTAATGTAAAAAGAAAACTAAATTTCATCGCTGTCATAAATTATATTTATTACTACGATATACAGTGAACTTTTCATATCAGCAGATAATATTCCACACAAAATATTACCATATCACCTAGATTTTTGGTGGCGTAAACAGTTTATTCTGAAGCAATATTTTCAGTGTTCTATTAGCTTTTACATACTTAGATCTGCATACATTCATTTACCGTTATACAGGCCTATTTTTTAACTTTTGAAATGTAATCACCTTTCATGTCAAATTCTTACAATTTGTCAATAAAATACCTCAGTGAGTTTCTTTACGAGTCCCGTTACGCTCGTTTGTTTTGAAGTGTCTCACAAAGAGACAGGCATTTGATTTTGATAAGTTACCAGAAATACACTATCCATTATCAAACGCTGTTTACATTTAATGTATTAAAATTAGAAGAATCATTCTTGCGTTTCGATGCTTCATTGGTTATTTTTTGTCACTTAAATTTTAAATTGGGCTGTTTGTCCGGTCGAGCAAATAAAACAAAACAAAACAAAACAAAACAAAAAACATTTTAAACTAGCTCAAAGGCTGTTGGTCAGCTAGCTGTAGCTCGACCCATATTATTATTATTATTATTATTATTATTATTATTGCAAACATACAGAAAAAAGGTAGTTCTTCCCGTATTCTGCTACTGTGATTCTGTATGATGATGACGCAAAAACTACCACGAGAAAAAAAAATAAATAAAAAAATCTTCGGCCTGTCCGATGATTTTAGACAGTCATTAGATCCGTCAGACTGAAGATAATTTAACGGTAACATGACAAAAATACCCATTGAATCTGAATTTAAGACATTAAGACTTTTTAAGGCCTTTTATTAGGAAAAGGTTATTTAAGACATTTTAAGACTTTTTAAAGGACCCGCGGACACCCTGCAATTGATCTGTTCAAAGCACACGGTCGTTTACGATTTTTACAATTGCTGTTTGTGCGACATCAACAGTCTAGCAGACTATAAGATATACAACATAGCTAAGACACTGGCATCGATCAATCTGTTAAAAGCATGTGTGGCAGTGTACGATTTTTACTGTTGTGTTTTTATGAACGTTGTTTGTGTGACATCAGTCTATCAGACTGCACAATACACAACACTGCCAAGACTTTGGTACCAACCGATCCGTTGAAAGCCCAAATGGCAGTGTGCGATTTTTAAAGTCGTATTTTTACGAACGTTATTTGTGCGACATCAACAGTCTATCAGACTGTATAATATACAACATAGCTAAGTCACTAATACCAATTGAGCTGTTAAAAGCATGAGTTAGCGTAGTTTTTAGCGTCAGATTTTTTTTAGCGTCAGACTTTGGTACCAACCGATCCGTTGAAAGCCCATATGGCAATGTGCGATTTTTAAAGTCGTAATTTTACGAATGCTGTTTGTGCGACATCAACAGTCTATCAGATTGTGTGATATACAACATAGCCAAGACTTTGGTACCAATCGACCTCGCTGCTCAGAACAACCGACCCTGACGCTGACAAAACTTCGTTCAAAGCAAACATGATGGAAAATTTATGAACTGATATTACGTATGAAAAACAGATCAAGATTAGTGACTTCGGAGTGGAGAGACAGGACACTTTGCAATAAGAATTTGAATATTTTTTGCATGGAGTCAGAGTAGAATTGCATGCACTGTTCACATACAAATTTTAGATTTTTGGCATTCTTGCCTTTTTTATGATAGAACAGTAACGAGACAGGAGGTGAAGTGGGAGAGAGAGAAAGAGAGAGAAGGAGAAAGGCCTGTGAGGCACAGTATGTTGGTGTGCTACCTACAAGGATACTGGCGCAACGACCAATTTTTTTTTTTTAAATGTTAAATTCTCATAACCTGCTCAGAATTCATGATTTTAGCATGGTAATGGATATGGTCTTGATGGAATAGACTTGCTACGCTGCTGAATTTGCTACTCCCAATACATACGCCGATAAACTGCTGTGAGTATTTAAGACGTACTGCTGCTACACAAGTCAAGTAGCATATATAACAACCCGTAGCAGATCTATACAGGTGGAGCTGGGGAGGTGGAGGGTTTCAGAGGAACTCTTTAAGGTTGCTGCGAATGTTCCGGTGAATGATAACCAGCCATTTAAATGTAAAGCAGCAAGCTCATTGGCTGTGTATGCAAAATGAACCAATCAGCTTGTGCCAAGTAGTTTAATACTGTGAATATCATTGTGCGTAAACGACCAATCAGCCTGCGCCATCTAGAGCTTCATGACAGAACTTGGCATTTCTCCCAACAACAAACAACGAGGCTACGTCTCTCTATTTTCATCTTTTAAATTAGACATTCTTTATATTCAGTTAAACCAAGTGGACATTTACGCAATATAATATGATTTCTTTATGGTTGTACAATGAGTTACCACTCAATGTTTCTGGAGCAGCTGATTCAGCAGATGTTAAACTTAATGAACGATCCAAGCACAACATTTGGTTTACGTGGGCAACTCATTCTGGAACACACTCATATCCGCGTTACGTAATGTATTTGGTTAAAGTGAAATGCTAATGACAACGTGGGCCTCTTGGAATAAACGGATCCATTTTTTTTGCTCAAATCCTTGTCTTGAAGCGCAACCTAAAAATAAATCTCTCTCCAACAATCCCACTGGAGAGGAAACGAGAGGAAGAGAATCCCATGGATATTGGGTTGGTGGAGGAAATAAACCAGGTCACCGCCGCTCTCCTTGAACAAACTGTCCTGTTCTCCTACACCTCCTTTATTCTCTTCAGCTTCCGGTGCCTGATCTCACATTCTCCATCCCAACTGAAACATTAGAGAGGATGGGGAAATGGTGCCCTTCAGGGTACTTGAGGGAAAGACAGTCCCTGAGGGCCAGAGGTAGGAAGTTGTTCTTTTAATTCCCAACACTGCTTCATTTGACACCAGAAGCTAGTCAAGAATGAACTGGGATCCACTGGAAGCAGGTAATTAGCCTAATTAGAGGGCCATAAAGTTCTCTGTAAAGAACTAGAGCACCTGTCGACTGTGGATTGATCCATCAGATGCATTTGTTCAGACTGTGTAGTCTTGTATTTCAGTGTATCTACATCTGTTACCTTGCTGATACCTATGACAGCTGATGTAACATTGGAGCAGTGATTGACAACAGATGGGATACTGCCTACTGGTTTAAAAAAAAAAAAAAAAAAAAAAAAAATCAGTAAGCCAGTAGATAACGGCTGGGGGGGGAAAGATGGGGGAAATAGACAAACTAAACTTGCACTTATCAAGTATTTCGTAATCATAAATTATAATAACCATGCATTTTGATAATTAACAGTTTATTTTTATGATTAAATTGTGGATTTATCCGTTTACCGACGGATATAATTGACCGATTTAACAATTTTCATAGTTTTGAATTACCAAATTGCAAATTTATCCATTTACCAATATTTATAATTACTTGCTTGATTTGTTTTTCATAGACAATTTTTGTTTACCAAACTGTGAATTTATCCATTCAACAGCATTTATAATGGATTGCTTGATTTATCCATTTTTGTAGAAATTCTGATTATTAAATTGTGAAATTTATCCATTTACCATTACTGATAATTGACTGCCTGATTTATTGTTTTTCATAGACGATTTTTCATTTTTAAACTGTGAATTTATCCATTTAACAATGTTTATAATGGACTGCTTGAAACATTGATTTTTGTAGAAATTTTCAGTGCAAATTGTGAGTTTACTAGCATTTATAATGGATTGCTTGATTTATTGATTTTCATTGTCAACTTTTGATTATCAAATGTGTATTTATCTATTTACCAATGTTTATATTGAATTGCTTAATTTATAGATTTTCGTAGGCAATTTTTAATCATCAAATTGTGAATTATCTGTTTAACAGTGTTTATAATGGATTGTTTGATTTATTGTTTTGTAGATATTTGTGAATTTATCCATTTACTACCATTTATAATGGATTGCTTGATTTATCCATTTTTGTAGACAATTTTTGATTATGAAAGTGAATTTATACATTCACCAGCATTTATAATGGATTTCTTGATTTTCATAGTCAACTTCTGATCAGATTGTGAATTTATCTATTTACCAATGTTTATAATTGATTGCTTGATTTATTTAGCGATTTTCGTAGATAATTTGATTAAATTGTGAATTTATTCATGCAACAACATTTATAACGGATTGTTTGATTTATTGATTTTTGCCTAAGTTTTGTGATTATTAAATTGTGAATTAATCCATTTACCAATGTTTATAATGGATTGCTTGATATCAATTTTCGTAGTCAAACTTTGATGATCAGATTTTGAATTTATTTATTTACCAATGTTTATAATGGATTGTTTGATATTTATAGATTTTTATAGACAATTTTTGATGTTCAAACTAAACATTTATCCATCTACCATTGTTTATAATCGATTCTTATTTGTTTTTCCATACACAGTTTGATTATCAAATTGTGAGTTTACCCATTTACCATCATTTATAACGGATTGCGTGATTTATTCATTTTCATGGAATTTCTTCTTTAGTAAATCGTGAATTTACTCATTTACCAGAAATGTTAATGCATTGCTTGGATTTACTGATTTCCACAGTCAACTAATCTTTTATCAGATTGCAAATTTAATCGATTTACCAACATTTATAATTGATTGCTTGATTTAGTTGAGTTTTGTAGACAATTTTTGAAAATCAAATTATGAATTTATCCATTTACCAGTGTTTATAATGGACTGCTTAATTTATTAATTTTTGTCATCAACTCTGGATTAACAGATTGTAATTTAATGTTTACCAAAGTTAATAACAAATTGCTTTATTTATTGATTTCTTAGACAATTCAGTTATCAAACTGTAAATTTACAAATGGATTTCACAGAGAAATTCACAACCTGAAAAAAATAAATAAATAAATAAAAATAATAATAATAATAATAATAATAATATTGGTAACTCAAGCAATCTATTATAAGTGTTGGTAAATGGATAAATTCACTTTCTGATATTTAAAAGTTGACCATTTACCAGTATTTATAAGAGACTGCTTGGTTTAACAATTTATTTACCAGTGTTTATAATTAATTGTTTGATTTATCTATCAGTTTTCACAGATAAATCTTCTTTTAATTTATTATTTATTTATTTTTGCATTCAGGGCTACAAAATATTTAGCCATTTCAAACCAAATGATTTTACAAATTAATTTCTAGCGTCACATTGCACATTTTCTCTAGTTTTTCCACCCAAGTATTATACACAATCTGTCTGTCTATCTGTAACTGCTTCTAAATATGAATATCAGACCAACAACTACATTTCTTTTTTAACACACTTGAGGTTTTAGGGCATGTGGCCGAACTGCACAGAGGATGTTAAACATTAATTCATTCTCACAAAAGATTGTTCATTACCAGCTCTTAGTCATACCAGACATCTTGAAAGAGTTGAAACTGAGTTGTTATTACAGGCTGACTCACTCCAAACACCTTCCAGGCACTAAACGAGGCTAGAACAGGCCCAGTTAGTGTGTCAGTCTCTAGTTTCTGTGACACTCCGGCAGTCTGGCGAGGGGAGGGGGTAACATGACTCGAGCTGCCAGGCTGAGTCAAGCACGGCCAAGCCTAGCTCACATCACCTGCCACAGGGCCTGGGTGTGTGCACGCTTCACCAGAGCGACGAGCCGATCAGGAGCGAACCCTGCTACCTGTCAGCTCAGCGCCACGTGTAAGAACTTGAGGCCTGCTTAGAGAGATCAGTCTCATGAGAACTTAATGACTGCGCCAAATCTCTCTTTGCTGGAAAACTGAAGCTAGATACAGTGTGACGCTAGGGGTGGGTGGCATGACCAAAATCTGACAAATAATTTTGCATTTTACCATTCATATACTCCATAGTTTTGTTGTGAAAAGTCATAACATCAAAAAACAGGACAGAAAAATGCAGAAGGGAAACCTGTCTCTTTTGATGAAGTACGGTAGTGTGCAGGAAGTCATGATTACTCATCTCTTCCTGTTGGAAGAGACGTTGAGAACGTCCCAGGGCTGACCTGCTTCCTTCCTCCCCACTAACAAACAGACACGGTTTTCCACATCAACGCAGGAAAACAACAGGGGAGAAATTAATTTTCACAGCTATGCAATGTCTTTAAAGTTTAGACAACAAGAAAGAAAAACTCAACTGGCCCAACAAATTTGTTTTCAGTTCAACCCAGGGTGCGACTCCCTCCCAGTGTTCCCAGCAGGTCGGTAGCCACTTGCTAATGGTATGATGTTTGGAGGTTAGTTGGCCAGCAAGCAAGCCAATGACACACAGGCATAGCTATGAAGCCTGGCTAAATATAACTGCCATTGTTGTGGTCTTACAGAGTGACTTTGGTGGGACACAGCAGATAGTTAGCAGCAGTAGGTTCAAGTAAAACCTAATGTTAAGTGCTTGTCTACGCAAAAAGCGCAGCTTGAAGAACATACAAGAGTTTCAAAGCAAAAATCTTTGCTGATTTGATCAAATTTAGACTCATGACAAAGCTATTGACAAATGGAGCAATAAATATGACAGATGTTTTCCTGTTGACAGACACTGTTCAACATGTAGAACACAAAATGATGCAACTCCAAAGGTTCTGAATAAAAGATTTCACTGTCCATCTTAAGGAAAAGTTCTTGGGGTTTATTATATCTAAATCACGCTAAGGGAACTTCACAGTTGACTGTTCCAGTGAAGTGTGTGTAAAAAGCAACTGATGGTAATTCTAGAGAACAATGAGGAACAATGGAGCAGTTCTTTCATTGAGCACACACACCAAATTATGGACAAATGGAACGTTGGTGTTTAACATTTAGAACGTCGAACGTTCCCTTTAAAGAGTCGAGCGAAAATGAAAATTCTGTTTTCAAATTCAAACCTTTAGACGTTCTTTCTTCCGTGGAACACAATTATTAGGCGGTTTTTTGACAGCCGAGGTAATATTTTTCATTTTGTGTTCCACAGAACACCCTCAAACAGGTTTGGAACAATAGAACTTTCATTCCTTTAAAAACGAATGACACAAATGAACATTTCAAACGTTCATAAACAGTTCTAATAAAACACTCTAGTTTTCGAATGTTCGATTTGACGTTTATACGTCGAATAAGTTTGTGCAGAAAAACTCGTCAGCTGACATCAAAAGATAAAACACAGTAACAGCCATAACTAACCTTAAAATAACCGCCCTCATAGTGCGTATTCGGGGGTCCGAAAATCGCGACTTCCCAGTTGTACAAGTCCGACTCGTCGACTAAAGTTATTTTGAAGCCTTCAACCGGCTCATCCTGAAGACTTTTCAGCTCCAACATTAATGCTTTTTGGGAACTCGCAACATGATGGTGTCCATGGTGAGCCATATTCCGAAAACAAGCGATCTGGCATCCAAAATTGCCCCTCAAACAACTTTAGTTCCCCCGTTTCACAAACGCCACCGTTCGTTCAGTAGCCACACACGCTCAAGAGCGAACAAACCCGAGATAAGTCACTCGATGACAAATTACGCTCAGCGAGTCCCAGCCCCAGCCGAATTGCTGTTCGCGTTGGGCATTTGAAGTCCCACGTTAAGCACCTGCCGTCGATATTAAACGTGTTGAATTAATCAAGCGTTCCGCTAGTAAATAAACATGCAACGCAGTGCAGCTTGTTTGAGGAGTCTCGCTCCCTCCCCCAGCGACACTCTATAGGACACTGTGCCAGCAGCTGAAGAACATGTCCCGCCTTATTTCGCCTCCTGCAACCAATGGAGGTTGAGCATCTAAACCCAACAAGTAAAACACAGCACAAGGAAATATTTCAAAAAAGCTTAAATAGAGTTTGTACTGCTAAGTTTACTTTTTATCCCAAAACTGTATAGGGTAATACCTAACTATAGGTCTATCTATCTATCTATCTATCTATCTATCTATCTATCTCAGTATCAGTCTATCTTTATCTATATCAATATTTATCTCTCTCTATATATATCAATATCTATTTATCCGTCTGGCCGTCCATCCATCCATTGTCCGTCTATCTTTCTATCAATCTGTCCATTTGTCTCCATCTATATATCAATATCTATCTATCTATCTATCTATCTATCTCAGTATCAATCTATCTTTATCTGTATCAATATTTATCTATCTCAATACATATCAATATCTATTTATCCGTCTGGCCGTCCATCCATCCATTGTCCGTCTATCTTTCTATCAATCTGTCCATTTGTCTCCATCTATATATCAATATCTATCTATCTATCTATCCGTCCGTATATCTTTCTATCTGTCCGTTTGTCTCTCTATATCAATATCTATCTATCCATCCATCTGTCCTCTGTCTCTATATCAGTATCAATCTATATCAATAACTATCTGGATCTTTCTATCTATATCTATCAATCTATCTATCCGTCCGTCCATCCATCCATCTGTCCATTTGTCTCTCTCTATATTTCAATATCTATCTTTCTGTCTATCTATCAATCTGTCCATTTGTCTCTCTATATATCAATATCTATCTGTCCATCCATATATCTTTCTATATGTCCATTTGTCTCTCTATATATCAATATCTAACTATCTGTCTATCAATCTGTCCATTTGTCTCTCTCTCTCTATCTACCTGTCCATTTGTCTCTCTATATCAATATCTATCTATCCATCCGTCTGTCCTCTGTCTCTATATCAATATCAATCTATATCAATAACTATCTAGATCTTTCTATCTATATCTATCAATCTATCTGTCCATTTGTCTCTCTCTATATATCAATATCTGTCTGTCCGTCTTTCTATCGATCTGTCCATTTGTCTCTCTCTTTATATCAATATCTATCTTTCTATCTGTCCGTTTGTCTTTCTATATCAATATCTATCTATCCAACCATCCATCCTCTGTCTCTATATCAATATCTATCTGGTTCTAGCTATCTATATGTATTCATCAATCTATCTGTCTGTCTGTCCATCTATATCTATCCATCTGTCCATTTGTCTCTCTATATATATCAGTATCTATCTATCCATCTGTCTGTCCTCTCTCTCTCTCTCATATCAATATCTACATGTCTATCTATCTATCTATCTGCCTGTCTGTCTATCACCCTACAAGAACAAGTTTCTCCTAATTAAGGTAACCAACCAGATAGACAAAACAGGAAATGAATTTGTTTTTAGCATTATGCATGTTTAAAAATAATTTCTAAATAACAGATACACCAAGTATTTCTAATTTTGTGCCTGATGTTCACACATGATTACAAACAGGAAACATCTGCAGTCGATCAAACACAAGCAAGCATTTGGTCTATATGTAGACGTATGAATTTATTGGTGCACACAAAAAACTATAGCATCCTTCTCAAACTCTTTCACGTGGACCTCTCAAAAATGTTGCTCGCACATTATTGGTCATTCTTGTAGCTCATTTATTCATCTTAAAACATTATATTACATCATACAGTCGGAAAATACATATGAAGGAGTCGGACAGTACCTTCAAACGAAGAGCAATGAGAGTATATTTTAATGATAAGCCAAATCCAGCAATATCTGCACTACAACTTGCCAGAGGGAAAACCTTATTAGATTAGCTGGGCCACTTCACTTGAATCACATTTAACAGCTAAGTATTCATATCTATACGAACCCCCTAAATCCCCCCCCAAACCCCCTCTACTGATATTTATATTATATATATAATAATTTAATGCAAAATGCAATTGTTTTTAAAAACATTCCAAGACATTGTTCTGAGTTGATGTACTCATAACAAATAAAAATACATTATACCATCAAAAGGTGTAATATGGTGAAGCCAACTTTTACGTAAAAAAGGAAACTAGAAAATAATTGCGACAATCAAGGAATGATCGGGGAGTTTTCTATGCAAGTGTTCATGTATTAGTTAAAACCAAAAAAAGTAGGCAAAGTTTACATTCCTACCCATGCAAGTTATAAATTTCAGTGTGACTTGTAGCACAAAATTCAGACTTGTTAAGTACAGTCAGACGATTCAGTCCTCACAGGCCCTGTGAACCACCAGAGATGTTGTTTTTCCAGAAACGTTCTTTTAACCTGCTATTCAAGTCACTTCTTGTTGATGAGCTCACTCGTACGATGTAAAACGCTTGCAAGGTACCCTCAGGATAACATCAGGTTTCATGAGCATATCTACTTTGGTTGCGTCCTTACAACCGAGCGCTACAGCGTGCTGGATCAGACAGTTAAACACAGGAATTACTTACAGCATGTGCCTGAATTAATCAGCACAAGTTCATTAGTGTGGAAAAAAAGGCATTTGACAGTATATTAACAACAACAAAAAAAAAAAGTGATTCATTGTAATCTGCAAATGTACAAGACGGCAGTTCTAAGAGCAGAAGAACACATGAAGCATGAGTTCAGATGATGTCAAAGCCACGGTGGCGTTTGACAGACGTGATACAGAGCTGAGAAGTGCACATTTAACTTTATAGGCTCCCTTTAACGGCATTATATTCTCAAGACGGGTATTAGAAACACGCAAGGGTCACTTTAATAATACTGTCCAGAAACATGAGATACTGTCAGTGTGTTAAATGGCATGTTTAAGTAATATTTTTAGTTAAACGTAATCAGAAAATAATTTGAAATTGTACTTCAGTTATATTTTAGTGTTGTCAAATCGATTAAGCGCAATTAATCGCATGTAAAAGTTTGTTTACATAATGCGTGTACTGTGTAATTTAAATATATATACACATAAAATGTATTATTTATTTTATATATACATATATTACTTATATTTCTTAAAATGTATATACACACACATGTATGTGTGTGTATTTATATATACATATAAATATACACAGTACATACATAAACGTAAACAAAAACTTCATTTGGATGTGATTAAACAATTAATTGGTTTGACGTGATCACCCGATTTGGTTGGTTTTTCACAAACTACAGTACACATTAAAATTATTTTGAAGTAAACAGGCAACCTGGAGATTTCATCCTGGTGGTGTCCAATAGGGTTGCAAAGGGGTGGAACATTCTGGAAAAACTTCCATTTCCAAAATTTCTTGTAAAATTCTGGAAAAATTCCAGCATTTCCTAAATTTCTGGGAAAATTCTGGGAAAATTCTGGAAAAAAAACACCCAGATTTTCTGGTAAAATTCTGGAAAAATTACAACATTTCCAAAAAATTCTGGTTAAATTCGGAGAAAATTCCAAAATATCTGTTAAAAAAAATTCCAACATCTCCGAAAATTCAGGTAAAATTCTGGAAAAATTACATCACTTCCAAAAATTTCTGGTTAAATTCTGGGAAAATTCCAAAATATTTGTTAAAATTCTGGAAAAATTCCAACATCTCCAAAAGTTCAGGTAAAATTCTGGAAAAATTCCAACATCTCCAAAATTTCAGGTAAAATTCTGGAATAATTCCAACGTCCAAAATTTCAGGTAAAATTCTGGAAAAATTACAACATTTCCAAAATTTCTGGTTAAATTCTGGGAAAATTCCAAAATATCTGTTAAAATTCCGGAAAAATTCCAACATCTCCAAAATTTCAGGTAAAATTCTGGAATAATTCCATCTCCAGGTAATTTCAGGTAATTTACCATAAATTTTCCACCTTTTTGCAACCCTAGCATCCATTAACTGGAACATAAAAGTACAAGAATAACTATATAGAATTTGTGAGATGCGAAATAATCCGGTTGAGTTCATTTTGCCATTTTTACTAACCGTCATTATCCTGAGCGAGGTTTGTTAGTGTGCAGTTTAGTTGTTTATTATATGCAACTGTAGTATTATCTTCCAACATAAGGACACAAATAAAAGGGCCACCTCATGATATCACTAATATCACATGTGATTGCAAGTATAAATGTGGTCTAGAATGCAACCCTGTGTACCTGTACGTCCTATATGTGTGCGACTTAATATGCAACTGCACTTGTGAGTGAAATTAGTGCTCAGAGGCAGTTAGAGTTTGAGGATGGGATGTGGGAAGATGTCCTGCAAGGGCTAGCCTTCAAAAAGAGCAACACACATACGTGACGAAACTGGTAAGGAACAGACACGCTGATGTTTAATGCAGAGAAAGGCGCTGATGGAGTTCAGGACAGAAAAAAAAAAAAAGCAACAAACAACACAACGCAAAACATTTAAAAAAAAAAAAAAAAGCACACAACTCAAGCATCGACAACGAAAAAAATCCAGTTCTGAAGATGAAAGTCATGGACCGTTAAGACAATGGAAAGACTTTCAAAGAGACGAAGAAGCTGAGGAAGAGGATGAAGAAACAAGATGCACGTCAGAGGTTGAGGAGGGGAAACAAAGGCAAGAGACGGGCTTGAAATTTGTGGTGTTAAAAGAAGAACAGCAGAACGACCGATCCAATAAATAGAAAGGAAGAGGAGGGACACGAGTCTCAGAGTGCCATATATGATTCTGAGCGTGTGGTTCAGCCGGACGGGCTGCTGTACTGGGATGGGGGTTCAGGGGGTTTCAGGGCGGCGAAGGTTAGGGGTCTCAGACACAATCAGCATTTCGAGAAGGTCTGCTTAATCTCATCCAGCACATTCCCCAGCAGCGATGGCTCGTCACACTTGGCGTCGATGGAGACCGTCTGATCGGACTGGAAGGAAAAGAAACGCAAGGTCTTGTTTGGTGGAATCAAAACCGTTATGATTCACTTCATATGGAATATTTCAAATACTCACGGTTTTGACCAGCAAACAGACGTGGTGACCCTGGATCGACCTGCTGTACATGGAGGCGCAGGAGTCGATCCTCTCCACAACTGCAAACACAGGAAGTAAGACAGAATAGGTTTAAGGGTGTCCATTGTTTGAATCGTATCACGTGTGTCTTTGTGAAGTCGGCGCACCGGAGAAGTGATGGTGGAAGCAGATCCTGGCCAGCAGGTGGTGGAAGGGCATGTTGATCCCCTCTAGCCGTAGAGAGCTGCCCTTCAGGTCGCCCGACTCCAGCAGCTTAGCGTATGCGTCACTGACAACGCAAGGTATGAACGTTTAGCTACATCAAATCACTCAGTACAATCTTATTACTTTAAGTTTTAACCAGTTAACAACAGACCTAACACAAATAAGTTTCATCATTCACACGTAAGCTTAAAAATAAAATAATAAACACTGAATTTGGGAAACTTGGGGTGGAGGGGAAAAAACAAACAAACAAACAAACAAAAAAAAAAAAACATACAACTGATTTTGATTTATTTTTTTTTAAGGAAAGTTTGAGAATATATAAATCTCATTTAGTTTAAACAAATTGTATTATGAAAACAGTAATTGCGAATTGTGTCGCATCATGAGTTGAGTCAATTATTACATCCCTAATAATTATTATTATAGCTATTACTACTACTAAAAAAAAGTAAACAAAAAATACTATTTACAATTACTACAAATACTATTAAATATCATTAGCATTTAAAAAAACAACATATTAATAATAATCATTTTATATTACAGAACAACTAAACTACGACGGTTTAAACATTTAATAAATACTCTTATTTGGGGATATTTAGGAGAAACAAATTAAAAATAAAAAAAATAAAAAGCAATTTGAATACTTTTATTTTAGAGTACAACTGAAGGAAAAAAAAAAAAAAAAAAAAAGCAATTTTTATTATTTTGATTGTAATTTAAAATGTAAAATTAAAAAAAAGAAAATAGAGCCGCACAATTTGGCCAAAATTGAGATTATACATACAATAATATGCAATAATAATAATAATAATAAATAATAATAATAATAATAAACTAAAAATATTTTTAAAAAAATGTTATTACTACAATTTTACAATAATTAAATAAGAAAAAAGAAAAAAAAAATAGGGAGGAAAAGTGCTGCAAAATTTGGCCAAAATTGAGATTATATATCAATATTACTATAATAAAAATAATAATAACAACAATTACAATTACTACTACTAAATAAAACTAGCAAACAAAAGAAATATTACTGTTTTTTATTACTACAATTGCTATTTAATATTACTAGAATATAAAAATAATATAATACTATTATATTATTATATTATAATAATAATTATTTTATTTTATAGTACAACTGAAAAATCTAAAGTGTGACTGTGACTTAAAACGCAAAAAAGTTCCAGGTTTACTGTTTTCTCTTAGATTATGCATAATTTGGGCAAAACTCTACATTACTTTATTAATTTATTTATTATTTTTACTACATAATAAAAATACTAAATAAAACTAGTAAACAAGAAATATTACTATATTTATTACTACAATTGCTATTAAATGTTAATAATAAAAAAAATATATATATATATACACACACACACATACACACACGTGGTAATGTGGTAATGTGTTGCTCACCTGTAGCAGGGAGTGGTGATCAGGTATGACGTGCATGTAAAGTGCAGTTTGAAGTCCAGTTTCTCATGAGTGGAGGATTCGTCCGACTGTGGCAGAAAACAATTAATACGCGTTAACAATACTAACACTCACACTGGAAACATGGAAAAGCGCATGCTTTTATGTGCCTGTATGGAAGTTTCTGACCTTAACTATAAAGGTGAGGGTTCCCTTTAGTTTCTGAGGCATGACGATACTCTGCACTGAAAACACGAAGCGGGCCTCGTTCGAAACCCCTGGAAAAGATTTGAATACATGAGTGAAATCTGCCAGAATCCGGTCAACGGTACTTTCAGAAGCGTGGCTGTCCTGACCTGGTGGCAGTTGGAAGGGGACGGTGAGGCCGTCGTGAGGTCCGGCTCCCTCCGGCCGCTGCAGTTTGGAGTTGAGGGAATCCAGCACATTGAACTCCATCGACTTCAGGAAGCTGTCGCTCTTGTTCTCGAAGATGACCGACACCACAACTTTGCTCTCATCCTGATGGTTGCCTTGGATGTCGTACACCTTGAGAAAAGGGAAGATGTGATGAGTAGAAAACATATCGGGAGGCCAAAACATGCAGATCACGCCAATACGCACAACAATTGGATCTCAGTGAAAAAAGAAAGCCAGAAGAAATGGGAGCCGAATACAAGCCCTAAAACCAGGTCAAAGAGAGTTAATGCCTTTGATGTCATTATCATCATCCTAAATGAGAAAGAGATCACATCAGCTTTAACTACACCAAACAGGTGTATTTAACAACTAATGTTTAGAGTCAGAGCTCAAAGATGATTGGACAGTCTTATAGCACTCAAAAGACTTCAGTCACAGCAGACACCAGATTTAAATTGCCTTTAATGAACACAAGGCTTTGTGGGATGGAAAAAAAAAAAAAAAAAAAAAAAAGTTAATTTTTGTTTGTTACGATTTGATATGACAAATCGTGAATAAACAACATCTTTCTCTTTAGTGGCTGCAAAAAAAAAATATTAAAAATTAATTAAATAAATAAATAAATACACACATTAAATAATTCATTATAAATTCTAAATTGTTTTAATGTTATATTACACTTTTTAGAAATATATATATATATATATATATATATATATATATATATATATATAAAGAGAGAGAGAGAGAGAGAGAAATAAAAATTTATTATAAATCATGTTTTAATTTTAATTTATGTATATACACATAATAAAATACATATATAATGGGTTATAAATTGCAACTGATTTTGTAAAATAGCTTAGATATTTATTACATATTTTTATTTATATAGTTTTATATATTTATTACACTATTATTTTTATATATTATAAATATTATAAAACTATTATTAAAAAATAATTTGCTATAAACTGTACATTCGTTTTAAAAAATACTGATATTTATTAGACATTTTTATTTATATATAGTTTAATATATTTATCAGAATATCTATTATTTTTATATATAATAAAAAATTGTAAATTTATATTTTTAAATTATCTTTATGTATTTAGAATACAATTTATATTTACATACAAAAGAAACAACAAAACATAATATTAATATTTAAAAATTACATATACAATTTGTTATAAATTGGATATTACTTATATTACATATTATTATAATTAATATTATATCATTTTTATACATTACTTTTTTGATTGTATATTTATTTTAATATTTGTAAATGCATTATGTATCTATTCATTACACACATACATTACAGTTATAAATTATACATAATTTATCTTTATTATAAAATGCATATAATTTGATATAAATTACATATTTAATTTTTCTGTATGATTTATATATTTAGAATGCATTTTGATTTATATTTACATACAAAAAAACCCCAAAACAGAATATAAACATAAAAAAATCCATATAACATTTGTTATAAATAGCATACTTTCTAAAATTATATCGATATTTTACAAATTTGTATTTTTAATATATATTATTATATTATATTATTTATTATTATAAACTGCAGATTATTATTGCAGATTATTTATTTTTTGAATATTTTTATTAATATTTTTATTTTTATATATATATATATATATATATATATATATATATATATATATATATATATATATATATATATATATATATATAAAAAATAAATAAATGTTATAAATTGCAGATTCATTTTTTATTTATTTTTAGGATATTTTTTATTCATTTTTAGAATATTTTTGGAATTTATATGTATAAATAAAAAATATTTAAAAAGCAATTGTATTGATTACAATAATTATATTATTTAAAAAGACTTGAACACAATGGTACAACATGATGAACTGACCTCTTAAGCTTGTTTTTGTTCATATTTGGTGTCTACTGTGACTAAAGTCTGTATCACAGAAGGTTAGTGGCAACAATTGTTCTGTCCCTATGATTACCTGATCAGCATCTTCTTTCATCTTAAAACATACATACAGAGACACATGAACAACACATCATTCATAAACTACACACCAGAATCATTTAACACAATGAGCATCCGTGTGTCAGGATCATCACACTCACCATCTTGATGTAGGAGTTCTCGGCCAGCAGCGAGTAGTTGGACATGGGCTGAAACGAGACGGAGGCTGGATAAGTACAGGATAAAGTACATTTCCATAGCGTTTGGTGCCATAGAGTGGACTTCTGTGATGGGTGTGTTGGTTAGATACTGACTGGCAGCGGCTCTTCGTCCTCCACGGTGCCGTTCTGCACCGAATCCTCCCCGCCGGCGTCGCTGTGATGGTGATGATGGTGGTGTCGCTTCTTCTTTTTCTTCTCCTTCTCCTCCTTTTCTTTCTTCTGCTTCTTCTTCTTGTGTTTGGAGGATTTCTAAACAGGAAACCAATAGACAGTTGGCTTCAATCTGGTTTCAGTAGAGCACAACAATTTCTTGCGTGTTCTTCAGCTGACTTTTTAATTTTCAAGTCTTGAACTAAACCAATATTAT
The DNA here is from genome assembly GCA_036247105.1 of Cirrhinus mrigala. Taxonomy (NCBI): domain Eukaryota; kingdom Metazoa; phylum Chordata; class Actinopteri; order Cypriniformes; family Cyprinidae; genus Cirrhinus; species Cirrhinus mrigala. The sequence continues at coordinate 18,519,051 of CM070028.1, read as the reverse complement.
TGGTTATAGAATTGTTTCCATTTAGTTTCCATTAAAATAGAATTAGTTTCTATTTGAATGACAACAATACTACCATTCCTTGCCTAAACGTACATAAAATCAGCAATACCAGTACAAAACTGAACTGACAAAATGTTTATTACAGTACTTTTATTTTTAGTGTTTAATTAAAAAAAAAAGCATATATGGTATGTTATTATATATATATATATACAGTTTTACACATATAAATAAGCATGCATGCATAATATTTATATAAAAAAAAAGGTTAAAAACAAATATACTTACTTAATTGTAATCGCTTATGTTTATTGTAAAAATGTATAGAAATATTGTTATTGAACAGTATAATTGTTTATTGTTTAATTAAAATGTTTTTTAAATATTTTCTTAAAATGCACATTTATAGTTTATTAATGTTTACTTAAAATGTATAACATTGTGTAAAATGTGTAACATTAACACCATTTTTTAAATATATAATTGCAGTTTTTAAACGTAAAATTTATTGTTACTTGTTCAATTTTTAATGTAACTAAACAGTAAAACTGTTTAATTGAATTTACAGGCTTTTTAGAATGTTTTCTTAAAATATATACATTTATTGATTAACATTTAATTTAGTTGTATATAATGTTTATATTACAATGTTTATACCCACACACACACACACACACACACATAATTCTTGTTTATGGACAGTTTACATGTTTATTTTAAGAAGTAAAATCATTTTTTACTTAATGTTTAATTTAAATAATTTTATGTTTATGTAAAAATGTATTTAAGTGTTGTTATTTAATGATTAATGTGCTCATTTTAAAGATGCCTTTATTTAATGTTTAATGTAATTAAACTGTATAATCGTTTATTGCTAAAATAAAATAATGTGTTTAAAATGTTTTCGTAAAATGCACATTTATAATTAATTAATGTTTCATTTAAATGTATATAAATGTTTATTAATACAGTTTTTAATGTACATTTTTAAAATTTACTTTCATTTCAGTTTTTAAATGCATAATTTACTGATATTTATTCAATTTTTTGTGTCATTAAACAGGATAACTATATATATATATATATATACTTAATTTAAAATGTTTAAATTCAATTGTTTTTGTTTTAAGAACGTATATAAGTACTGTTATTTAATGATTAATGCGTGTTTATTTGAAAGATTTAAAAAGGCCTTCTCCACACACTGAGACAACGTTTTTGTTAAGGAAAACAGAGCTTTTTGAAAACACTCTAAAGTGGATAAATTTGAAAATGCCGTTTGTGGACTGTGAAAACGGAGGCTTTTGAAACCGATAACGCACGTTTAGACGTGATGTACATTGCACTAATAGATATCCATGTTTATACCGACATTGTGAATGTTATGTGCTATTCACTTTCACACTGTTGCTACAGATAAGTGACTTTGTATACTCTTCATATCACAGTCCTGCAAAGATGACAGAAAATTTACTCGCAATTGCTGTCCTGCGGCAAAACGTGACAGCAGCTGCGTTTTAGATCAAATATATAATCGTAAGCGAGTATTACTTGGTGAATTTTCAGAAAACGTCCAAAGAACTGTTCCATCTTTATCGTCTCAGTGACCTTTTTTGACATTTTACACATGCACAGTAAAGCAAATTTAACGATTTCAGATAGTTCAGTGTGGATGAGAAACTTTTGCAAAACATTGAAAATGCCAGTGTGGGCAGAGAGCATTTTAAAATGAAAACGCCATTTTCAAATGTATCCAGATTAAAGGAGTAGTTCACTTCCAGAATTTTTTTTTTTTTGTTTTTTTTACAGATAATGCACTCACTCCCTTGTCATCCAAGATGTTCATGTCTTTCTTTCTTCAGACGATAAGAAATTATGTTTCTTGAGGAAACCATTCTCGAATTTTTTTCCATATAGTGGACCCCCAAGTTTGAACGTCCAAAATGCAGTTTAAATGCAGATTCAAATGGCTCTAAACGATCCCAGCCAGGAAGAAGGGTCTTATATAGCGAAACGATTGGTTATTTTTTAAAAATTAAATAAATAAATAAATAAAAATAGAAATGTATATACGTTTTAACCTCAAACGCTCGTCTTGTCTCGTCTGCCTGAACTCTGTTTTTTTCTGGTTCATACAGTTAGGGTAAGTCGAAAAACACCCCTCTTATTTTCTCCTCCAACCTCAAAAATCATCCTACATCGCCATTTTACCTTTGTTTGTAAAGGGTGTTTGATTTTCTTTGCATGTTTACTTTGTAAACACTGGGTCGGTACATCTGCAGTGATGTAGGGGTGTGCGATATTGACAAAAAAAATAAATCTTGATATTTTCTGGGATTTTATTGATAACTTTTATTGATTAGACTATTTTTTGCTGAGTGTGTTATTGTGCTTAAGGACTATAATGGACAGCTGACACCTAAATTGCTTTGGTATTCCTCATATCCTGTGTGGAACACTGATAGAAATCTTTTCCAGTAAGTTTAAATAGACTTTTAGCTTTTATGGGCAATTTAATCTTTAAAAAGCCATTTTTTTTTTTCTAAAAGTGTGCATTATCTTTTGAATCAAATTCTTACATTTGGGCAGTTACCAAGCAAATGAAGTCAGTATCAATAAAATTCTTCTTTGCAATGCAGAGAAAATACAGAAGCTGCATCCAAAGAGGCATTTAGATGTATTTACACACCGTTTAATGCAGGTCATGAATGCATTTAACCTGCAGTTACAAATGCACTAATAATGTATTGAAGTAAACAGACTCGTCACTCCATAGAGAGAAGAGAGGGGCGGGGCGAGCAGAGCTCATTAACATTTAAAGCAACACTGACCAGAACAGGATGATTTTTACAGAGCTCATTTTGGCTTAGTAAAAGGGTGTTTTTTTTTAAACTACCATTGAGAAACCTAACCTAACCTAACCATTCTAACCAAATCAAGTTATAGACTTTTCATCAAGACCCTAAAGAATCATATCCAACTTGTGGAAAACGGGCATCCGATGACCCCTTTAAATATGGAATTAAAACTGCCAGTAAGTTGCAGCAAGTCACAGTTACTAAGTGAGTCATTGCGATTGAACCGAATCATTTAAACGGTTGAATCATTCAGGAACGAAACACCGTCATGTTGCTCAAAGATGCAAAACAGTGCTGTGGCTGCGTTTGGAATGATTTTTGTTGGCGAAATTCAGCAAAAACAGGCAATGTGGTGTCTAAAACGTAAGTATCTTAATTCTTGTCTCTTGAACTGTTGTAAAAATCAATATCACATCTGTAATCATGATAATTTTTGGAGAAGAAAACAGCACGCTTCGTGTGATATTGATTAACTATATGAAGTAGAATGAATCTATTCATTTTCTGTCCCCATGTCTTGATATTTGTGATCATTCCAAATGTATTTTAATAGACTGAATCATGCAGTGAAACAACGCACTGTTAATGCGTACACGCACTGGTGCGGAAAATACTCGATAATGTCAAATTGAACATCGTTAAAACATCAATTAATATTGCACACATCTACAGTGATGTAGGAAGATTTTAAAGTTGGAGGAGAAAATAAGATGGGAGTTTTTCGACATACCCTAACTGTCTTGGAGTTCAGGCAGACGAAACAAGACGAGCGTTTGGGGTTAAAAAGTATATAAATTGTAATTTTTTTTTTTTTTTTTAGAAAATAACTGACCCTTATACCTCAGCTGGGATCGTTTAGAGCCCTTTGAAGCTGCGCTTAAACTGCATTTTGGAAGTTCAAAATCAGGGGCACCATAAAGGTCCACTATATGAAGAGTAATCCTGAAATATTTCCCTTAAAAAACAATTTCTTTACGACAGTTGCGTAAGCCTCACCGTGTCCTCTGGCTCTGCGTCTTTAGGCTCATCGGGCTCAGATTCTGGGGCGGCCGCGGAGCTCGTGTCCACAGCGGCAGCAGACGAGGGCGCCGTCACCTCCTGCAAACAAACACACATTAAAACACACACTTCCTGCTTTCAAAACCCTTCACAGAGACCCGAGAATGATCAGCTACACTATGAAGCATGCAAACAATATCATGATTAAGAAGGAGGAAAGCTGATTTGATGTCGTTGAATTGTCACATTGGGAGAAAAAGTGCCGAACCTGCAGTGAGAAAGTCACTTTCTTTTCTGTGTTCACATTAAAGGGAACTGAACTACAATGTCTGGGCATTTAAACAAAACAATAGTAATTCATGAGGAATACTGTTTGACTGGAACCGCAAGAACTGTCAAAAGTCCTGGTTGTTTATGATAAAGACATGATCACACAAGAGAAGCTTCCCACATCAGTGATTAAGACACATTTACACCTCTACACGTGCACGCATGCATCCTGAACTACAACAAGCAAATGCTAAACACACACGAATGTGCCAGACCTGTGAAAAACAGCGGAAAATAAGACGGGTGAGACAGAGATCGGCACGTCAAGAACAGCGAGAGCCCGGAGGAGGGAAAACACAAAACAGACGCTCATTAACAACGGGACGGACCGACAGCAGTATGAGCGGAGGGGGAGGAGAGGGAGAGAGCGTGAGGGACCGGACCTGGGCGGCGGGGGGAACAGGAGCGCTAGAGAGCCAGAAATCCAGATCGGAGGCCTAGAAGAGAAAAGGCAGGGTGGGGAAAATGAGTCCAGTCCTGTTTGACTCCAACAGAACCGCAAACAAACGCAATCTCCACAAAAAAAAAAAAAAAAACTAAAAAATGAGCACATATTCCATCACCATGTCTGTTATGACCAGTTCAATGGCTGTTCAAATGTTGTTTTCACATTACAAATTTGTTCGTTTATTATTTTTTTTTACGCCATTAGTGTCAGGGCTATTTACGTGGAAAACTCAAAGTCAGCATTTTAACTTAAAGTTATGACAAAAAGTCTAAGATACATTCAGGAAATGCATAAAATATTCCACTTAAACACATTTCTGAATAAAAGCATTTTCTGGCAGTGTTATAAAAATTACAGTCAAACAGAATTTTTTTTAATAGTTGCTATTATTATTATTTCCGTTAAATTAATTTATGAATTTATATGATTGTTGACATAAGTAGTTTTCATTTAAACAAATAAAAAGTTATAACACTGCACCCCCTGGTGGTATAAATCTTAATAAAGTGGGAATTTTCATAGTCGAAAATCATTCAAATTAAGAATCGATACATTGTTAAGGTTTATATTCCTTTATGTTATTTATGTTCCTCTTGAATATATTAACTAATTTTTTGTTGTATTTCTGGTGTATTTTAAATTTAAGCTATATTTACTAAGAATTTGTTTATTTGTTTGTTTGTGCATTAGTTGTTGAAACAATAATTATATCATTTTTTGTTTATTTTTAAAATGGGCTAAAAATAAATAAATATTTATCTATTTTTGTTTATTTTTAATAAATAAGCAAAAAATAATTTATTTTAAATAAATAAATAAATAAATAAATATTTATCTATCTATACTTTTTTTAGCTTATTTTTAATAAATAAGCAAAAAATAATTTATTATTTTATAAATATTTATAAATATAATTTCAAAATATTTATTTTTAATAAAACAGGCACTATAAATATATAAATATTTAATTTGTTAATTTCTTAAATTTTTTTGTAGAACATGACTTTCTATACAAAAAAAACGAACAAAAAAAATTTAAAACAAAAAATAAAATTGTTTTCTTTACGTTTTTAAATATATATTTTTTACTGCATTATTTTTCTCTGAACAATTTAAGACTTACAATAGAATATACACAAATACACAGAGAAAAAAAACAAATTAATTTTGTTAGAAAATGACTTTCTACCAAAATGAAAAAAAAAAATAATTTTGTCTTTACATTTTTTTAAAATACACACACACATATTTTTTTTTAATAAATTTATTATATTATATTAATTTATTAAATGACTTTCTACCAAAAATAATAATAATAAATATATACACATATATATATATATATATATATATATATATATATATATGTTTTTATGTTTTTTTCTCTGTTTAACTGTTGATTTAAGCTTTGTATATAAATATTGTCTTTTTTAGCAGCCCAAATTTGAGTAGTTTCAACAAAGTAATGGAATATTTCAAAGTACAAATAAAGTAAACGGCAAATGTTAGTAACGGAGAGGCTATAAGACAAGCTCATACTTTACTATAACTGCGATACCAATCATACCTCAGCAGATGTGGATGTGGGCGGGGCTGCCGCCTCTTTGGTCTCCTCTGATTGGACGGCCTCTTCTGGCTGGGACTCCGGAAGCTCCTCCTCCACTTCTTTGTGTTTCTTCTTTTTCTTCTTGTCCTCTTTGCTCCTCTACAAAACACCCAAACCACCATAATGAGAATATTAATAAAGTGGAATTACATAAAATAATGCTAAACAACAGTATTTGCTTTTAAAGGGATAGTTCACCCAAAAATGGAAATTCTGTCAATTACCCTCATGTCAGTTCAAACCCATGAGACCTTTATGTTCGTGGTAGCTGCCTTGCTGTCTATGCAGGGTCAGAAAGCTCTCGGATTTCATCATAAATATCTTAATTTGTGGTTGTACGGGTTTGGAACGACACGAGGGTGAATAATTAATGACAGAATTTTCATTTTTGGCTGAACTATTCCTTTAAATGCAGATATCTGTTTTTATTTCCTCTATTCATACAAAACGGCCATCTCACCTTCCTGTCCTTCTCCTTGTCTTTCTTCTTCTCTTTCTTCTCCTTACCGCTCTTCTTCTTGGTCTCTTGCGGGATGCTCTCGTTGTCTCTGTCCTCGGCGGGGCTCTTCAGCACCTCTGGACGGTGGGTCCTCACAGGAAGTTTCTCGCTGTCTGCAAGCGGCCTGGAAACAATAAGAAAAACCAGATTAGATGGCCAGAAAAGGGAGGAGATAGTAAATGGGAAAGATAACTAGTCACATGGACGCTAGGAAAAGCTTCAGCTTAATTTATTCGATATACGGGTTAAGTCTAAAGGCCTGTTCGCAACAAGTCTGATGTGACAGCGCCACACAAGTATAACACTTTAACAACTAATATATTATATATAACCGTTGTTCTTAAACCAACCAATCAGTGTTGAGAATTGATTTCATTTACAAAATAAAACAAAAACATCTATGTCACAGTTTATAAAGTTTTAAATATGGATATTGTTCTTACACAAATGCATTGATTCGCTTCAGAATACCTTTATTAACCTCTGGAGTCGTGTGGAGTACTTTTTATGATGGATGGATGCACTTTATTGGACTTCAAAATCTTAACAGCCATTCACTGCCATTATAAAACTTAGAAGAGCCAGGACATTGTTTAACGTAACTCTGACTGTATTCGTCTGAAAGAAGAAAGTCATATACATCTAGGATGGCTTGAGCGTATCATGAGGTGATTTTCATTCTTGATTTGAAATCTTGTGGTGCATGTGTTTTCTGTCAGAAATTGAGATTTGGTGTGAAGAGGCCTTTAAAAGCAGTAAAATGCTCTTGTACAACAAGCTGAGGGACTTAAAATCTGTGCTCACAAGTTTCAAGGGAAAAGTCAAAGCCAGGCAAGGCTGTCAATGCTGGTATGTATATACACATTAACATTAAAAAGTTTGGGGTCAGTAAGATTTTTAATTTTTTTTTTTGAAAGAAATTAACACTTTTATTCAGCAAGGATGCATTAAATTGATCAAAAGCAACAGAAAGGACATTTAAGAATTATACAAACAAACTTTCACAGCAACCAGTCAAAATAAAAGTTTGGTTTAACTTGAAGAAACTGTGACAGAAATGTATTATTGAATGGAATGATAGTGCTACTACTACTAATAAAATTATTATTAAAACACTGTTTCTTAAGGAATATTTACCAGAATTTATTTACCAGAAAAATGTAAACGCACAACACAATTTCTGAGGAAAAAAAAAATAAATAAAAAAAATAAATAATAAAATAATAATAAATTTAAAGAATGGAGTAACAATGCTAAAAATTCAGCTTTGCATCACATGTATATATGTAAATTTTAACATATATTAAAATAGAAAACAGTCACTTTGAATTGTAATATGTGACCCTGGACGAGAAAACCAGTCATAAGGGTACATTTTTTTTAAATTGAGATTACAATGCAATACATCATCTAAAAGTTAAATAATCATTCCATTGATGTATGGTTTGTTAGAATAGGACAATATTTGGCCGAGATACAACTATTTGAAAATCTGCAATCTGAGGGTGAAAAAAAATCTAAATATTGAGAAAATCGCCTTTAAATGAAGTTCTTATCAATGCATATTACTAATCAAAAATTATGTTTTGATTTATTTACGGTAGGAAATTTACAAAATAACTTCATGGTACATGATCTATACTTATTATCCTAATGATTTTTGGCATAAAAGAAAAATCACAAATTTTGACCCATGCAATGCATTGTTGGCTATTGCTACAAATATTCCCATGCGACTTATAACTGGTTTTGTGGTCCAGGGTCACATATTTCAAAGTTTTTACTGTATTGTTAATCAAATAAATGCAGCCTTGGTAAATAAAGTAAATAATAAAGGGAGTCTTATCAACCCCAATCTTTAAAACCAAGTGTTTAAGTTATAGCAATATGACCACAGCCAAAACCCAACTAGCAGGTGAGCTGATCAGTCATGCACAATGTTTTTCTCAGTATTATTCGGTCCAACAGTGACATACTGCAAATGCCAGGAACAAAAAGGAGAAACGGGTGTTGGTAATTGGGCAGTTGAATCCACTGGGTCGCGTGACCCCAGGAAGTACTTACCTTGAACTAGAACCAGATAGCAGACTGGCAGGAGGGCAGATGCGTGCGTGCATGAGGGAGAGAGAGAGAGATGGAGAGAGACAGAAGCAGAAAGCAGTGTGCGTGAGAGAGTGAAGAAGATACAGGAGAACTGGAGAAAGCTTCTCCATATCAGAAGATGGAAAATCCAACAGATGCAAAAGCCCACGCAAGTTGTTTTGCATCTGTAAAGGTGGTTTAATAAATGACTGCGGCAAGAAGCATGAAATTGAAAACAATATCTGGAGGGAAAACAGTGGTGATACTAATAAATTAAGTGGGAATTGATGTCTCTCAGAGCAAACATTGGACACAAAACAACAAGAAAGCAGTGAATTTCCTGATTTGGATAACAAGGAATGAGAGTTTAACATATATAGGGCTTTATGATTTCCACAATGTGGAAAACATGGACGGAATCACAGAATCCAGTCATAAAAATGGAATTTACTGTATAATGCAGAATGTCATGGAATTTTTCAAATTTTGGAATAAATCAAAAAGTAGGTCAGTACACTTAAATCAAAACACGACATGGACTAGTGTCTGTAAATATTAAACCGCAAAAATACTATTTAAATATGAATTCTGCATGTTCTGTGTCTCTGTGTGAATTAATGGTTTTGTTCACTACATACTGAAGCGCATGTTACGCTCGTGGCGTTTTCATCCTCTGCCGCCTGAATATATGAGGACATGAACAAATAAATAATCTAGAACTGCTTTGACAGTCACTTTATGAGCATTTTACCATTTCAAAATCTATCTTTATATACAAACAAAGTTTAAGGTCTTCACAGCAACCTGTCAAAATAAAGGTTTGGTTTAACTTGAAGAAACTGTGACAGAAATATATTACTGAATGGAATGATACTACTACTACTACTACTACTACTACTAATAATAAAATTACTAGTAAAACATTATTTTTTTAAGGAATATATACCAGAAAAAAATATTTACCAGAATTTATTTACCAAAAAAAGTAAATAAACAACACAGTATTTCTGAAAAAAAAGGGAAAAAAAAAATGCTTTTATTCTAGATGCTTTTGATCATTCAAATTTAATGGACCCATTAAAATGGAATCCAGAAAAATCCATAAAAAATAAAACTGAAATTGTGTAAGTTTCATGATTTCAATTTTCAATTAATTAGACATACTTTTTGATTAAAAATTTTTAATTTAATCATGAAAACAGAGCCTTTTTTTTTTTTAAATTGAGAAATTTGGTCAAAAAAAGAAGAAAAAAAGAATGCAGCATGTATGAACTGTAAGTGGTACATACTTGTCCAGATCTATGTCCAGAGCTTTATGAGGGTCATTGGGATCCTTATCATCATCGTCACTCGGTAAGGCATTCTGGGAACAGAGACACACCAACATTTACTGCATATAGTTTTGTCAATAACCTAAAAGTGAAAATTGTGTCATTAATTACTCACCCTCATGTTGTTCTGAACCTGTCTTCAGAACACAAATTAAGATATTTTTAATGAAATCCAATCCACTTTCTGACCCTGCATAGACAGCTATGCAACTGATACGTTCAAGGCCCAGAAAGGTAGTAAGGACATCATTAAAATAGTCCATGTGACATCAGTGGTTCAACCGTATGAGTTTCAAGTGGAAGAGAAGAAACTGTCGAATAAAGTCATAAATTTTGTTTTCTTTGCACACAAACATTTTTCTTGTAGCTTCATAACATTCATCCGGTTGAACCGCTGATGTCACATGGACTATTTTATTGATGTCCCTACTACCTTTCTTGAACGTGGTAGTTATGTTGCTGTCTATGCAGGGTCAGAAAGCTCTCGGATTTCATCAAAAACATCTTAATTTGTGTTCTGAAGATGAACGAAGGTCTTACGGGTTTGGAACCACATGAGGGTGAGTAATTAATGACAGGATTTTCTTTAAGCACCTCCAAATAACAGCCACCCACCTCTGGCATTTCCTCTGTGACTATGTCCACCTGGTGAGCGGGCGTTATGTCCTCCTCGCTCTCGGGGCCTGAATCCGCCTTTCTGTCTTTTCCTCGCTTCTCCCGCTTTTTCTTCTTCTCCTTCTTCTTCCTCTCCGCCTTCTCCTTCTGCCGGCGCTCCTCCTCCAGCTTCAGGTATTGGTCGGACATGGGCATCCCTGGACCAAACGATGGACAATGAAATTAAACAGTGCTTTTATTCGGTCTGATGGAATAAGAGATTGTTGATTTGCTCACCTGGAACTTTGAGAGGCACACTAAGGTCAATCTGAACCACCGGAATGTGTTCTACACCTGGAGCGTCGTACACCTGCAATTGCAGACACGTTCAAGTAAACTCAGAGAAGAAGTTATAGGAGAAACTAAATCATTTGAACCAACTGATTCATAAAATGATTCAAAGCATTTGAAACACCGCAGGCTGACAGCACCTGCTGGTAAAAACATTGTAAATGCAACAAAACCCTGTCCAGAGTAATATGAAACAGGTGATATAATAGTAATATTAGTGTATTATAAAAATATGCATTGATTTATTGTCCAAAATATATGTCTTGATTTATTCAGTATTGCTATGGTTTCCTTTGACATGTTTTATATGTAGTTTTCAGCAGATTTTGTGGTCTTAAATCAGTTTTACTTGAGGGTTTGTTTTATATTTTCCACATAACACAACTTTTGTTTTTCTTTTATTTAACGTCAATTTGTTTACATCAAACCACTGTTTTATTTATTAATTTCTGTTGTTATCACCTCCAAAAGCTGCTGTAAATTGTCTCCGGAACAGAAAATATTCGTGTCATCAGCAAATAAAATACATTTTAGTGTATCTGATACTCCACACGTCATTTATATATGGGTCATTGACGTATAAGGATTTTCAACAGGGCAATTTTAAAATACAAAAAATAATATCTATTGTAATTGTTCAAACATTAAGAATGCTGTGTACACAAATTCATATTCCATATTATTTAAAAAAAAAAAAAAAAAAAAAAAAAAAAAAAATATTTCTATCTAGATGAATTGGCTGTAGCCAATTCATGTGGTGTGACCATGATTGTCATGTGGTGTGACCATGATTTATCTTAAAATTAATTCATTTCCTTAACACGCTCAATAGGTTTTATACATGTTCTCAGTAATTAAAGTGTTTAGAAACTAAGTATTTAAATTTATTTTGAGTTTTTGTAAATAACGATCTCATTTTTGTTTTATGATTTCAGAGTTGCCTTCTTAAATGTAGATAGCAGGTATATTTTTCCTGTAAATTGCATAAAACACAGTTATTGCTATTACTGGTCGCACCACATGATGAGTGGTCGCTCCAAATGACGCAGAGACCTTATATCATTAAAAATCTATTTAAAGAGTCATGTGCGAAAAGTGCAGCACATGGCATTAACTGCAGGTATTTGTTTAGCCCCAGTTATTTCTGAATTTGGCTGCTCAAGTGACCCTTTGCATTTTTTTCTCATATTGTACAAGAATTAAACATAAACTGCCTGAAATGACCCAAAAATCTATTCCAAATGATACCAAAATAAAGTATTTTATGTACATAAACCATCAAATAAATATAACAGCACAAAAAAATGCTAATCTTGGACATATATCTATAATGGAAAACACTGCACTGGTCGCACCACATGATATTTTCAAATTCAGTCAAAATTTACAAGCACAGAATTAGCCATCTAAACAAAAGAAGTTAGCTCCCCACAAAAGATCACTATGAAATTTATAATAAAAATAAATACTTGTAGAAATAACTTAATATTCAGTTTTCTTTCGAGGTCATACCACATGATATCCAAATGTGGTACATACAAGCTGTTAAAATGTTTTTTTTTTTCCAGATTTGAAAGACAGACTGTTTCTATCTTCGAAAGGTAGTTTCTTAATGGTCGCACCACATGATATTTCATAAAATAGAATTAATCAGACAAAGTTTGTTTGTATACTATGACAGAAATAAAAATACAAATGCTTTACAATTTTATACGGGATTACAAAAAACTTTGAAAATCATGCCAAATAGTGCAAAAAATTAAACAGAATAAATTTAGGGTAATTTTAAAGATGTTTTTAAAACAACAGTTATGGCCGGATGGTCGCACCACATTATATTTTGACACTTTGAACAACAGAAAAATTACAAATAGCTATTATTTTTTGAAAGGTTAAAGTGAGTACATACATGGCAGAGGTACTTCATATATATGGCATATTTTTTATGCATTTTAACCAAATTTTAACTTAAAAAAAAAAAAAAATGCAACCGGACAGAAAATTTAGGCGTCATGTCATAAACAGTTTTGGACCTAAGACCGATCCCTGCGGTACACCACAAGTTATATTTGTGTATGTAGATTTATGTTAAACAAGTTCTACAAATTGTTGCTAATTTCTTAAATAATTACTCAAAACGAAAGTATGAAACAGTCTGAAGCAAAAAAAGACTTAATTGCTGAAATCGGATGATGTGGCAAGCTTGATAAAAGTTTAGAACTAGCGATTAAATAAGCAATGTTTCGGCTTGAGATTTATGTGATCGCAGAAATCATTTGACTGCGTACCTTCTGAGATGATGGCGAGGCCTTGATGTAGAACGGGTTGTTGGCCTGTTCTTGCTTCCTGGCTTCCCTCCTCTGTTTAAAAAAAGACAAGTGTATTAGAATGAATATATTTGTACATTTCCTGATGATCTGAAGGACAGCGTCGGCTTACCCTGGCCAGCTCTTTCTCGTCCACCTCAGTGTGTCTTGATCTGGAATGCTTGGGTTCCTCTTTAGCGAACACCGCCTTGGGCTTCTCGTCTTCAGACTCGCTCTCTGACGGAGGCTCATTGATCCAGGCGTCCAAATCCAGACTGGAGGGGAAAAACAATAGCTGAAACATCTATTTCTATTGACTCTCTTTATGTATACACTCAATGACTCACCCATCTGGTATAGGCACTTTCTTCTGGGCCTTGGGAGCCACGGGATTGAGCTCTCCGGCGAAGAGAGCCGTCACTTCCTCGGCCACCTCCACGTTCTTCTGCTGCAGCTTCTGGATGTACTTCACCAGCTGGAGGATGCAGGATGCCTGTGGGGTAACAAAACAGGTAACGTTGAAGTATCATATTGTCATCTGGAATAGCTTTAATGCTAGGAAAGTAAATATGCCAATATGCCAAAAACACTGCCAGCTCACAAGATGCCTGAATAAAGCTTCTCACCCTCTCCTGCACTTCCAGGTTGGCACTCTGGACGAACAGCGGGAGTCTATCTATAAGCAGCTGGCTGGTCTCCTGCGCGGCCTGGCTGTCCGTGTCCCCTTCGTGCTTCCGCAGCACGGTCGCAAACAGCTTGGCAGCGTTTTGTACGTACACCGCCTGGATGTGACCGGGCAGGGTGGCCACTTTGGGTCTCAGCATGGCCTCCAGTGTCTGCATGGGGTCTTCCAGATGTCTGTAAAAAGAGGCTGTTAGCATGCTATTATACGTTTAAACCTTAAACCTTTCCAGGATGTTAGCACATACTCTGAGAACTCTCCGCAGATCCACGCGGCAGCGTAGAGAACCTCGCAGATCCCATTGCGCTGCGTGTTGCCGGTCAGTAGATGTGCGTTGTCCAAGAGAGTGGCCATCTGAGCCACGGCGAAACCTCGGATGGCTTTGACGCGGATGGCGACGTCCAGCATCTGAGAGGCGATTAGGTGGCCGTGCCTTGTGCCCTCCAGGCGAGTCAGTTCGACCAGAATGCTGATGTACCTGGAAGACAGATAAGGTTGTTTTCTGACTTCTGTGCAAGTCTCAGGACTAAAGGAACAGTTCACCCAAAAATTTACTCACCCTCAAGCCATCATAGGTGTATATGATTTTCTACTTTCAGATGAATACAATCAGTTATATTCAAAAAAGTCCTGGCTCTTCCAAGCTTTATAATGGCAGTGAATGGGTGTTTAGATTTTGAAGCCCAAAAAAGTGTGTCCATCCATCATAAAAAGTACTCCACACTGCTACGGGGGTTAATAAAGGCCTTCTGAAGCGAATCGATGTGTTTTTTTTAAGAAAAATAGCCATATTTAAAACTTTATAAACCACAGTCTCTAACTTCTGCTAACTGTCATACGTGCGTTCATGAGAGAGTGGCGTGAATAGGGTTGGGAATCGAAAATCGATTTCAAATCCAGAATCGGATACTTAAGTTCAGGAACCGTATACTTTATTCCTTTGTGTGCTTCTTTTTCATCTGTGAGAACCCGACCTAGTGATAGGGTTGCAAAGGTGGAAAATTTCCAGCAAATTTCCAGAAACTATCCAAAAATCCCTGGAAGGTTCCAAAAAATCCTGGAAAGTTCCCAAATCTCTGGAATGTTTCAAAAACTTACTGGAAATTTTCCACTTTTTGGCAACCCTACCTAGCGATCTGCCAGGACCTTGCTTGCTAATATAAGCACTCTAAAGTTTGGCTACACTTGCGAACAGAGGCCAAAAAAAAAAGAAAAAAAAAGCTAAGTATGGTATTTGTGATAAGCTAAACATGTTGCAAGAGAGGCGTCGCCACCAAAATGATAAAAAGAACTTTATTTTAACAGATTATTAAACACTATTCAAACCTACGTTTGGCCTGCCGATGACCTGAAGAGAGCAGCTGTAATGTATATGAATGAAACAGCTTCACAGTCTTTTCAACCACACAGTATCATTATTTCTGTTACAAATATTCAAATAATCACAGAAGTACTGGGATAAAAGTTTATAGTTCGGATATAAACTCCGTTAGCGATATGTATGTTAGCGATCAAAACAAAGTAACTACATCACCTTTTGACAGTACTTTGACACTTCAAATAAAGATTTACCGATTACGTTGTTACACCAGTAGGTGGCAAAAAAGGACTGGTAAAATTGATAAAATTGATGTGATTTTGTTTAGTTGATTTTGTGCATTTTTTTTCTTCAGAATCTTGAGTAAACCAAAGTCTCAGTTAAAAAAAAATAAACTCAGTTTATCCAGAATCATGCAGCTCTTAAACAAGTCCAGTTTTTATGTGGTCTGCTGATTTTTGTTTATGGTATTCAGCTACAACTAAAAGTTTCGCAATAATGAGATTGAATATATATATGTTTGATATCATTTCTTAATCACAATGGAATCGAAAAGAAGCGGAATCAATAAATTTCAAATGATACCCAACCCTAGGCGTAAAGTTTTGTTTACAGCAAAGGAAAACCAGTGTCCTCTTGGATTATATCAACATTTTTCTTTACAAATCCTCATTTTGAACTTGTAATTTGTGACTGCTGTTTTCATTTTGCTCTCTCCTCTGCGCTTCTGCATTCGCTTACGTCATCCGCTGGAATGCCACTCTCTCGACAGTCAGCGGAAGTTAGAGATTATGGTTTATAAAGTATTAAATATGTATTTTTTTCTTACACAAATGCACTGATTCACTTCAAAAGGGCTTTATTAACTGCGTGGAGTACTTTTTATGATGGATGGATGCACTTTATTGGATTTCAAAAACTCAACACCCATTCACTGCCATTATAAAACTTGAAAGAGCCAGGACATTTTTTAATATAACTGACAGAAGAAAGTCATATACATCTACGATGGCTTGAGGGCGAGTAAATACTGGGGTAATTTTCATTTTTGGGTGAACTGTCCCTTTAATAACGTGAAATGTAGGAAATGGGGAAAAAAAGCACAAGATCTTGGGACTATACTTAAGGGCTGGTTCCTACAAAATGCTCTTTTATGATTAAAAACATAAGATGCAGTGTAATAGAGATATGTTCTTTCAAGATATGTTCTTTAAAAGCTGAGATGTGTTATGCACAAGACAGCTCAAGATGCGAATGCAACAGCCAAAGACGTCCATGTAGCGCATGTTTACACAGGAAAAACAATGGAATTTCTATGTCAACGGCTCCTAAGTGTGTACTAGGCTGTTGTTTAGTCTTACCACTCAAAGTTGGTGATATACTGGTAGTTGCTCTGGCTGCAGATGTCGATAATCTTGGTGAGCAGCTCGTCTCGGTAAGTAGTGCCTTCAGCTTTGTCCACATGCAGCATGAGCTTCTTCACGATCTCCATCAGGTTCTTCTTCGAGACCTAGTTAACAGCATTTTCCACCACATTTTAGTAACCTCTTACATTTGAGCTCCTCACACTTGAACTTGAAGCTATATCTGACCCAAAAATGAAAATTCTGTCATTAATCACTCGCCCTCATGTCGTTGCAAACCTGTAAGACCTTTGTTTGTCTTCCGAACACTAATAAAGATATTTTTGATGTTGTGATGCTGTCTATGCAGGGTCATAAAGCTCTCGGATTTCATCAAAATATCTTAATTTGTGTTCTGAAGATGAATGAAGGTCTTACGGGTTTGGAACAACATGAGGGTGAGTAATTAATGACAGAATTTTCATTTTTGGGTGAACCATCTCTTTAAGAGGAATGTACATAAATGTCTTGCATACCATGCCGTAGAGCAGATCCAGAGCTCTCAGTCGGATGGACTCGTCTTTGTCGTCCAAACACTGCAGGATCAGGTCCTTGTGCGACTGCACGGACTTGGGGTGCGTCTTCAGGATCTTGGACATGGCCAGAAGACCCAAGTACTTCACTGTAATACATCACAATGCCTAAGTGACTTGTGCAATGAAGCATAGCCTCTTTGATCGCTAACTTTAGCTATATTGCATTTATGCTAACTGACATTTTTTCCTCAGTTGGCATGTAATGGAAGTAGCGAAAGACATGTTTGTCCATACTGCGAAGTACATTGAGTGAAATGGATTATGGAAAAGAAAAGAAAAATTGGTTTTCTCCCCAAAAATTGGGACTTTGTTGTATCCAATGGTAGTTGATTGAATGGAGGCAAATCTGAACACAAGGTTGCAGGTGATTGTAAGAAAGGAGCGGAGTCTAAATAGACAAAATGATTGGAGAAGTCCTACATATATCACCCAAGAGACGTCTAGAATTTTGTCAGAAATGCAGAAAAAAAAAAAAAATGGATGGAATCCAGACATAAAAATGGAATTTACTGTATAACACGGAATGTTACAGAAGTTTGGATGAATAAATCAAAAGTAGTGATTGTGAATATTAAGCTGCAAAAATACTATTTAAACATGAATCCTTTTTTTTTTAATAAAAATCAATTAATTAAAGATGTGTTTGAGTATTAAAATTTAATTAAGTCATTAAAATGGAATCCAGAAAATTAATGAAAAACAGAATTTGGTAAAAATCAAACTGAATTTGAGAGCAAATAAAATGTATTTCACAGGGCCCTAAAAATGTAGCTTTTGTTAAACTTGTTAAATTGTTTTTAAATTAGATTTAACTAATAAAATGTCATTTAGCCCTGAAAACAAAAACTAAAAATTTAAACGGAAAATGGAATTAAAAAGGAAAAAAATGGAATTTGCTAAAAATAAATCTGAATTTGAAGGAAAAAAAATAGGGGCCTATTTCATAGGCCCCTAAAATGCAATTTTTGTTAAATTTAATAAATTGCTGTTAAACTGCATAAGTTTCAAAATGTCAATTACTTAGACACGCTTTTTGATTAATCAAATTTATTTTAACCATCAAAACAGAGTCCAGAAAAATTAAAAGGGGGAAAAATAGAATCTGGTAAAAATGAATTTGAGAGAGAGAAAAAAAAAAAAAAAAAATTATTTCATAGGGCCATAAAAATGTAAAGATTTTTGTTAAACTTTTAATAAATTGCGGTAAGTTTCATAATTTCAATTAATCAGACATGCTAACTGATTTAAAAAAAATAATAATAATAATTTAACCAATGAAACAGTCAAGAAAAATAAAAACGGGGGAATAAAAACCTCAGAATTCAGAAAAGTGAAGGAAAAAAAAAAAACAAAAAACATGAATTTGGGAAAAAATTAAATGGATTTCATAGGGCACAAAAAATGCAATTTTTGTTAAACTATTAATAAACTGCTGTTAAATTGTGTAAGTTTCATGATTTCAAATAATTAGGTATGCTTTGTGATTAATAAAATTCAATTAACCATTAAAACAGAGTCCAGAAAAATTAAAACGGAAAAAAATGGAATTTGATCAAAATGAAACCGAATTTGAGAAAAAAAATAAAATGTATTTTATAGAGCACTAAAAATTGTATGCGTTAATCTTTTAATAAATTGCTGTTAAATTGTGCAAGCTTCATCATTTCAATTAATCAGACATACCTTTTTGTTAATATTTTTAATTTAACCATTAAAAGAGTCTATAAAAATTTAAACGGAAACCAGAAAAATTAAAAGGAAAAAATGGAATTTGGTTTAAAACAAAAAAAACAAACAAACAAACAAAAACAAACAAACAAAAAAAAAAAAAAAGTTAAATTGTGCTTTTTGATTAATAAAATTTAAATTAGCCATTAAAACAGAGTCCAGAAAATTTAAAACTGAATTTGGGGAAAAAACAAAACAAAACAGAATTTGGGATAAAACGGATTTCATAAGGCCTTAAATGGGACATTTTTATTTAAAATTATAAGGTCAAAATAAATCTGAACTTTTGCAATTTAAAATTTTGAACAACAACAACAACAAATAAATAAATAAATAAATAAAAAAAAAACACTTTGAACTTCCATTTCATGCCAACTTTAAAATCTTCTAAAATGTTACTAAATGTACAGTATTTTAGAAATGAAATGATCTAATACTAACTACTAATCTAACTACTACTTTTTTATATTACTGAAAAACATGCATATGCAAATACACATGGAGGAAAAACAAACAAACACATGACGACAGACAAATGGAAAAACACAAAGGACAACACACACACATACACACAACACACCCCCAAAACAACACAAACGGACTTCAGTTTTGTTTTACTCTGGCAGATTTTACAATAAAAATGAACCGCATATTTGTTTTAAGGCAACTGATGGTTTAAATGCCCATAAAATCAAACAGACTAAATATAGATGCAAGACAGCCGGAGCCACAGTTCTTGGGTCATTAAGACATTGGGCTCATCCTGCACGGTCTAGCTTTGTTGATGCAAAAACGAAATGTACAAATACGCCGATCTATTTAAGGAACCCATGGGGTTTCAGGATTGACAGAAGGCCAAAACATTCAGAAGGAAGTAAATATCAAACGGCCCTGCTTTTGGAGAAACAAAACATGGCAGTCCAGGATTCACAGCGCTAGTCTACAACCAGCTTCTCTGATAACTCGAACTCCTGCAAGATAATTCAGATTACTTCATGTATATGAATTCATGAGGTTTCTGGAGGAACCTTTTCCGGTTCCTCAAGCTATAAAGATAGGATTGACTCTCGCCAATTCCCTATTGAGGTGTCTTCGAGTTATCTGGGACGGAGAGCTATGTGGACTTCATCTACAGGGCCAGAGGGGGAACTCAGAAACACGCAGACAATGAGAGAATGACACACTGCAGGCATTGACAGAAGGCTCACAGTTCTGGTCCGAGTCTTCGATCAGGATTCGCAGCTTCTGCACACAGAGCTGTGGACGCGAGAGAGAAATGGAAAACAGAAGGAGAGACAAAAGACATTAGTGTCATGTTTAAAACCTTTCCACACCGTCTCACATTAACGGAAAAAGAGGAAGTCAGCTTCAGGTGGGTCCAAAAAAAGCTAAGGATTCAGTTTGGCAGCTTACATTTATTAAAATCAGGTAAGAGACATAAATAGTGGTTGACTGATATAATATCATTTATAATATAATACACACAAATTCATTCATTCATTCATTTAGCAGATGATTTTATCTTTCAAAGGGACAATTTAATGATGATAATCGGTGCAATAAATATTTTAATTTATTTGCTTATAAATAAATTCATTCGTTTAATCGCCAGTTTTATCCAAAGTTACTATTTAATGATGACAATTGCTGAAATCAGATATTTTACTTTTAATTGTTTTAATAATTATTCAATTGCTGAAATTAAATATTTGACTTTTTAATAATTCATTCAACAGCCACTTTTTATCCAAAGTGACTAATGATGATAATTGCTGAAATGTAAATATATTTTACTTTTTAACAATTTTATTAATTATTTAATTGATGAAATTAAATATTTTCCCCTTTAATAATTCATTCATTCATTCATTCAACAGTTAGTTTTATCCAAAGTAACTATTTAATGATGATAACTGCTAAAATTATTGTAATTGCTGAAATTAAATGTAACTTTTTAATAATTCATTCATTCATTTAACAGCCAGTTTTATCCAAAGTAAATATTTAATCATGGTAATTGCTGAAATTAATGATGATAATTGCTGAAATTAAATTTTACTTTAATAATTTAAATTATTTAAATACTGAAATTAAATATTTTATGATTTCATCATCTTTAATAATATTTAATAAACAAATTTTAGTTTTTAATCATTTTAATAATGATTTAATTGCTGAAATCAGATATTTTATCAGATATCAGATATCAGTTTTAATCATTCATTCATTCATTCAACAGCCAGTTTTATCCAAAGTAACTATTTAATGATAATTGCTGAAGTTAAATATTGTAATTGCTGAAATTAAACTGAACTTTAATAATTTTAATAATTATTTAATTACTTTAATTGAATATTTTATGATTTCATCATTTTTAATAATATTATATTAAATATTGTAATTGCTGAAATAAAATCGTACTTTTTAATAATTTTAATAATTATTTAATTTGCTAAAAGTAAATTTTACTTTTTAATAATTGTAATAATTATTTAATTGCTGAAATTAAATATTTTACTTTAATAATCCATTCATTCATTTAACAGCCAGTTTAATCAGTGACTATTTAATGATGATAATTGCTGAAATTAAATATTTAACTTCAATAATTTATTCAATCATTCATTTAACAGTCAGTTTTATCCAAAGTGACTATTTAATGATGATAACTGCTGAAATTAAATGTAACTTTTTAATTATTCATTCATTCAACAGCCAGTTATACCAGAGACTAATGATAAGAATATCTGAAATTAAATATTTCACTTTCTAATAATTTTAACAATTATTTAATTGCTGGAATTAAATATTTAACTTCAATAATTTATTAATTCATTTATTCATTCAACAATCAGTTTTATCCAAAGTGACTATTTAATGACGATAATTGCTGAAATGAAATATTTGACTTTTTAATTATTAATTCAATTAACAAACAGTTTTACCAAATGTGACTAATGATAATAATTGCTGAATGTAATATCTTAATTTATTATTATTAATAATAATAATAATAATAATAATAATTATAATTATTATTATTGTTGTTAGTTTATTATTATTATTATTATTATTATTATTAAATATATAAACAGTAAATGCAACAGTAAATTACATTTTACAAATCTGACTTTTTTTTATTCTTTAATTTAATAATAATTCTTGTGTGTTAGAAGATCTGCTTCTATATTGAACTGTAAGAAAATACATGAAGACACAATACTAAAATGTTATAACCAATATTAAATAACTTACATTAATAATATATCAAACGTTATACATTTATATGTATTATTTTAAATACTTCATAAACTACATTAAAAACATGCCCACATAATTAAAATTTAATAATTTAATTCATTTCTGCTTTAGATGACCTACTTACTAATTTTTTCAATAACTGTACTTTAGGAAATTATATGAACGGACAAAACTATATTCATCCAAGGACCTGAAGTATCAATGTAACAGCTTAAGAAAAAGATATGTGATGTTTCAGTTTATGTATCAGTTCTCAATATTGAGCATTATGAATTAACACACCACAAATGCACTTATAAAGTGTAAATCAGACTAGTGTGGAAAGGAAAGGGTCCATATTGATAGCAAATACAACATATTGACTGATGCAACAATGTCCCACCTGTATGCTAGCACTGTGATTGGGCATCCCAGAAGACAGCGAGATCAACACTAAGATGAAACAGGAGAGAAAACAAACATCAACATCAGTGATGTTAAGAAATATGCGCTCTAGGACAACACCGGGTCACGGCACCAAATAATACTGACCTGCTATGACCGTGTTGACACACTCATAGAGAAGCGACATGGCCGAGGTACTGAGTGAGCAAACAGGACAAGAAAAAAGAAATATTATATTTAACCCTAATGTTTTTGGCAAGCTCGAGTGCTTTGGAGTGCTTCAGTATCACCGTTACCTGTGGATGAGGTTTGTCAGGGGCTCAATCAGCTTCTTTCCCAAACGAGGCTCCAACGGAGTGAGAGCGCCAAACTAAAGCAAGAAAATTTAATTTAAGAACCGGACAAAAGCAGACAATCACTTCCTTTTTCCAACTCAATACATTTAGGTGTCATCTCACCAGCTTGATGATCTTAATAAGCACCCAGTTGTTGGTGGAGGAGGTCATGAGTTTGAAAAACAGGGGCGCCAGGGAAAGATAGTTCTTAGGGTTTCTTCTGGCTAGTTCACAAATGACGTTCACAGCTGCTGACTGGACACCTGGGAAAGACAATTTAAACCGCAAGTTTAAGTGGAAGCCTGAAATATTAGCTTTAGCGAGCTGAGATTCGCCATTCGTACCGGGATCTGGGTCCTCCAGCTTCTCTTTGAGGCGTGGGAAGGCGGGACGAAGGGATTCGGGGTATTTCAGGAACACTTTGTACATGATCAGCACCGCCTTCTTGCGAATGTACGGCTTAGTGTGGGACATCTGAGACGGATGAAGGGTGAGAGTGAATGAATGTGTGCTCGGAGTCAATATTTGCCTCAAGTAAACACTGTGAACGAATTTACCAAAGTCATGATGTCGTTGGCCAGATCACGAGCAAGGTCAGGGGTCACGAAGCAGGAAAGGCCAGTCAGGGCCACGCCGGTGTCATACTGGTTGGGACTACTGAGATCCTGTTGAGAGGAGATAACATTATTTTAGTCAATTTACAACTAAAACTGATGAGAAATGAGAAAAAATTGGTAGTATGAAAATAAAACAATCGCAATATTATAAAACATGGAGAAACACTGCGACACCAGCGGGTAAAGTTACAGCGGGAGTCTCTCTCGCCTCCCCTGAGCCCATTGAGTTTTAACAGACACCCTAAAGCATGCAGTGAGTTTGTTGGGGGGTAATTGAGAATGAATGGGGGAAAATCAAGTGAATATCATCGTGATATGATTGGATATGACTGATTATGATCGGCTGTGATTGGTTCATGCGATAAGTCCTGCCTCGTGTTTGTGTGCACTTTGTGTTCGCAAATCAGCCTGAATGAACAATATAATGCCGTTAATGGAAAGACTCATTTAAAAAAAAGTAAGTAAACAACTCACACACTTAGATATAAACAATTTGTTATGTCAAAATAAGACTTGAAATGGCATGAAAACATGATCTGTGAGAGTTTTTAGTGAGTAAACAGCTCGGTGAAATCTCCACGTCTGTGACCAATATTTACAAGCTTTGATGACTGATGATATGAAAAATTCAAAAATAGTTAACTATTAAAAAGAATAGCTGAACATAAGTTCAGAAATAAAATATATTGTTTAAACTGTTACTGCCTTGAGTTATTATTTTGGAATAAACGTAAAATGCTTAAAAACACTAAACTGACGAGATTTATATTTGGCTTTAATAAACAGAGTATTGATAACAACTGATTACATTGTGTAATCATATAAAATTATAAAACAGAATTTTTTTTGCCCTTTTTCTGATGGTGTAAGTGATTTTTACCGAAAAAGCAACTGGGATATGAATTTACATTTGATTTAAAAATAATAATAATAAATACCAAAAATTACCAAAACTCATGAGAATTACTAAAATTTTAATAAAAAATGTAAATAAATGCGGAAAATATAAAAATAAAATCTGACTCAGAATACCAGTAGAAACTATAAAAGAACCCCAATGATACTGAAATAACTGGCAAACAGTTTCCAAAGAAAATAGAGGTGAACAGGAAGTTGAAGATGCACCTTGCGGATCTGATTGGTCGTCAGCATGATGACATCAGTGCCCTCATGAAAGCATTGCGATGCCGCAAGGTAGCCAATTCGCTGAAAACGAGAGAAGAAAGAGTCATTCATGAAACAGTGTTGCTAAATCAATCTAAAAAACGTCAAAAAATGTTTTTTGGTAATTGAAATAAGGTTAAAAAAAATAAAATAAAATAATCAGATTAAAAACTTAAATTTAAAATAACTTCTCAACTGTTCTCAAAACTGAAATGAAAATAAAAAAAAATACAGTTAATTAATTGATTAATTAAAAATTACATATTTAAAAAAAAAAAAAAAAAAAAAAAAAAAACACTTAGTTGTTGATTCACTGAAAAACAAAAAGGAGTCATTTGTGATTTAGTGTTGCAAACTAAAATTAAGTAAAAATCTATTAAATTAATAAAAATAGTTTTTGGTCAGTGGAAGTAAAATAAAATATTGCATAATATAAAAATAATAATAAAATAGAATAATAATAAAAGAAGTAAAATTATAATTTTGCAGACTTAAAACTTTGCTATTATAAAATAAAATAATAACATAACATAATACTAAAATAGTATATAAACAATACAAAAATAATACTAAAACAGTTTATAAACAACACTATAATACAATAAATATATAGTATAGTATAATAAATAATACTAAAATAGTATATAAACACTACAAAAACAGTAAAAACATAATAAATATATAATACTAAAATAGTATATAACCAATACAAAAAACAGTAATAATATAATACAACAACAATAATACTAAAATAGTATATAAACAATACAAAAAACAGCAATAATATAATATAACACTAAAACAGTATATAAACAATATAAAAAAACAGTAATAATATAATAGTTTATAAACAATACAAAAAAAACTGTAATATAATAAATATATAATATAATATAATAAACAATAATACTAATACAGTATATAAACAATACAAAATAACTGTAATAATATAATAATATAATATAATTCTAAAATAGTTTATAAACAATACAAAAAAACCCAATAAAAATATAATAAATATATAATATAATATAATAAATAATACTAAAATAGTATATAAACAATACAAAAAACAGTAATAATATAATATAATATAATATAATATAATATAATATAATAATTTGCTATAATAGATAATACTAAAACTGTATATATATATAGAAAAAAAAAAAAAAAAGAAAAAATAGAGTGAACTTCAGGATCTGTTCCGACTGAGTGCTAATTATATTTCTGACATTACTCCTCACCTTGTATGTGAATTTGGAGGAGCTCATCACCTCCACAATGTTGAACGCAGCCCAGCTGACATCATAGCCGAGCATCTGCAACTGTTCAGAGAAGAAAGCAAAAGAATAAGTTTCAGCTTCAGCTCAAAGCATTATGAAGCAGATCAGAGAGGATATAAGTGATGGATGGTCTTACGTAGGTGAGCTTGCAGACTGCATTGGCTTTAACAGCAATGTTGTCCTGTTTGAGTTCTTGCTTGATCTCATCGATGCATGTCGAGATGTATTTGGCCTGTAGAAAGAACAGGAAGTATTGTTAGAAAGAGCGAGAGGAAAATACAAAGAGACACCACTCTCCATAACAGCCCGGGGCAGCGTTCAACTTCCTGTTGGCAGCAGCATCTATCAAATCACTGCCAGAACTTAACTGGAATAAAAATCTTCAACTGAAACTTTAACAATGTGTGATTTAAAATTATATGTCAACCAGTGGAGATTCGGGAGTAATTTTACCACTTTATAGGTCTTGAATGGTTAAATACACACATTTTTGACTCATTAGGAGCAGAGAAAAACAAGCCTGATGAGATCCATGACCTGAAGGATCTAAATTGAACACTTTCTCA
Organism: Cirrhinus mrigala; assembly: GCA_036247105.1. NCBI lineage: Eukaryota > Metazoa > Chordata > Actinopteri > Cypriniformes > Cyprinidae > Cirrhinus > Cirrhinus mrigala. The sequence continues at coordinate 18,492,367 of CM070028.1, read as the reverse complement.
CGTTAGACTAGATTTAAAAGCCACAATCAAAGATGCATTGTTCAAAACCAAGAACTAAAAATACAAAAATGCTCAAAACTAGGTCAGCATGTGTGCGTGTTTGGGTGAGTCATTCAATGAATGACTAAAAGCACTGATAAACCACAATATCTCATAGCAGTAACATTGTTGAATGATTAAAAATTAAATTCCTTTGAAAAAAGAGAGAGAGAAGAACCTTGGCCACACGGCACACATACTCTTCATCTGAGGGACACACAGAGTGCTGTTGTATGGACGAGCGTGCTGGTCATGTGTCTTTAGTCATGAGACAGCCGGAGCAGTGACAGCAACAACTGAAGGGCTTAGAGAACTGCTACACAGGCACAAGCCCACGTCACACAACTTCACTGGGGTAGAAAGTGTAGATATGCGGTAAATGTGGTAAAGGTTTTTCAGAAGATTTTCCAGTCATGTCTTTACAAAACCCTTGTGACCCAGTATGGCTTATACAAGCCCAGAGAGACTGAAAATACAAGGCAAACAAAAGTTTTTCAGGTGGTTTTCTTATCACGTCCTTGTGAAATTCTTGCGAATGGTGCATGATGGGTAATTTCCACCCAGTGAGATTGCGTAAATGAAGATTCCCACCTAGTAAGGTAAACGAAGGTTCTCCAGACTATTTTCAAGTCAAATCTTCACAAAACTTGTGTGAATGGTGCATTATGGGTCATTTAAACTTGGAGAAAACTAAAAAAAAAAAAACAAGGTAAATGAAGGTTCTCCATTAGATTTTCTAGGCCACATCTTTGCAAAACCCTTGTAAAAGATGCATTATTGGTAATTCTCACCATGGAGACCGGAAATATGGAGTAAAAGGGTTTTCAGAAGATTTTGTCACATCTTCACAAAACTCTTTGAATGGTGCATTATGGGTCATTTAAGCCCAGAAAAAAAAACAACTGAAAACGAGGTAAACAAAGGTTCTCCAGAAGATTTTCCAGGCCACATCTTCACAGAACCCTTGTGAATGATGCATTATGGGTAATTTAAGCCCAGAGAAAATGAAAAATAAGTTAAATGAAGGTTCTTCATTAGATTTTCAACTCACATCTTTTGAAAAACCTTGTGAATGATGCATTACTGGTAATTCCTACCCAGGGAGACTGAAAATATGGGGTAAAAGGTTTTTCAGGTTTTTGTCACATCTTTACAAAATTCTTGTGGATGGTGCATTAAGGGTAATTTAAGTGCAGAGAGGAGAAAAAAAAAAAGAAAAAAAAAAAGGAAAAATGAGATAAATGAAGGTTCTTCAGAAGATTTTCCAGGTCACATCTTTGCAAAACCTTTGCGGATGGTGCATTATGGGTGATTTCCACCCAACAGAGTTTGAAAATATGGGGTAAATGAAGGTGCTCCAGACTATTTTCAAGTCAAATCTTTACAAAACTTGTGTGAATGGTGCATTATGGGTAATTTAAGCCCAGAGAATACTGAAAAACAAGGCAATCAAAGGTTCTCCAGAAGATTTTCTAGGCCACACCTTAGCAAAACCTTTGCGGATGGTGCATTATGGGTGATTTCCACCCAATTGAGTTTGAAAATATGGGGTAAATGAAGGATCTCCAGACAACTCAAGTCACATCTTCACAAAACCCACATGAATCATGCATTATGGTCAATTTAAACTTGGAGAAAACTGAAAAACAAGGTAAGTAAAGGTTCGCCAGAAGATTTTCCAGGCCACATCTTCACAGAACCTTTGTGAATGATGCATTATGGGTAATTTAAGCCCAGAGAAAAATGAAAAATAAGTTAAATGAAGGTTCTTCATTAGATTTTCAACTCACATCTTTGGAAAACCCTTGTGAATGATGCATTACTGGTAATTCCTACCCAGGGAGACTGAAAATATGAGAAAAAGGTTTTTCAGGTTTTTGTCACAACTTTACAAAATTCTTGTGGATGCTGCATTATGGGTGATTTCCAACCGACTGAGATTGAAAACATGGGGTAAATGAAGATTCTCCAAAAGATTTTTCTGTCACATTTGGGTAGAGCACTATGGGTGATTTCCACCTAGTAAATATGAAAATATAAGGTAAATGAATGTTCTCCAAACTATTTAAGTCACATCTTCACAAACCCCATGTGAATCATGCATTATGGGTAATTTAAGCCCAGAGAAAACTGAAAAGCAAGGTAAATGAAGGTTCTCCAGAAGACTTTAGGCCATACCTTTGCAAAGCCCTTGTGAATGATGCATTATGGGTCATTTAAACCCATAAAGACTGAAAAACAAGGCAAACAAAGGTTTTCATGAGTGATTTCTTGTCACATTTTTACAAAATTCATATGAATGGTGCATTATGGGTAATTCTCACCCACTGAGACTGAAAATATGGGGTTGATAAAGTTTTTTTCAGAAGGTTTTCCTTTGGTGCATAAGTGGTGCAGCTAGTAAAAATTTAATCATGGGGTAAATGAATGTTCTTCTGTCAAATCTTCATGCAGTTCTTATGAATAATGCATTATGGGTAACTTCCACCCACTGAGGCTGAAAATTTGGGATAAAAGTAGGTTGTCCAAAACGTTTTCAAGTCACATCTTCACAAAACCTGTGTGAATGATGCATTATGGGTAATTTAAGCCCAGATAAAACTGAAAAACAAGGCAAATGAAGGTTCTCCAGAAGATTTTAGGCCATATCTTTGCAAAACCCTTGTGAATGATGGGTAATTTAAGCCCAGAGAGACTGAAAATTTTTTGCAAACAAGGCTTTTCAGGAGTGATTTGTCAAGTCTTCACAAAATTCTTGTGAATGGTGCATCATGGGTGACTTCCACCAAGTAAAAGTATATGAGGTAATATGAAGGTTCTCCAGAAGATTTTCTAGTCACATCTTTACAAGCTCTTGCAAATGATGCATTATGGGTAATTTAAGCCCAGTTGACCAACTGACACTGAAAATATGGGGGTAAAGAAGGTTTTTCAGTAGGGTTTTGTCACATCTTTACAAAATTCTTGTGTAATGGTGCATTATGGGTGAGACACAAAAAAAAAAAAAAAAACACAAGGCAAACAAATGTTTCCAGAAGGTTCTTGTCATGTCTTTCCAGGTAATTGGAACTGAAAATTTATATTTTAAATTATAATTATAAAAATTTAAGATAAATTAATGTTTTCCAGTCATATCTTTGGAAAAACTGAATGAAGCACTATGGGTAATTCCCACCAATTGAGACTGAAAATATGGGGTAAAAAAAGTTCATCAGAAGATCTTTGTCAGATCTTTACAGAATTCTTATGAATGGCGCATTATGGGTGATCTCCAGCTAGGAAATATAAAAATTTAAAGATAAATTAAGGTTTTCCAGACAATTTTGAAGTCACATCTTCACAAAACCCATGTGAGGGATGCATTATGGGTAATTTAAGTGCCGAGAAAACTGAAAAACAAGATAAATGAAGGTTCTCCAGATTTGCAACAAAGGTTTTCAAGAGTGATTTCTTGTCACATCTTTATAAACTTCTTGTGAATGGTGCATCATGGGTAAATCCCACCCACTGAGACTAAAAAAAAGGGGTAAAAGAAGTTTCCTCGGAAAGTTCTCCTGTCAAATCTTCATGGAGCTCTTATGAATAATGCATTGTGGGTAGCTTCCACTCACTGAGGCTAAAAATATGGGGTAAAAGAAGGTTCTCCAGAAGAGTTCCCAGGCACGTCTTTGCAAAACCCTTGTGAATGGTGCATTATGGGTAATTCCCACCCACTGACACTGAAAAAATAATTTTAGGTGATTTCCAGCTAGTAAAAATATAAATATGATGTAAATGAAGGTTCTCTTGTCAAATCTTCATGTAGTTCTTATAACTGAGCATTATGGGTATCTTCCAACAATTGGCGCTGTAAAAGTAGGACGGAGTGAAAGTAGGTTCTCCAGAAGAGTCTCCAATCACATCTCCACAAAACCTTTGTGAATGATGAATTATGGGTCATTTAAGTCCAGAGAAAACAAAACAAAAAAAAAAAAACGAGGTAAATGAAGGTTCTGAAGAAGATTTTCCAAGGCACATCTTCACAAATGAATGATGCATTATGGGTAATTCCCACCTATTGGGACTGAAAATATGGGGTAAAAGTTCTTCAGATAATCTTTGTAACAAAATTCTTATTAATGCTGGATTATGGGTGATTTCCAACTTGTGAATATAAAAATATAAGATAAACGAAGATTCTCCAGACTATTTTCAAAATCACATCTTCACAAAACAACAGTGAATGATGCATTATGGGTAATTTAACCCCAGAGAAACTGAAAAACAAGGCAAACAAAGGTTTTCAAGAGTGATCTGTCACGTCTTTACAACATTTTTGTGAATGGTGCATTATGGGTAATTCCCACCTATTGAGACTGAAAATATGGGGTAAAAGAAGGTTCTTCAGAACATGTGTTCAAGTCATATCTTCACAAAAACCTTGTGAATAATGCATTATGGGTAATTCCCACCCACTGACACTGAAAATATGGGGGTAAAGAAGGTTTTTCAGTAGGGTTTTGTCGCATCTTTACAAAATTCTTGTGTAATGGTGCATTATGGGTGAAAATAAAAATATGATGCAAAAGATGGTTTTCCTGTCATTTCTTCATGCAGTTCTTATGAATGATGCATTATGGGTAATTCCCACCTAACGAGGCTGGGGTAAAAGAAGGTTTGTGTCAAATCTTAATGTAATACTAATGAATGATCCATTAAGGTTCAACCTAGTAAAAATTAAACTCTAGAGGTAAAACAGTTGTCCAAAAGGTTTTCCTGTCAAATTGTCATTAATGATGCATTATGGGTAATTTCATCCCTGCAAGAATGTAACATTCTTGTCCAATCCTCATTCAGCTCCAATGAATTGTGCATTATGGGTAATTTCAGCCCGTGACTGAAATATTTGTTAGTTAGCCAAGAGTTGGATTCGACCAGCTCAGCAAATCCTCACTGAAGTATGAAGATGAACTCAATGTCCTTCCCAAGCAAACAAGAGAGCACAGTCTGGAGAAAAACCTTCTTCTCAAACAACTTGCAAACAAGTGACTGTGAAGCTAGTTAGGCTGTTCAAACACACCTATGAGGCCCTAAAATGATTCGACTCCAAAACTATTAGCTTCAAATGCAACTATGATGTCCAAAAATACCGTTTAGGTAGGCACTTCGCTAGTTTTGAGCCTCAGCCAGTGCTTTGGATAAGTACACCCACCTCTTGTGGAAAACAAATATAGAGGTCTCATATGAAACTGCCGGCAGAGAGCAAACAGAGCGGCGAACACACACGCACAGTCTGACAGTTCATTCAGGAGCCTATGAATATTTCACAGCACTGTCCGCTGTCGGCCAGGTAACAGACACGATATCTAGGTACGACGGTACAGGTTACATTGATGAAGCCTCGCTGATACCTGACTCCAGATGTTTGCAGATTAAACAGGGCCTGGAGAGCAGAACTGGAACGTTGAAGCAGGGAAGAAAGCACGTTTTAAAGGGTGTTTGGCTTTGAATGCACAAAAGGTGTGATTTAAACCTGGATTCATATTGAACTGTATTGAAAGCAGGTGGCCAGACAGAGCAAAACCAGTCAGACCTGAATTAAGATTGCAGTGTGAAGCCATTGTAATGAGAGGCCAGTTATTTATGCAAAATGAAACAACTGGATTAAACCTTAAGCAACTTTTGAGTGTTTACAAAGTAGAGCTGCAACTAGTACTTGATAAAATGACAAACTTATGAAAGTGCAGAAATTGTTTTCATTGATAAGTACATTTTAGTATTATTTATATATTTGTGTTTTTATTTTAGTTTAATGTTTTGTAATTGTTGCATAATTTTTAGTTTCTGTTCCTCAAAAATATTTTTTACTTATTTTTATTTCAGTTCTAGTTTTCAGCAGTTTTAGTACTTGAGCTTACAACTTCCCAACACTAGTTCCTAAGGTAACTTTTCTATTTTTTCATCATTTTTTCAAGTATTTCTATTTCATTTAAGCTTTATTGGAATTAACAAAATTACTTTTATTAATTCATATTTTAGTTAACAATGGCAAAATTAGTTATAGATATTAACAATCTGGCCAAATACGATAAACTGATAATTATTTTAATGTTATGGCTGACAACAGAAATGGCAGATAACAAAATTCTATGTCAATTATTCAAAACAAATAAAAAAGTAAAAACAAAATATAAAAATAGATATTACAATATAATTAAATAATAATAAAAGATAATTAAAAATAAATATGAATAAAATCTAAAAATAGATAATAAAATAGAATTAAAAAAGAACAAAATAGAATTAAATAACTGAGAATAAAATAGAATGAAATGTGAATAAAATGGAATTAAACAAATAAATGAGAATAAAATTGATTTAAATAAATGAGAATAAAATATAAAAATAGATAAAATTAAATAATAATAAAATAGAATTAAATAAATAAGAACGAAATAGAATTAACTAATAAACCAATTATATAAAATAAAATATAAAAATAGATCAGAATAAAATAAAAATAATAACAAAAATAGAAAATAAATAGAATTAAGCAAATGAGAATAAAATAGAATTAAAAATAAGAATAAGAATAAAATAGAATTAAATGAGAATTAAATAGAATTAAACTAACGAGAATAAAATTATTAAGTAAATAAGAATAAAACAAATATAGATAAAATATGAAATAAGAATAAAATAGAATTAAATTAAAAATAAAGAATAAAATGTAAAAATAGATAAAATAGAATTAAATAAAACAGAGTTAAATGGAATTAAGTAAAAAATAAAATAAAAATAGAGAACAAACAGAATTAAATAAATGAGAATAACAGATTAGATGTCTAAATGAGAATAAAATAGAATTAAATAATTAAATAGAATTAAATAAGAATTAAACAGAATTAAATAAAAATAAGAATAAAATATTAAAAATAGATAAGAATAAAAAAATAATTAAATAAGAATTTTACAGAATTTAATAGAAAATAAATAAGAACAAAATAGAATTTAATAGAATTAAATAAATAAGAATAAAATCTAAAATAGATAAGAAGAAAAAAGCTAAGAATAAAACAGAATTAAATAAATAAAAATAAAACCTAAATTAAATAAAATTATTTTAAATGTTCTAAGCAAATTTGGCCATTACAGCTTCATAAAGTACAGTATAAAAAATTATATTAATTTTAGGATTCGATGAAGATGACATTTAACAGTGTTATTAAATTATCATAATTTTTAAAGATTAACTTCAAGTAACCTAAATGTAAAAAGAGAAATGAGCATGAATAATTAAATATCCAATATAAAGAGAGCCATTTTTGGTTTTATTAAACGTGATCACGATGCTGTGTTTTTTTTTTTTTACCAAGGCCACATCGGACAACGCGGGTCATCCAGGAAGGTCCACCCTGCGTCAAACCGAAACGTTCAGTGGCTCCGGCACATCAGAAACACTTAACATCACTTTTATTCTGTGTTCACTAGGTTTATTGCATTTCATAACACGTAAATCACCGACCTCCTGTCTGCTAGAAGGGCAACCGGGTGACCAAAATCAATACGAATATCAATCTCCTAAAAAAGGAACAGAACTGTGATGCCATAAAGCAGGGAAACCCTGTTTGTGATTATAAATGCTCACCGTCACAGCATCTTGTTCCCTTTTTCAAAGGGAGGGGCGAGGATGGAGCATATTGGAAGAGCAAATTCAGCCTTGTCATTATATGTAACCAGGCAGCCTGAGGCCTTCATCATTTCATCTTCATTTCAACCATACAACACAAAATTAATCATAACAAACCATCGATTCTTATCCCTGATGCTGTGGTCAAACTGACAGTTGGGATTTCATAGCCAAGATGACGCCTGTGTCTTAATAACTAGTTAGTTGCCTACCTACACAACATTTCTGGGTATCACAGAGGTGATTCGATTCGTTCGAACATCTGAATCAAACATTTTTCAATTCACATACTTAAAAAGAACATTTTGGGAATCATATATGTGTTCAAACACTGGAATCAAACATTTGTGGGCATCATAAACATACCAAAACGTTCAAATCTACCACATATGCAAGTTCAAACATTTGAACAGAACATTTCGCGCATTCGTACGTTTGGATCGAACATTTATTGGCATTACGGACATATTCGAACAGGCAAATCTGTTGGCATCATGAGTGCATTTGAATTTTCAACAATTTTGAATGCATCTTCATACATTTTAATTAAATGTTTTTGGGATTTATATAAACATTCGAACAATCAGAACAATCAAAATGAATGCGAGTTCAAATATTCGTCTTGAACATTTTGTTTAATATAAATATTTGGCCATATTAACCAGCATTTTAGTCATTGTAGTTGCACTGGAACGTTTAAAATACAAATTTATTGGCATTACGAGCGCGTTCGAATAATCGAATCGAATATGTCAACAACATAGTATTCGAACATTCGAATCAAAGATATTTTTTTAGGCATAATGCGAGTTCGAATCTTCGAATCGAACATTATAGCGGCGTTCAAACGTTCTCGGAACGCGCATATGATGCTCAGAAAATGTTGTCTAGATAGGCAGCTCACTAGGTGTTGTGACACGGCCAATCCCATGACACACATAAGTGAGGCCAGCTATTTTGAATTAACATTCTGTTCTTTAGCGTGTGTTTATTACATTTATAATTACGCGTGTCAAAAACAGAATGGAGTCAGATTTGTATTCACGGTGGAGAATGAATTTATATAAGCGTCTAAACCGTTAGCAATGCTAACTGGCCTCATCCATGATAAACAAAACGATGACAGACTGTTCTAACAACACTAACAGCTGTCACCTGCTTTATAAGATCACTGAAATATCAATTTAATGTGCTTAAAAAACAAAGTATTTTGTTATCTGGCCACATTTGTCAGGTTATAGCCGGTTAGCTCACCTGAAATCAGGTGATTTAAGATCACTGACACTTGATTCCGCTTGATTCATTTATCCCAGCTGCGTTTAACGCAAACATCCAATTTTGATTTGAAGCACATTAATGCAAATAAATGGATCAAAGAGTCTTACCTCATCTTCCTTATGGTTCCTAATGCCACGTACTAAATCCTGCAGGTTTTTATCGAACATCCGATCGATGCTTCCCTTCACGATTTTCAGAGCCATGATGATTTCCCTCCCGTCCTACCGGACCGAACCGCAAACACGGGCTTTGTGTGAGTACTGACCGGCCCGATAGAGCGCTAGTCTCTCATTCAGTCCCGAACAGCGGCCTGTGCAGGAGGGGTTTCGCTCTTTCTGTAAGTGCTGATCTGCAGCGGACCCGTGGAGGAAATGGCTGACAAAATGGCGGACCGATCACCTGACTGGCAAACCCATCCACACTGCAAACGCGCGACGCAACGCGACGCACTGGACGCTTCCCTGCGTGAAGCGTTTCGGGATTTAGGATTTTGACATTTACGTCTTTAATAATTCTAATCAACTAAACCTTACTTTCTGGAAGTATTATGTTGAATCAGATCGTGTTTTAACAATATAAAATACTATGTGAATAAAAAAATGCAAATAACCCAGAATTTATATTTAAATACTAAAACATTTTCCCTCTTGATAAACTAAACCTTTTTGATGTTGTGGAGAACGTGGTTATTGGTTTCACAGATTAGTTTCATATTACATAAATAAATAATTCTAATCAACTAAAGCTTACTTTCTGGAGATGTTATGTTATATCAGGCTGTGTTATAACAATATAAAATATATCCGAAAAAAAAAAAAAAAAATTCAGCAAATAGCCCAGTACTTACATTTATTGAAACATTTTCCTTTTTGATGTTGTGGATAACGTGGTTATTGGTTTCACAGGTTAGTTTCACATTACATAAATAAATAATTCTAATCAACTAAAGCTTACTTTCTGGAGATGTTATGTTATATTAGGCTGTGTTATAACAATATAAAATATATCCGAAAAAAAAATAAAAAATCAGCAAATAGCCCAGTATTTACATTTACTGAAACATTTTCCTTTTTGATGTTGTGGAGAACGTGGTTATTGGTTTCACAGATTAGTTTCATATTACATAAAAAAAATAATTACAGTCAACTAAAGCTTACTTTTTGGAGATAGTATATTAAATCAGGCCTTGTTTTAACAATATAAAATACTATCTGAATAAAACATAATTAAGAATTAAATAGCAAATAACCCATTATTTACATTTAAATACTTTTCCTTTTCGATTTTGTGGAGGATGTATTGGCTTTACACATTACAGTTTCATATTGGATAAACTGAATAAACTAAGCCTTACTTTCTGGAATTATTATATTGAATCAGGCAGTGTTTTAACAATATAACATACTATCTGCATTAAAAAAAAAAAAAAAAACAAGTAACCAACTATTTACATTTAAATACTGAAACATTTCCCCTTTTTTATGTTGTGGATAACTGCTTATGGTTTCACAGATTACAGTTTAGTATTGCATAAATAAATCATTGTAATCAACTAAACTTTCTGGAGATATTATGTTGAATCTGGCAGTGTAACAAAAATATAAAATGTTATCTGAATTAAAAAAAAAAAAAAAAAAAAAAAAGATCAAATAGCCCAGTATTTAAATTTAAATGGCCGCTTATGTTCGATTCGAAGATTCGACCGCGCATGATGACTGATACAACGCTCAAACATGTTTGAATCGAATGTTCGAATACTATTACGATGTTCGATTCACTGTTCAATGCATATAATGCTTATACATTTCTAGTTCAAATGTTCAGTACAACATGGCCAACATGTCAGTTAAAATGGCCGAATATTTATTTTGAACAAAATGTTCAAGGCAAACATTCTAACTCACATTGGTTTTGAATGTTCCAATGTGCTTGTGATACTCAGTTAGGGTTTTTAAACATGTTTGAATGTTTAGATGCATCTATGATGCCCAAAACGTTCAAAAAAAAAAAAGTAATTAAAATGTATGAACACACATACGTGTCCCTAACGCAAATAAATGTTTAATTAAAACATTAAAATGCACCTACGATACACAAAATGTTCCGAACACTTCGATTTGAAGAGTTCAACCACGTAAATGATTTCCAACAATGTTAACTTCAAATATGTGAATTGAAAAACGTTCAGATGTTCGAAATGCATTTTCCTGTTTGATGTTAATTGTGGAGAATGTGCAAAAGGGTTTCACACATTACAGTTCCATATTGGATAAATAAATAATTTTAATCAACTAAACCTTACTTTCTGGAGATTTTATGCTGAAATCAGGCAGTGTTTTAACAAAATAAAATACTATCTGAATATTTCATTCTTTTATAAATTGGCTAATTTAAATTAAGCTGTACTGCAGAGCAGGACGCGCCCCTTGGGGGTTCGCGTTTGAGTGACGTCAACACCCAGTAAACCTATCAAAATCTTTGTTTACGCAAAGACCAAACGCGTCGCTGATTCCTGCGTTTATTTAATTTCATTATAATTGTATTATCCACCTTATTTTTTCCATGAGCGGGCGGGGCCAATTGTACATTTTATGGGCGTGGCTTCCATTCTCATTCCCATCCAGCTATTTTTAGCTGTACAAAACAGTTGTTTTACTGCTTGATTGTGCAAACAGGTGTGTCTTACCATATTATTTTAATGTATTATCTTAATTATGAACACCGTTTACTGCATGTTGTTATCCTTCTCCTTATAAACCGGAAGTCTCACCCATAGGTATACTTCCGAGTTGAAAAATAATGTCAATAGGAGTAACTAAAATTTTGTATAGTATAAATTCAATAATTACAATGTTACTGAGATGATTTACATAACTCACATTTTTAAAATAACAAATAATTATAAATATATTAATATAATTACATAAATCTTAATAATATAAATTAATAATGATAGAAATTAGATTTTACACATTTTTTAATAGTAATGACAATGCATTTCAGAACAGAATATACTACACTACACCTACTAGTACCATAACACACAGTGTATACGTTGTAGTATGTACTAGTCAGCATGTTAGCATCATATCCAGAGAATAACACGTGGTCCGACTATAAAAACATTCAAAATTGTGGCCATCATGCGGAATTTTTATTCAATCCTTCACGGATACTAAAAAAAAGCTCCGACCAAGTTACATAGCACTAGAAACATGATTATAATAAGCATGTGTTATGACATCCAAGAAAAGAATAGCATTATTGGGTCAACCTATGCAGATGTAAGTCCTTATTATTAGAAGACCAAACAACGGACAAAACGGTACGTCTACAGAGTTTAGTGGAAGTCCATAGACATCAAAGGTTATTGAAATCCATACCAGACAGGTCAGATGTAGATTTGTGCCGTAATGATGATGAAATTCATGATCTCTCGCTGTATGGCTTAGTGGGTCAATCAACAAAACCAGACTGTGTTCTTCTTTTCTTTTTTTTTTAACATTTTCCTTATTTTTTTCATAAAAAAACAAAAAGGAAAAAAGGTTTTACTCATAAAAAGCGGCTACATAATACAAGCACAGTCTTCAAATACATTTGGGCTTCGGTGTTTCGTAGACGTCGGCGTGGTTCTGCGATCAAACATTCGCCCTCGATTGACCATATGTGGGTAGCGCAGAATCATCCGCATTGAATATTTAGAATAAAGGCGCTCGTTTGCCTCACGACGTCCCAATTCAAAAGTGCTAATAATGTTCACGTTTATGTACAACACGAAAAACTCATGTAGGTCACAAAGGTGGGCAGACAAAAAGTAACACAAATGAATGAAGGAAGCCAAAGTGTGTTTGTGAGCGTAACAGGAAACGTTCAGCTCTCAGAAGACATCTGCTCGTCCTGCTCTCTGCTGTCGTCTTCTTTTACGTCTGTTTCCGCTGTGGGATTGGCCTCTGTGGAGTCAGCTGTGAGTGTTTGCTCCTCTGTTGGGTCATCTGGATTGGACCTGAAAGACAAATACAAAACCAATCAGCATGTTTTGTGATTATTTCGCTTCAGGAAAACAAGAAAAGGTTGTCGTTTTTCACCTGATGCCGTTCGGGGATTCGTTCTCATCCTGGTTCTCTTGGTCTGTGGGTTTGGGGTTGTCTTCGGATTCAGAAACGTCTTTTTTCTCATTTTCTGATTCTCCGTTCACTGGTTTGGAGTCGTCTGGAAAGAAGATGCAAAGCATGTTTTAAAACTCATTTGGTCACTGAAAGCCAAAACATTTTCACTAACCTGAAAGTTTACCTGTGTTTTGTGTGTCTTGCTCATTGGTTTCTTGGTTCTTTTCATCCGGTTTTGGTTTACCGGAGTCAATTTTGCCAATGAACTGGAGCTTTAGTTTATTGTAGACTGCAGTGGCCTTCTCCATAACCGCGCTGCTCGCTTTGTACCGACGAATCTAAAAAAACAAACAAACACTGTTTTACTCGGAAATACCTCGTATTAAAAGAACGGTTCACCCAAAAATGAAAATCATCCCATGATTTACTCATCCTCAAGCCATCCTAGGTGTATATGACTTTCTTCTTTCAGACGAATGCAATCGGAGTTATATTAGAAAATGTCCTGGCTCTTCTGAGCTTTATAATGGCAGTGAATGGGTGTTGAGATTTTGAAGTCCAAAAAAAGTATGTTCATTCATCATAAAAAGCTCCACACAGCTCCAGGGGTACTCCTTTGGAGTACTTTTTATGATAGAAGCATGCACTTTTTTGGGCTTTGAAATCTCAACACCCATTCACTGCTATTATAAAACTTGGAAGAGCCAGAACATTTTTTAATATAACTCTGATTGTGTTCGTCTGAAAGAAGAAAGTCACATACACCTAGGATGGCTTGAGGGTGAGTAAATCATGGCGTAATTTTCATTTTTGGGTACACTGTTCCTTTAAATAGTAAAATGGATTACAAATGGAAATGTTCTTATGTTTTCACATGCGCTTGTACCTTTTTGAGTGTGGCGATAACATCTGCATTCTTCTGCAAGATTTGAGTGGTTACTTGTACCGCGCTGAGCTCCTCCAAGGCCTGTAGACACTTCTCAATGTCCTACAGAAAGGAAGTTGAAGACAAAGAATGATACTAAGGGATTCACACATCGAGCCACTGCTATAAATATAGACTAAATTCAACAGCATTTCGAAAGTTTAGAGGTTATGTGTGGTTCATCTGAAATCAAACCTGGCAATTACCAAGCATTCTGGCAATGACAGTAAGTGTTTGAACCAGGGTTATTACTGTTAACCATGACTATTAAAACAACTTTGTTAATTAAAAAACATTTTATTATATAAAATATAATATAAATAATAAATAAAATGCTACATGAAAATTAGAAATGTTGCCCATTAAAATCACTAAAAATACAGTAAAAATAAACAACATAAAAAAAATTGCGGAAAAAAAAAATATATATAATAATAAAATATCTTGAATAAATAAATACTTTTTCCTGTGTTAAAATAAGGACTTCATTTGGGATAACTGTAATCAAATAATAAAAAAAAACAATATTAAATACCACTGAATATACAACTGTGATAAATCTAACTATTTGTCACTGGAGTGATTCGTACAGAGACTGTAAAATGAAATTCCAGGACTTTTCAAGCACTACTTTTTTGATTTTCAAAGACTTCAATTAGAGATGTCACTTATCAAACAGTCTTCTCTTTCAAATATATTACTAAAACAAAATGGCAAAAATAAAGTGAAGCACATGTAATGTATTACTACTATAGTATTACAAAGTATACTACACTTTTACTATAGTAAAACCACAGTTAATTTTAAGGGATTTGTATTTGTGTATACTTTCTTTTTTTCTTTGTTTGGTTTTTATAACTGTACTGCTTTAATGCTTGATGTTTTCAACTCATTATGAAAAAAAATCTGAAAAAAAGTTTGGCGAAACCACTCTGAAATCAACATATGAATTGCCATACGCACTCCGAAGTCCTGAACTGAATCAAATGATTTGCAAACCCGCACCAAAGTCCCGATCTGAATCAAATGATTTGTGATCCATGCTCTGAAGTTCTGATCTCAACCAAATGATGACTTTGCGTATTGTGAATCATTTGATTTAGATAGGGACTTCAAAACACACATTGCGAATTATTTGATTTGAATCATTCAATTCGTGAAATGATTCACAAATCCGTTTCGATCTAAATCAAATGATTCACGAACCCACTCTGAAATCCTGATCTAAATCAAATGATGATTCGCAACACGTGATTTACAGTCCCGATCAAAAAAAAAAAAGATTCGTGATACGTGATCTGATTGGAGTGCTTCAAAACAGTGAATCATTTTACGACGCATTAGTTTAACTGATTTGGAGTTTCGAAAAGCTCTGTTTTACCCATCACTAATTGCTTTTAAAATCATTACAAGTGATGTGGAAAATTTAAAAATGAAATGCTCTTAATTTAGTCTGGCTTGTGTTAGTGAACTGCTTAAAATGAATGACTAAAGTCACGAGTTTGAATCAACTGGAGCGGATCCAACGTAAATGACTCAAATTAATTTGGTTCATCTGTTCCTCTTTTGGTGTCACTGTTAGTATTACTACTGACTTAACTCGCTAGTTTACTGACATTAACTGAAATAAGCAAAAAATTTATATATAGTCTGACCAAACTCATTGCTTGTTTGAATCCTAGACTTTGTTGTAAAATTGGTAGAATAATGTTTCAGGTCATTTTAATAGCTTTAATGTGTTTTAAAGGAGAAGTCCACTTCTAGAACAACAATTCACAAATAATTTACTCACCCCCTTGTCATCCAAGATGTTCATGTCTTTCTGTCTTCAGTCATGAATAAGTTATGGTTTTTGAGAAAAGCATTTCAGCATTTTTCTCCATATAATGGACTTCATTGGTGCCTCAATTTTGAACTTCCAAAATGTAGTTTAAATGCAGCTTCAAAGGGCTCCAAATGATCCCAGGTCTTATCTAGCAAAACAATTGGTCATCATTTCTTCAGGAAAAAAAATAAAAAATTTGCATACTTTTTAAACAAAAGCTTGTGTAGCACAGACTTTGGGATGTGCGTTCACGACGCTACTTACTATTGAATCACGTTGAAAGGTCACACGGAACATACAGGGGTTGGACAATGAAACTGAAACACTCGCCAATATAGTATTGGAGGTTTCGTGGCTATATTTGCGCTGTCTGGTGCCCAATCTTCACTTATTGTACATTACACCAGTTAGAGCAGAGTGTAAAGTTTCATTATGTGCACCCAATGGTTCAAACATTGTACCTTGAAGGTAGTGCTCTGTATCAGGATAATAATGCACCAATACACACAGCAAGACTGGTGACAGACTGGTTTAATGAACATGAAAATTAAGTTGAACATCTCCCATGGCCTGCATAGTCACCAGATCTGAATATTATTGAGCCACTTTGGGGTGTTTTGGAGGAGCGAGTCAGGAAACGTTTTCCCACATCAGCATCACATAGTGACCTGGCCACTGTTCTGCAAGAGGAAAATGGCTCAAAATCCCTCTGGCTGCTTTGCAGGACTTGTATGTGTCACTCCCACGATGAAATGATGTTGTATTAGCTGCAAAAGGAGGCCCAATATCATACTAATTGTGATCTAAAACCAGGTGTTTCAGTTTCATTGTCCAACCCCTGTAGGTGGAACTACAGACCCAGTGTTTACAAAGCGAACACGCAAAGACTAAGAAAGTGCAAGTAAGTCAAATGCTGTTTACAAACAAAAAGGTACAACAATGTCGATTCTGAAGTTGTAGGAGAAAACAGCCCCATAAGATGAACGAATGACTCAAAAAACCCGAAGACTCAAAACAGGTGAAAAAATTCCAGTACAAAACCTAACAGGATGTTGCGCATGCGCGAATGAACAAATCACTCCCCGAAACAACTCGTTCTTCGCGAGTCACATTAAAGATTTGTTCAAACAACCCATCACTAATTCGTAGCATCATGGACATGCATCCCAGAGCCTGTGCTACACAAGCTTTTGTGCTTAAAAAGTATACAAATTTTTCTTTTTTGAAAAAAAAAAAAAAAAAAAAAGACACATCGTTTCGCTAGATAAGACCCTTCTTCCTCGGCTGGGATCGTTTAGAGCCATTTGAAGCTGCATTTAAACTACATTTTGGAAGTTCAAAATCGGGGCACCAATGAAGTTTATTATATGGAGAAAAAAACAGAAATGCTTAATTTCTTTACGACTGAAAACAGAAAGACATGAACATCTTGGATGACAAGGGGGTGAGTAAATTATTTGTAAATTGTTGTTCTGGAAGTGGATTTCCTGCTTTAAGTGATGGTAGGCTGATCATGTCACTACTTACTGGGTTGTCGACCTTCAATGCAAATTTGATGTCTGTGTGGAGCTTCTGTAGTTTCTCTTCAGGTGAGGGTTCTGAATTTATACAGGAGGACAGAAACAAGAGTTAAAGTTTGACTGACTGTAAAAGGGCACAAAAGAACTGAACAGCCATGAGGACATGTTTCAAGTGACCTTTTTTCTTCTCGACTTTCTTCTCGGGTGGACGCGCTGCTCTCCGTTTCGGCTTCTCGGGCTTAGGCCTTGTGGGGAAAAGTGTTGATAATGCCAGGGTTATTAGAGTTCATCAAAACTAAAAAACTATTATTTAAAAAAAAAAAAAAATGTTGTTACTGGAAATAAAATGGAAAATAAGTGACAAAAGCACATAAAATGACTAAACTTAAAAGAAAATTACAAAAAAAGAAAACTACAGATATAAAATCTAAGATGATTCAGAATATTAATAAAGGCCAAACTTCATGCCTCGTTTTGTGTTTCTCCTCTGATCTCTGTGGCTTCTTTTCTTTGATCTTCTTCTCTTTTTTCTCTTTCACCTCCTTCTCTTTCTTTTGCCTCCCTTTCTGGCTATCTTGACGTTTGGCGGATTTTTTCACCTATAGAGGAAACAACCCAAACCCGGTTAACATTTTGAAAAATGACACTAATAACAAGAGTTTGGGGAAAGTTTCGGTGACTGGCCTCTGTCGGTGGTGGCGAGTCAGAGTCTGACGGTGCTGGTATGGGAGGAGGCGGAGGTTTCTTGGATTTTTTGAGAGGGTGATCGTCCACGTCATCGTCCGAGCTGCTGGAGCTGCTGCCACTGGTGCTTCCTCTCCTGGCCTTGTTCTCTTTCTCCTTTTTCCTTTTCTCTTCCTCTTCTTTCTCTCGCTCCCGGAGCCGACGGAGCTCTTCAGCCTCCTCTTTCTTCCGCCTCTCCTCCAGTTCCTTCCGCCGTTCCTCGTCTCTTTTCTTCCACTCGCTGACACGATCCGTCTCGCTGTCACTTTAAATAAAAAGTTGACCTCAAAAAATCATCCGTGTGTTCAGCCGAATAGAATCGGTGTTATATTAAAAAAATGTTTTGGCTTGTCCAAGCTTTATAATAGCAGTGAATAGGTGTTGAGATTTAAAAGCCCAAAAAAAGTGCATCCATTCATCATAAAAAGGACTCCAAAGGCTCTAGAAGGTTAATAGAGGCCTTCTGAAGCAAACTGATGTGTTTGTGTAAGAAAAATATCCACATTTAAAACTTTATAAACTACACTCTGGGTATGGTATAAAACGTATGGTTTATAACATTTTAAATATGGACATTTTTCTTACGAAAACATATCGGTTTGCTTCAGAAGGCCTTTATTAACCTTCTAGAGCATTTGGAGTACTTTTTATGATGGATAGATGCACTTTTTTGGGCTTTGAAACCTCAACACACATTTACTGCCATTATAAAGCTTGGATGAGCCAGGACATTTTTTAATATAACTCTGATAGTATTCGTCTGAAAGAAGAAAGTCATATAGATCTAGGATAGCTTGAGGGTGAGTAAATCATGTGGTAATTTTCATTTATGGGTGAACTATTCCTTTATAATTTATTATGGAAAGGAAATACTATTAGTGTAAATGTTTATCCACAAAAAACAAAAAACAACTCACCTATCGCTGTCCGATGAAGAAGAAGCAGCCCTTTCTGGAGCTGGTTTGGGTTTCCTTCCCCGTGGCTTTGGTGGAGGTTTCTCCGCTTGGAAAATGACGCAAAAAGAAAAGTGTCCTTTAGTATTCTGATGTACCTGTCTAGGATTCCTGATATCTGAGGGCAACTGTCTCAGGTAAAGTTTCCATCCGCTGTGCTTGCTATTCAACGCAACTACTCAAGCGTTAAAACTAATTATAATATGTGCTGGGTTCACGTTGCAAAGCGCATGTTCTCACCTTTCTTGCGCCCTTGTGGGCCTTTCTTTGTAGGAGGAGGAGGAGGTTCTGAATCGGAGTCGGATTTGGATCCGGACTGCGATTCGGATCCAGAGACGGCCGGTCGGGGCTTCTCGTCTTCTGAATCGCTCCTGGCGGCTCTCTGATCTGACTGGGAGCCCGATTCTGAATCGGAGCCAGAGGACGCCTTCTAAATTGATACAGAAAACAGTGTAAAATCAAACAAGTATGTAATTATAGATGTCCACATGTTAATGAGGTCGTCTCACCTTCCTCCTGCCTCTGCCAGCTGGCTTTTTGCCGCCTCGACCTCCCGTTTCTTTCTGTGGTGTGAAGTCCTAGAGAACACATTAGTAACTTGTTAAAAGGAGACGTTCATGTAGAGAATAAAGGTTTCCTGATCATTTACTCACCCCCCATGTCATCCAAGATGTTCATGTCTCTCTTTCTTCAGTTGAAAAGAAATTAAGATTTCTGAGGAAAACATTCCAGGATTTTTCTCCATATAATGGACTTCAATGGGGATCAACAGGCTGAAGTTCCAAATTCCCAGCCGAGGAAGAAGGGTCTTATCTAGTGAAACGATCGGTTATTTTCATTTTAAAAAAAAATACAATTTAAATACTTTTTAATCTCAAATGCTCATCTCATCTTACTCTCCCTGAACTCTGTTTTTTTTCTGGCTCAAGACAGTTAGGGTATGTCGAAAAACTCGTATTTTCTGATCATATTTTCTCCCTCAACTTCAAAAATCATTTCAAAATCATCCGACATCACTGCAGAAGTACCGACCAAGTCTTTGCAAAGTGAACATGCAAAGAAGATCAAACACCCTTAACAAAAAAGGTAAAACAGCGATATAGGACAATTTTGAAGTTGAGGGAGAACATGAGATGGGATTTTCGACATACCCTAACTGTCATGAACCGGAAAAAAACAGTTCAGGCAGAGTAAGACAAGATGAGCATTTGACATCAAAAAGTATGTAAATTGTATTATTTTTATGAAAATAAATGATCGTTTCACTAGCTAAGACCCTTCTTCCTAGGCTGGGATCATTTACTACCGCATTTGGGATCATTTGAAGCCGCATTTAAACTGCATTTTGGACGTTCAAACTCGGGGCACCAAAGAAGTCCATTATATGGAGAAAAATGCTGATATGTTGTCCTCAAAAACATAATTTCTTTACGACTGAAGACAGACATAAACATCTTGGATGACACAGCATTTTAGGTGTTTGAGCAAAGTCCAGAAGGGAATACCTGGTCGCTGTTTTTGCCGGAGTCAGAGTCTGAGCTGGGTGATGGTTCAGGTTCTGAGGGAGATCCACTCTCCTCTCCATCTCGATCACTGGATGATGCCCGTGTTCTCTTCACTGGTGGCCGCTGTAAAGTTTTACATAAAAGGAAGTTTAATCTATTGAAGTTTTTTATACATTTTATACAAAAAAAAAAAAAAAAAAAAAAAAAAAAAAAAAAAATCAAACTGACATGAAGCTTTCAAGCTTCAAAACGGACACAAAAGCACCATAAAAGTAGTTCATATAAGTCTTAAAAGGATCGATCACCAAAAAATGAAAAGTCTGTCATTAATTACTCACCCTCATGTCATTCCAAAGACCTTCGTTCATCTTTGAAACACAAACGAAGATTTTTGGATTAAATCCAAGACCTTTCTGAACCTGCATAGACAGCAACACAACTGACACGTTCTAGGTCCAGGAAGGTAGTAAGGACATCATTAAAATAGTCCATTTGACATCAGTGGTTCAACCTTAATTTTATGACGCTACAACACTTTTTTTGTGCAGAAATGCATCATAGTACTCTTCTGAACGTGCAGCGAAGACTGACACAATAGAAAAAAAAAAAAAAAAAAAAAGGTTGAATAAAGTCGCTATTTTTGTTTTCTGGTTGAACCACAGATGTCACATGGACTATTTTAACGATATCCTTCCTACATTTCTACGCCTTGAATGTGTCAGTTGCATTGCTGACTATAGAAGGTCAGAAAGCTCTCGGATTTCATCAAAAATATCATAATTTGTGTCCCGAAGATGAACAAAGGTCTTACGGGTTTTGAAACAACATGAGGGTGAGTAATTGAAGGAGAAGTTCACTTCCAGATCAAAAATTTACAGATAATTTAATCACCCCCTTATCATCCAAGATGTTCGTGTCTTTCTTTCTTCAGTCGTAAAGAAATTATGTTTCTTGAGGAAAACATTTCAGGATTTCTCTCCATATAGTGGACTTCTACGGTGCCCCCGAGTCTGAACTTCCAAAATGCAGTTTAAATGCAGCTTCGAACGATAAACGATCCTAGATGAGGAAGAAGTGTCATTTTCTAAAAAAAAAAATTTTAACCTTAAATGCTCATCCTGTCTAGCTCTGTGTGAACTGTGTATTCCTGTTCAAGACAGTTAGGGTGTGTTGGAAAATCTCCCATCTCATTTTCTCCAACTTCAAAATCATCCTACATCGCTGCAGAAGTACTGACCCAGTGTTTACGAAGTGAACACGCAAAGAAGATCAAACGGCCTTTACGAAAAAGGTAAAACAGCGATGTAGGATGACTGAAGTCCAATATATGAAGAGAAATGCTGAAATGTTTTTCCTCAAAAAAAACAATTTCTTTACTACTGAAGAAAGACAGACATGAACATCTTGGATAACAAAGGGGTGAGTATATTATCTGTAAATGTTTGTTCTGGAAGTGAACTACTCCTTTAATGAAAGAAAGTCATTTTTTGGTGAGCTATCACTTTAAATAAAATTTACTTGCACTACTCTGATTACTCTACAACCACTAACAATCTTCTACTTAGCACTAGTAAATATATAACTAGCTAAAACTAACCAAGAGCTTTGAAAACAAATTCAGAGCACCTGAAAGTATAACTCATCATACTGCAGGAAAAAAAGATAAAAATGACAGATGAAATGAGAATGAGAATATACAGCTTATACACATAACAATCAATCACATTGGCTTGTTTCGTGTTTGGGTACCTTTGCAGCAGGAGCTTTCCTTTTCACTGCCGTCTTCCTTTGATCCTCACTTCCAGAGTCAGAATCATCACTTCCTGTTTCAGCTTTCCTTGGTACCACCGCTTCCTCGTCATCTTCTGCATCACTTGCCGGCGCAGGCTGGTTATCCTCGCTGTCCGATGACGACGCAGGCTAAACAAACACAAGGAAGATGTGACAAATCAGCATTTGTTGGCATGAAACAACAGATGATTATGACAGAGAAAGGAAGACTTACTGCAGGTGTGCTATAGGAGGCATGAGGGTTGTTTTGGATTTCCCACAAGCCTTCGTTGAACCCTTTTCTTTTGTTGGGCTTCCCATATCGGTCTTGGTACTTCTCGTACGCAAAAAGGTCCTTGGGTGCAAGGAATGCTCTGAAAGGATGGAAAAGCAGTTAAAATTGCCTTGCCTGCTTGTCTTTGCCAAATATAGTCTATAAAGGTTCCTCTAGTACCACCTGTCACTCCATAACAGTTCTGACAGGCAAGGCTTCTCTCATTACAACTAATATGCATCCATTTATCATAATTAACAACCTGGTGGGCATTAAAATCAGGGGATACGTACGTTTCATGAGTCCCGAAGAAAAAGATTGGGATTTTATTAGGTGGTGGTTTGACAGCCCCTTCCGCAACATCTTCAATCTGGAGGAGAAATGTTGAAATAAGGTTATTACATGTTCTTCAGACCTTCAGTATTTTGAAAATTTAAAGCTCTATAGAATTAAACACAAATTCATAAATTAGTTTTCGACTTATTCACTGAGTGAATCACGTGCAAGAAAGTATCTCCATGTGTAAACATGACAACTCAGCCTCCCCTCATTGTATTTTACACGTTATTGAGGCAAAGGAATATATGTATAAAACAAATCTCAAATCTAAATGTAGTAATTATTCACATTTTGCAACATTATGTATCTAAAGACTACTCTCAGTGTATGAAATACAAAAACAAACAAGACTTTGCGGACACGCGACCTTTGCTGGTTCTACAGCAAACAAGTTAGCAAGCCAGCTAGCCTCATACATTCATTACTATGGTAATAACATGAAACAAACACATAATTAAGATGCGTAGACTCTAAAATAATATATAATACGAGTTCGTCTGCAAAATATACATATACACGTTGCGTAAATCAATAGGCGCTGAGGTAAAGCTGGTCAGAGTGGGGCTGGTGGGGGTGTGTGTCTTACCCGGGCCGGCCAGTGGGGATAGCCCTTCATTTTAGCAAAGACAAGATCCCCGGGCCGGAAGTTGTGCGGCATCTTGTCGTCCCTCTATGCACCGCTCCTCGTTCTGCTCGTTTGTGGTCGTCCGCGGTCCGTCCCGTCCGTTTTTCAGGCCGACAGACAGTGAGACCTAGTTCGGATACAGTACGCGAGGAAAGGCGGTTGGTTTCTGCAGCGGTTTCCGCTCATTCCATTTTTTGTCAGCGGAAGTCCCGCCTCTCTTGAGATCGATGATTGGAGGAACGGGCTGGCATTCTTTACCTCCACCAATAAGATTGCACAAGGTGTACGCCGCTAAAGAGTTCAATTTAATAGTATTATATTAACGTTGGCACAGACCTGATTATAAAACGACGGGGTTGAAAATGAAATTGGGAGAACGTAAAAATAATTCCATACTTTCTTTATTCAAAGTGCATTCAGTAGTAAGTAATTGGACTTTCATGAATAGATGTTTTTTTTTTTTTTGTTTGTTTTTTTTTTTAAATCTAAAATATGTTCTTTATGTCCTAAATCTGCTTATTATTTTCATGAATTTACTGAAAATAGGAATGAGAATCGTAAGTAATGGAACGATTCTGATTCATACTCGGGTTCTTTAAAAGTTATTCCAATCGTTTTGAGGAAGAATTATTTGTGAGGAAAAACAATCCAGTCCACTTATTGCATATATTCACCCTCGCAATAAAATAAAATAAAATAAAATAAAATATTAAACATGAATGAATGAACGAATGAATGAATGAATGAATGAATTTATTAATTATTATTATAATAATTATTTATTTTTGCAAAATGTTAGTTTTCAGACATTCACCCTCGCAAAAATACATAAATAAATAAATAAATAAAATTAGATATATATAATGTTAAATATGAATGAACGAATGAATGAATTTATTTTATTATTATATTTATTATTATTATTTTGCAAAATGTTAGTTTGACAGACTTTATAATGATATTTCACATTTTGCGTCGGGATAAAAACTATAGAATATAAAAACTATAAAAAAAAACGTTATAAAAACTATATGTATTATATATACTAGTTTTTATATATACTATATATATATATATATATATATATATATATATATATATATTTATTAAACATATTATACATAATTTCATTTGTTTAATATGTTTAATATATATATATATATATATATATATATATATATATATTAAACATATTAAACAAATGAAATTATTATTATTTATAATTTATTTTCATTTTATATTAAAAATGGAAATTTATATTTATATATGTTTATGTGTGTGTGTGTGTGTGTATGCACTTATATATAATATATATATATATATATATATATATATATATATATATATATATATATATATATATATATTTTTTTTTTTTTTTTTTTTTTTTTTTTTTTTTTTTTGCATGTTAGTTTGAAATGATATTTTACATTTTGAGTCGGGATGAATGCACTCCAAAAGTATATAAAACATAAAAAATGAACAAACAAAACTGTGGTAACAAATCTCATTAATTATTTTTTATGTGGGAAAAAATTATAATTGCATAAGATAAAATAAAATTAAATAAATAATAAAAATAAATGTTATTATTTTTAAATTGATTTATTTTTTATTATTAAAATATGCTCAAAAAGGTAAACGAATAAAATGAATAAAACTAAAATGAAATAAGATTTAAAAATTATAATAAGAAATACTTACATAAATAAACGGAAAAAATGATAAACTGAGCAATAAAACAAAAAAAGTTTAACGAATCTGTCACTCCCCTCCACTTGATGTCGCTAAAACCCAGTATTTGCGTCCCGATCGCTTTATGACCGTATTTCCGGTTGAAAATCAGTCCTCTTCCCGTTGTAAACACATCGCTTTGGTGGTGGTGTGTCTGACAGTTATAAATAATTAAAAACAGCTTATTTTTGATCTGTAAACAACATTTTTACACACGGTTTATCGCTCAGAATGAAGAAGTTTTTCGACGACATCAAGAAGGATGTAAAATTCAAGTCAGCAGGGCCAGGAAAGAAACTTACAGATGACAGCAGGTAAAAGATCAGATGTTTACGAGAAATGTCAATGACACCTACACTTTTGCATTAAACTGAAACTCAATTACACATAATGAGTTTATAAGATCAGATCACGATACATTGAATCGCACATTTTCTTATTACACTCTTTTTCGCAGTTGAAACTGTATAAAGTGTAAGTTAGCTATTATTTTACACCTGAAATCGAATGTGCAGAAAGTGTATGTATACCTGTCTGACTGCATTTCTTACATGTTCATATCTGGAGAAGACGTGTGGAAACATGTATAGTATGTCAGTGTTTTACTGTTTGAGCTACATGCAATAGGATCTGACCAGTGAGTCTCACCTTATCGCTATAATTACTGATAGTCTAACAGGCTTAGTCTTGTGTTAGTCACATGGGAGTGAGTTTAACCTCCGCTGGATTAGTCATGTTATTGGTTTTAACACACACACACAAAAAAAATGTGTCATCTGCTTTCTGTTGCAGCTCAAAACCTCAAGCACCACAGGCTCCTAAAGGAGCGCCTAGAAAAGCGCCCACCGATGGTGCACAGAGAGCAGGGGCCGCGGCCCTCGCCAGGATCGAGCAACAGCACCGACCGAAAGTGCAAACGTCCCAAGATGCCATAAGGAACCAGGGTAGATTAGATCTTTTCTTAACTCAGTAATCTGAAAATATTAGCAAATATAGTAAGTCATTTTCTTGCTGTTTTAGTTAAGCGAGAACTTGAAGCTGAGGCGGCTGCCACCGCAGCCAGTCTGAAGAACACTGATGTGGAGGCAAGTTTGGCATTTTTAATTTTTGTTTGCATTTAGTCAGCCGATATGATTGTATTCTGATTCAGCAGCACACAAAAGTAATTGTTTTTGCAGTTTTGACTGAAAGTGTCTAAAAATGTCACATGGTATGTGGTCTTGTGATATAAACATGGCAGCCCATAAAGGTGGACCACCCTTAGGGTTGCCAGGTTTTCACAACAAAACCCACCCGTTGCTATCCAAAACAAGTCCAATCGAGTTTCCGAGGGGGTTCAGCGGCTAAATATCACGTTATTGGGGTCGCTTCAAACAGTGGACATAAAAAACAACCCGCGGCAACGTTAAAGTAAATCTTTTTCTAGGCTAAATTATTATTAATTTCTGTATTTGTAAAACTTGGGAAAATTGGAAAAATACCTTTATGTGAATATTTCTTGTAAATTCATCTTAAAATGATTTAATTAACATTTTAAATTCAATTTAAATTAAAAAAAAGCCAAAAAAAAACCCAAATATATTAAAATAAATATACAAATAATATATAATGTTTTTATATGATACAAGCAAATAATACAACTATATGTATATATATATATATGTGTGTGTGTGTGTATGTGTGTGTGTGTGTGTTTATTTATTTTAATTTATTAACATTTATATAAATTATTAAAATACTTTTATATAAAGGTACATAAATGTACAAATATAAAAGGTATTTTAAAATATTTTTGTATAATATAAGCAAATAATACAATAATATATGACATTTTAAATACTGTACATGTATTTATTAAATATTTGTATGAAATATTTAATTAGATGACAGTATCTACTTTCATTATATATTTATTGTATTTGAATCTATTTTCTTTTACAATATTTTAAATTAACATATTAACAAGTAAAATTAATTGAAATTTTAAATTCAAAATAAATAGATAAATCTTCCAAAAATTAAGAAAAAAAATGAACCCACTAAAAAACAAAACAAAAATTATAATAAATAAAATCACCCAAAAATATATAAATATATTAAAGTAAATGCACAAATAATATAAAAGGTATTTGAAAATATTTTTGACATAATACAAGTGAATAATACAAAAATATATGCAATTTTTAAAAAAACGGCAAAATGACTCATGTCTCCACAGTCAAACTATTTTGGAACCATATGATTACTTTATGAGGAATAGACAGAAATTTAAGTTATTAAAACTATACATTCTGTCATTTTGACGTCTCCAATCCCCATTTACCTTCAATATGTGCATAAGTTATTTTTTGAAGGCCAGTGCAGCCTTCAAAATGCTTCTTTGTGTTTCATACAGTTTGGAATGAACTGTAAACATAATGCCAAACATTCATTTTCGAGTGAACTGTCCCTTTAAGATTTCAAATCCAGTTCAAGCTCATTTCAACATCAGCATTACTCTTACTGACCGTATTCATTTGTATCTTCAAGGGCGCCTGTGTTCCACAAAAGGACGCGTCTTGTTTCTCAGTGTCGGGAGTTTACTTTATCTGTCCTCTTACTGGAAAAACCTTAACGAAGACTGAAAGAGAGATGCACATAAAGGAAGCCATTCTGATGGTGAGCTTATTACAAATCAAAATCTCAAAGACTTTCTGAAGACTTTCCATGTGGATGTTACTGAAGGCTCTTCTGTTTTCACAGAGGTTCTCAGAGGATGCAATAGAGGCCTCCATTATGATGATTCACACCTTTAACAAAGAAAAAGAGAAAGTAAAAGCTGCCATTGACATCATAAGCAAGTAAGTACGATTTAATTCAAACTCTTCACAAACTCAACATATACTTCAGTGTGTTTATATAAAGTTTAACTGAAACTCAATGTGTGGACAGGTACATCGAAAACATCTGTAAGAATCCGACTGAGGAAAAGTACAGGAAGATCAAACTCAGCAACAAAGTGTTTCAGGTATGAGCATTTCACAGTCAGAAAATGAGTTCAAAAAGCAATTTCACTCATAATTTGTTGTTTTATGTGTAAAGGAGAAGGTCAGTGGGATCGAAGGATCTCGGGAGTATCTTCAGGCGTTGGGATTTGAAAGTAAAACACTGCCGGTGGACGGCGAAGGTAATATAGAAATAGCATTATTAGGGCCTTATTTATTCAGTTTTTTCCCATTTTAATTTTTCTCAACTCATTTTTAATGCTTAAATTAAATTTTAATAATCAAAGAGCATGTCTAATTAATTAATTTCATGAAACTTATACAATTTCACATCAATTTAATAAAGGTTTAACAAAAATGACATGTTTAGGGCCCTGTGAAATGTTTTATTTTTCCTCACCATATGTTTTATTGTTATCAAATTCTGTGTTTTAGCATGTCTAATTATTTGAATGCATACTTAATTTATTCAAATTTATTCTTAAAATAGGCTTATGAAAAGTTTTATTTACCCTCAGAAATTCTGTGTTGTGTTTAAAATGTTCTGGTTATCAAATGAAGGCATAAAACAAATGATTTCATCATCTTTTAATTATTGAAAATTAAGCAAACTCTTTTTTTTTTTTTGGCAAACAAAGGGGAATTTACTATTAAAATTAAAAACACTGAAGGAATGTTGTATGATTATTTTTATTTATTTATTTATTTATTTTTGGTGTTGTTGCATTTTTCTTGAAAAATGACAGGAAGTGAGTGGGACAGAGAAAGGGGGACAGGGTTGGGAAAGGTCCACGAGGTGGGACTCAAACTCGGGACACCCGAAGCGCAGCTGCGCTATATGACGGCACACTGCCCACAAGGCTATCGGTGCCAACATGTTGTGTGATTATGCCCTAAAAAATAAAGTTTGTTTCATTTTAGTAGTAGTAGTAATATATATCTGGCACAATGTCTTCAAGTTAAACCAGAGTTTTATTTTGACGGGTTGCCTTGTCTACCTTTACACTTCTGTGTGTATCCACAAGTTTCCTACGTCCCATGAGGCCTTGCGTCTAAAGTGGGAGCGTCTTCCGGTTCAAAGTAAACAAGCGAGACGTGACACACAGTTGACAGGAGTGACGGGCAAATGAAGCCTCGTAAAGCACCGAGACTTTCCTCTGACTGTTTCGGGAAAAGATTCAAAGCTTTATATCAAATATTTAATTATAATATATAATATAATATTATAATATATTCAAATATTTAATTTTCCTGAAATAATTTGTATTCTTCATATTACTTGTATGACTGGGTATTTAAAAATTCGAACACAAATTCGAAAAGCATATGTTGTCCATAAGAACATAACATCTCTCATAAAGGTGTGCATCTTTACAAAGTAAACAATAGTCTAAAAAACACTTAGCCTCTTCGCTAATTAGCACATAAAATACCATTTGTATACTACGTCCGCCGCCTCACCGGAAGTTGTACCCACGTTCTTTTTTACAGTAGCCCCCCAGGAAACTTGTGGATATGATATAAGGCTAGTTTTCCTAAAACGGAACGGTCAAATGCTCATGAAGTGACTTTCAGCAGATATTGTTCATGTATTTCATTTAGTGAGACGACAGACGTTAAAAAATACGAGCTTCCCGCGCGCTTCAGTGTGTGTAGTAAACAAAAACCGATCGTCAGCTCCATTCATTAAAACACGCAGGATTCACATTTAAATGGTATTTTTGCGGCTTAATATTTACAGATACTAGTCCATATTGGGGTTTGATTCAAGTGTAATGACCTACTTTTGATTAATTCATTTAATCTTTGACAAATTCCATGACATTCCGTCCGTTTTTATGACTGGATTCCGGGTTTTCCACATCGCGGAAATCATAGGGTCCTACATTATTTTAAAATGTAAATTGTGGCATATCATTGATACCAAATCCTCACGTCGCTGAATAACGTCTCTCAGATAAGACCGAGGAGTTCCTGGTGCTGCCGGAGCAGGAACCAGAGTCTCTGGAGCAGATGAAGGTTCATTTGGAGCGGCTGCAGAAGGGCGAGCCGGTCAGGGCGAAGCTGGACCGTCAGCCGCAGGTTTTCAGAGCTTCACAGCACGCCACACACTTCGAGCTTCCTCCTGACTTCTACAACCTCACCGCCGAGGAACTGAAGAGAGAACAGCAGCTGAAGTAAAGAAATAATCAACTTTGACAGGATAAACGCTACTGTTGTTTACGTCTTATCTAGTTTTTATGATATTCTTTCATCACAGGAGTGAAATCGTGGAGAGGAACGCGATGTTGCGAACGAAAGCAATGCGTGAGAAAGATGAGCAGAGGGAAAGAAGAAAGTACAACTACGCGCTTTTGAGAGTGCGGTTACCGGATGGAAATATACTCCAGGGTTGGTAGTTTTGGATTATTATTATTACTTGCATATGCGTTAAATTTACAACATTAGCGGTGTACGTATTATATATGTGTCGAGGTTTATATATATCTATAGCAAGCATGACAATTATACTCCTCCATCTAGCAGTTGTCTGTCTAAATTCTGTTGTCAGTCAGTTTGAGCAAATATTATCCCGCGATCTTTAACACAACTTTATATTTTTATAAATAAAAAAATGTTTAATATTTTGTATTATATTGTTGAAGTAAACATAAAAAGTGTAAAAAGTAAATGAAATAATAAAAAAAATATATATATATATACAATGTATTTTACAGTATATAAAAATGTATTTAAAAAATGACAAAATAATCTTTTATTCTGTTGTCATAAAATATATAAAATTGAAATTTAAAAATGAATTTATTTTATTTATATATAATATTATTGTTTTAGTAAATTATTTTGGTTAATATTTAACCAAATATTTTCTAAAATGTTTAACTAAAACTTTATAATATTTTTATAAATGAAAATATATATTTAATATTTTGTACTGTAATGTGATGTAGTATGGAAGGTATTTTCTGCCACATTTAAATAAATAAATTAAATGATAATGAAAATGAAAACTAGATTAACAATTTCATTATAGAAAACTATACGCAAAATGTGCCGAAATTAAAAATAAAATGAAAAGATTTAACTTTCATTTTATTTTTCACTGTTGAAAAATAATAATGTAGTAGTAAACAGCAAAAAATAAAAAAATAAATAGAATTTAAAATTTAGTCTATTTTATTCTTTTGTCAGTTTAATCAACTATTCTTCCAAAATATCTAACACAACTTTGTAATATCTTTGTAAATGGAAAAATATATATATTTAATATTTTGTACTTGTAATGTAGTAGTAAACAGCAAAAAAGGTGTAAATAAAAGTAAATAAAAAATATATATGCAACCAAATATTATACAAAATACTTAACTCAATTAACATCTTTCTAAATGAAAAATGTTTAATGTTTTGTATTTGTAATGTAATAGTAAACAGCAAAAAAGGTGTGAATATAAGTAAATATATTATACAAAATATTTATCTTTATAAATGAAAAATGTTTAATATTTTGTATTGTAATGTAGTAGTAAACAAAAAAAAAATTATAAAGATTTATTTTATTTCATAGATTATTATTATTTTAATTATTTTAATTAGAATATTATAATTATTTTATTTATTTTCCCAAAATATTTAACACAATTTTGTAACATCTTTATAAATAAAATATGGAATTTTTTTGAATATAATAAAATAGAATATAATAAAAGTAAATATATTTTAAATAAAATAAAAAGTAAAAATACAATTTTTATACCAATCTTGTATAATAAATAAAATATGTATAATTGACTTTATAAAATGGTGTTAAACAATTATTGTAATCCATTGACAGCCATAGTATAATCAAATATTTTCCCTATACTATTGAACTCTCATTTCAATTTTTAAATGCTTTTTTCAAATTTATATTGTAATATATTTTAGACAAGATTTTAGTAAAGGGTATACAATTTAGAATATGACCCTCTTTAGTTGACAGGGGGCTCAAATAGCATTTTTGCCCAAATATGTGAGTTGCACATTAATGTTTTTAAACCCTCCAGAACATTTTGCCCTGTAGATGTCAACTGTCACTACAATACTGTAAACATGCCTTTGCTTGTTTTGGCAAACTTGTTCTTCAGCCTGACTTTAATTTGAAATGCTCTGCAGGCACTTTCCTGGCGTGGGAGAGGGTGGCAGCATTGTACCAGTTTGTGCGTGATTCTCTGGAGAACGGCTGGCAACCCTTTGAGCTGATGGCACCCGGAGGACAAAAACTAAAGGATGATGAAGAACTGGCTCTGAATGAGTGCAACCTGGTAGGTCAAGTTCAAATGAGACAGTCTACATTATTTAATTCAATACAAAATGATCAGTATTTCAATCACACATTCATTTTCACCTTTCAGGCCCCAGCAGCTCTGCTGACCTTTTCATGGGACGCCGCGGTGCAGGCCGACATCGCTGCAGCCGGCGGAAAGACTGCTGTTTTGCTTAAAGCTGCACTTTTAGAGAACATCAAGACCCTGAGCTGAACATTTAGTGTCGCTGCTGTCCCCGCCTGTGCTCTTAGTGAGTTTCTCTCCCATCGTCCACCGCCACAACCCCTCACGGTTTCCACAGGATGGGCCCGATGCATTGAGTGTGTCCACAGCATGTGCTAAGTGGATTTATATGGTGCTAAACGCAGGAGTTTTTCCTGTCAGTGATGTGTTGAGGAGTGTTTGCACCTTATGGGCCAATTTCCAAACGATCTGTCCTATTATAATGCATTGTTAATGCGTATAATGCTTGAGGTAACGTGACCAGTCGTTATATGATGAAGGAAGACGCTCAGCTCTGTAAGAGGATCTGTTGTAATTTAAAGCACTTTTTAGCTACAGCTGAAAGAGAGAAATGTTGATGTACCATAAAATCTTTTTGTGACGACAGAAGCACTGATCTAACATGAGCTCTATCAAGTTCTGATTGTCTTTTGTGTTGTATTAATGTTTTGTTTCCTGCTTAACACAAATGAAACTACGCATGAATGTTACAACGCAGCTTAAATTAGACAAAAAGCTCTGGTCACCAACAACAATCTACCTCTTAACGCAGATAAGTGTCCACTTCTTTCAGTTGTCACCATGTCTTGTATAATAAAGCCCAAAGTATGCTTCAATTTTTTATGCATACAGTGCATGCGACAAATGTATCATCTTTTTTTTTTTTTTTTTTCCCCAAATGCAATTTTTTTGCACTTATTAGTTTGTCCACAAGCTGGCAACTATGGAAGCCCAAATAGGTTGTTGCAACTTTTTTTTATCAGAACTGAGATATAAACTCACAATTCTACTGCAATTCAATTGAGATAAACTCGCAATTCATACTTTTTTTCTTAGAATTGTGTGCTATAAACAAAATTGTGAGAAAGTCAGTCAACTTTCTCACAAATGCAAGTTTGTATCTCGCAATATAAATTTGCAATTCTATGGCAGTTTAATTGCAAAATATAACCTCACAATTTCAAGAACTTGAGTTTGTATCTCGCAATGACTTTTTTCCTCGCAAATTTTGTCTTTTCCCCCATGCAATTCTGTCTTTTTTTCTCAGAATTGAGATATAAACACGCAATTCTATTGCGAGATGTATAAAGAATTACACGATATAAATACAATTGCGAGAAAAAGTCAGAATTGCACATTTTTCTTGCAAGCGGGAGTTTGCAATTCAGACGTTTTTTCCCCGCAACTGAATTTATTCCTTGCAATTCTGATGTTTTTCTCAGAATTGAGAGATAAACTTGCAATTCTACTGCAATTCAGTTGCGAGATATAAACTCACAGTTCAGATTTTTTCCCACAAATGGGAGTTTGTATCTTGCAATTCTGATGTTTCTAAGAATTGAGAGATAAACTAAAAATTTTATTGCAATTCAACTGCAAGATAACAAAATTTTTTTTCCTGCAAATGCAAGTTTGTCTTGCAGACTTTTTTTTTCCTCAATTTTTTTTCCACACAATTCAAATTTTTTTCTCAGAATTGTGAGATATAAACTCATAATTCTATTGCAATTCAGTTGTGAGACAAACTTGCAATTCTGGCTATTTTCTTAGAATTACACGATATAAACTCACAATTGCAAGAAAAAGTCAGAATTGCAAGATAAAAAGATACAATTCTGCCTTTTTCTCACAAATGGGAGTTTAAATCTCCCAATTCATTAGATTCTTCTTGTTTATATCTTGCTATTCTGCATTTTTCTCAGAATTTAGAGATATAAACTTGCAATTCAATTGCAAGATATGAACTCAATTGCGAGAAAAAGTCAGAATTCACCTTTTCTCGCAAATGCGAGTTTGTATCTCTATTGCAATTCAGTTGCAAGATATAAACTCGCAATTCTGATGTTTTTCTTAGAATTACACGATTACTCGCAATTCACTTTTTCTCGCAAATGTTTTTTGTATCTTGCGATTCAGATGTTTTTTTTCTCACATTTGCGCATTTATATCTCACAACCCTGACCTTTTCTCAGAATTGTGATATATAAACTTAATTTTTAGCTATAAAGTCCTATTTTGAGCGAGGGGAAAAAAAAAGACTGTTTTCAGATTTGCAAGTTTATATCTCACAATTCTGACTCAATATCTTACAGTTGTGTGTTATAAAGTCAGAACTGGGAGATTTAAGATACAAGATCGTAATTGAGAAAATCAAAATTCTGAATTTATCCCCTGGTTTCACAGACAAGATGCAAGGCTAGTCCTAGACTAAAATGCATGGTTGAGCTGTCTCAACTGAAAATATCTTGCTCCGTCACATCTTAAAATGTCAGCGCCATTGTTCTGTTGCAGGATGCACACCTGTAATGTCATGTTATAAGGCATTTTTATAAAAGCTGCTTAAATATCTTAATTTAACTAAGCCCCGTCTATGAAACCAAGCTTTTAGCTCGCAATTGCGAGTGTATATCACATAATTCTGAGAAGAAAGACAGAATTGTGAAATTACTGCAATTACCCCCTTTTTTTTTTTTTTTTTTTTTTTACATTTTTTATTCAGTGGTGGAAATGGCTTCCATAGGCAACACTGGCCTGGCTGTGAATGCGTGAGATTTCTGATCATTAGCTACTAAATGTAAACTAGAAGAATAATGGAATGATAGCAAAAGAGCAGTAAACTGTAAAAATGTTTGCACTACAAATGCGTTTATGGTTATGATAATGAATTAAAATATGCTAAATATCAGTTTTAAATATTTAGCAACATAACTTTTATACAAGTTAAATAACTGTAAGTGATTGACACCGGAAGTCTTGCATATTTACAAATAGTTGTGTTCATTCATTAAAAATAGTGCAGACACTAAAAAGTTTTAGGCTGGCCACACACTTGAAGATCTAGTGTGCACCTATCAGCATCTGTTTTCCTGCACACTAACAAACAATAAATAAAGTATACTTTGAAATAAGACCCCCACCTTATTTTTAAACACAGAAGTGAGTGATTTCCTGCAAGTCTGCAAGACGCTACAGGTAAATAACTGAAATATAAGTAAACTGTAAAAAAAAAAAAAAAAAAAAAAAATACCTGCAGTACAAACCAATGTTTAGAATTCCAATAATAAATATAACCAATAATATTATAACACACCAGCTTGTAATGTCACTGAGCAGAGATTTTGTGAAGTGGCTTACACCGGAAACTTTGCACAGTCAAGTTAAAAACGCACCTGATTTTACGTTAAAAATCAAAGTGAATATTTTGGGAATTACACTGATTCAGTTGCAGAACTATCACAAGCTTGTTCCTTTATTAAACCATGCTATATTAAAAAGTAACAGTGCTTGTATTTTACACACTACTTTGTCAAGTTCACAATGTTGTGTTTTGTTGCGTTTGATGTGACATGAAATAAAATGCATTGTCAGATGAGATGAGTGCATGTGAAAGAACCCAAATTGCACATGTGGAAGGAAAATGTTCGTTAACAGCATATTAAAAGTTGTTCATTTTTAAATAATGCTTTATTTAAACAAGCTTTGTAGGAAACCCATTACAACTGCAAACTACGGCGCAGTTTATTCGAGACAATTAAGAAAACACGCCGCCAATGTTGCTGGCCCCCCCCTCCCCATGTTGGACGGCCACCTACTATTTAAGCTTCTACACCATTTCTCCAAAAAAAAAAAAAAAAAAAAAAAAAAAATAGTATTTACACCGCATACGGCAGCCCAGGCAACAAATGGCATATGCTGTTTTTATACAAAGCTTTTTGGAAAAGAAAACAAGGGAAAGACTTCTGGTGGGCTATAGAAGTTAAGATGGGGGTAGAAGAAAGAAAGAAACAGAAGTGGAATATAAAAGTGCAATATATTTCAATTGTCATTATTTTTGAAAGACATACACCAGTTCAAGTATTCTGAATGAACAAAAACAAACAAACAAAGGATTTAAAACAAGGAGCCGAGCACTGAGCCCGGCAGACAGCATCAACCTCCTGATTGGTGTTCAGAGCCTTTACACACTTTCAAAAAGTGGGACCTCACCTATGAAGAAGAGCGGTACACCGTCTAACAGACCTCCACTTATAGAAGAGGAAACAAACGATTCATTCTGGGGACCTTTAATACTGTGTGATCCTTCGAAGTATAGACAGATTTTGAGAGTCTGGTGTCAGATCTCAGGCGGTGGCTGGGGTGAGGCAGGGTAGGGCAAGAGCAGCAGTTTCGGATGCATTCGTGTCCATGGGCTCTGTGGTTCTCTCGGTTTGCTGCAAGGACGTGTTAGCATCCTGTTCAGATGATCCTATGAGGGAAAGCACATTTATGAAGCTTATTCTAGGAGATTTGTTGGATGTCAAGCTTTATTAGCAGCATATACCAACCAGATTGTTCCCCGATGATGATGCAATCATCGTCTTCATCATCTTCCGTGTCCGCTTGGAAGCCGTCGGTCTCCATGGCCTCGGTCTAAATAGCAAAGCAAAGTTAGAAAAAGACAAGTGGATCGTAAGCAAAAACACAAGTCTGTACACTCCGCACCTGTTCGGATTCGCCACATTTCTTCATGTACTTTGTGATGGAGTGGCTGCTGGCGCTTTTCCTTTTGTTGGAGGGTGTGGTAGAATTGGACGTGGTGGGCGAGGTGCCCTGTGAGCCGGCGTGCTCGTCGCGGGTGACGTGAGCGCCGGAGGTGAGGTAGGTCCACTGGCAGGGAACGGGCAAGGCCTCCTGAGAATGGCGGGCCAGAACTTCTGGATGCACGTACCAGCAGCTTCGTCGGTAAGCGGAGCGCTTTTCGTACACGGCGTGCTCCTTTATGATACGCCTGATGTGGATCCTTTTGCCAGACAGAAAGACAAAATGCTTAGAAATGCAGGGCTCAACACCAAGGATTTTTCTACAGCGGTTCAAATTTTTACTTTACTTGCCGTGCCAACGTGGTCCTACCACAAAAAAATAAAATAGTTACCGATTTTCATCCTGTATCATTTATTGTGAATTTTAATAAATCAATTTATGAGATGATACATTTTAAAGGAGAAGTCCACTTCCAAAACAAAGATTCACATATAATGTACTCACCCCCTTGTCATCCAAGATGTTCATGTCTTTCTTTCTTCAGTCATAAAGAAATTGTTTTTTGAGGAAAACATTTCAGCATTTTTCTCCATATAATGGACTGATATGGTGCCCTGATTTTGAACTTCCAAAATGCAGTTTAAATGCGGCTTCAAACGATCCCAAATGTGGCTGTAAACGATCCCAGCCAAGGAAGGAGGGTCTTATCTAGCAAAACGATCGGTTATTTTCAATAAAATATACCAGTTTATATACTTTTTAATCTCAAACGCTCATCTTGTCTTGCTTTCCCTGAACTCTGTGTATTCTGACTCATGACAGTTAGGGTATGTTGAAAACTCCACTTGTATTTCCTCCTTCAACTTCAAAAATCATTTCAAAATCATCCTACATCACTGCAGAAGTACCGACCCAGTGTTTGCAAAGTGAACAAGCAAAGAAGATCAAACACCCTTAAAAAAGGTAAAACAGCGATATAGGACGATTTTGAAGTTGAGGGAGAACATGAGATGGGAGTTTTTCGACATACCCTAACTGTCATGAACCGGAACAAAAACAGTCCAGGCAGAGTAATACAAGACGAGCGCTTGACATTAAAAAGTATATAAATTGTATTATTTATATGAAAATAAATGACCGTTTTGCTATATAAGACCCTTCTTCTTCAGCTGGGATCATTTGAAGCCGCATTTAAACTGCATTTTGGAAGTTCAAACTCGGGGCACCATATCAGTCCATTATATGGAGAAAAATGCTGAAATGTTTTCCTCAAAAAACAATTTCTTTACGACTGAAGAAAGAAAGACATGAACATCTTGGATGACAAGGGGGTGAGTACATTATCTGTGAATCTTTGTTTTGGAAATGGACTTCTTTAAATACCAGTTAAATTTTACAATTCTCAATTCCAATTTTGATACTAAAGCAAAAACTTATGGAAACCTGTTTCCGGCACCGAATAAAATGAAACGGGCTTCCATAAAAACTACTTGCCTAACAAATATAACGTTCAAACATTATTAAAGACAAATAAACAGTCGTTAAATATGAACAAATTGCAAGCAGCAGTACAAAGATACAAATTAAACAGTGCTTTAGGTTTGTAGGTGTTCGGCTACAGAAATTAATAATTAAATATAAAATGACATGGCATATTCTTCACTATATAAATTAAAAATAGATTAAAGTTATTCAGTCTAGAGCAGTGAGCGATTCTTTTTTTATTTTTCCTCTAACGTTAATAACACCGACTGCAGTTGGTTAATTAGGTGCGGCCACTTTAAGAGACAATGCATGGATCAAATATAATACACATTAGATTTCTTTCTCAATTGTTTAAGTTCACTTAAAGACAACAGTTTTCGAGAATACTTGCCAAACAGGTATCTTGACACTTTTTTGAATTTATTCATTCAAGCTCAAGTGACGGGGAAAGGAAGGAGGATTGGCCAGATGTATTTGTCCGTTGAAGCAAGACGTGAAAAAACTCAATTTATTGTTCATGCACTGCATGACCACTGAATATAGTTGACTTTTGTGCCTTTTGTGCTTGAATGCTTTTAAATCGCTTGAAAGTTTAAATTGGCAAGGTTTAAAAACAAATGCAAATGATAAACATTTGTGAGGACGCAGCAGTGTCCTGATCAGGCCAGTGACAAATCAGTCAACTGACCAGAGCGTCTTTCATGCTAGCCCCGGCCTTTGGGCAGTCCTTATTGTTGAGGCCTGAAATGTGTTTTGTGTAGCTTCATAATATTCTGACACACTGCCAAATGCACAAGAGTGCAACTGGAAGTCAATGACATGTTTCCAGGCATTAGGCAAATGAGTCATTCAATTTACACAGAAATATACACCAAAATAGCTACATATTTCCAAAGGAAAGGAAACAGATATTAACAGATATGAGTCTTTTAAAAAGGTGGTTGCTAACAAGTGGCTAAAGAGGACTACAGATGTTATCGGGGACATTAAATGTCATCACACAAAACAGGAAAACTCATTTACGCAATAGTTCACTTTTACAGTCTCATTGTTTATAATCGTGCTCTTGCAAACTACTCTAACTCAAACTTTACAACTTTTAAGACTGAAAGTTGTCAGAAGCTTGTCATGAGACTGTGGTAAAGGATATTTATAGCCTAGCTTTTGTTTTCTTTTCTGATTGCATGTATGCTTCAAAAATTTAAAGTTGTTCATTTGTGAATATAAAAAAAAGGGTAAGTATTATAAACTTGTGTTGGTCACAGCAGTTATTTTCTGCAGTAATCCCAAAGCCAATGGCAAAATCCTGTTGGGGTTTTGTCAAGGGAACTAGGCTGATACTAACTTTCAGTATGACACTGTTAGCTGGTTTACCTGGGTGGGATGTTGTCACTAAAATTCAGAGGGCCTTGTGTGGGTGAGGATGTTTGCTGGCGACAAAACTCCAGGAACTCGTTGATTATGATCTTACTGCTGTTCACATTCCCATGCAGCAAGGGGAGCAGCTGTGACAGCACTGAAGAGAAGTGAAAAATGCATTAACATCACAAAACATGTGAGAGGCTTTTATAGTGCAGCTGCATTTAAAGCATACAGTGAATGCAGTTTCAGCTTTGTTCATATTCATGGTGCACCCGTTTTTGGGTGTGATTTTTCACTGGTGATTTACACGGCTTTGCTGTACCGCTCACGGTGCGAGTAAGCTAAAAAACTGCCTTTAAAGGATTATCATCCAGAAGTTCATGTCATCATT
Source organism: Cirrhinus mrigala (assembly GCA_036247105.1). Lineage (NCBI taxonomy): Eukaryota > Metazoa > Chordata > Actinopteri > Cypriniformes > Cyprinidae > Cirrhinus > Cirrhinus mrigala. The sequence goes on along the minus strand of CM070028.1, from coordinate 18,451,813 downwards.
TCTTCAGTCGAAAACAAATTAAGGTAGTCCACTTCCAAAACAACTCACCCCCTTGTCATCCAAGATGTTTGTCTTTTTCTTTCTTCAGTCGTAAAGAAATTGTTTCTTGAGGAAAACATTCCAGAATTTCTCTCTATATAGTGGACTTCATTGGTGCCCTTAAGTTTGAACTTCCAAAATGCAGTTTAAATGCAGCTTCAAATGTCTCTAAACGATCCCAACAAATAAAGGAGGGTCTTATCTAGCGAATTAATTGGTCATTTTAGATCTTAGATTTAGATCATTTTAGATTTTATTTTTTTAACCTCAACATCTTGTCTCGTCTCTGTGATGCACATGAATAGTCTGTGTAATCCGGGTCAATACAGTTAGGGTGTCAACAACTCCTGTCTTGTTTGCTACAACGTCAAAATCGTCCGACATCGCTGGTTTACCCTTTTTTGTAAAGGCCCTTTGATGTTCTTGGTATGTTCACTTTGTAAACACTGGGTCGTGCTTCTGCAGTGATCTAGGACAATTTTGAAGTTGGGGAAGAAAACAAGACGGGAGATTTGACATACTCTAACTGTATTGACCGTACTGACCCAAAAAAAAAAAAAAAAAAAAAAAAAAAAAAAGTTCACGCAGACCTAGACAAGATGAGCGTTGAGGTTAAAAAGTATATAAATTGTCTTTTTTCAGAAAATAACTGATTGTTTCGCTAGATAAGACCCTTCTTCCTCTGCTGGGATCTTTAAGAGCCCTTTGAAGCTGCATTTTGGAAGTTCAAACTTGGGGGCACCATTGAACTCCACTATAAGGAGATAATTTCTGATATTTTTTCCCTCAACAAACATGATTTCTTATCGACTATAGAAAGAAAGACACGAACACCTTGGATGACAAGGGGGTAAGTAAATCACCTGTAAATTTTTGTTCTTGAAGTTTTTTGAGGAGAGAAAAAAAAAAAAAACACATTCCAACATTCCATTTCTCCATAGATTGGACTTCAATGGGGATCAACAGGTTTAAAGTCCAAATTGCAGTTTCAACATAACTCCAAAAGGTTCTAGACGATCCCAGCTGAGAAATAAGGGTCTTATCTAGCAAAACGATCAGTCATTTTCTTAAAAAAAAAGAAAAAGTTGAAAATTTGTATACTTTTTAACCACAAATGTTGGTCTTGCACTAGTTCTGCACCCATGACTTCACACATTATGTGATCATGTTGGAAAAGTCATGCATGGTTAGTTCTTCGTCTGTGTACTCCAGTTCAAAAAGGTAGAGTAGGGCATCTCATTTGCGACTCCAATTTCAAAATTGTCAGACATTGTTGTTCTACCTTTTTTTAGTAAAGGGTGTTTCACTTTCTTTGCATATTCGCTTTGTAAACACTGGGTCGGTACTTCTGACTACGTCACGTGTGACCTTTCCAAAGTGATTACGTAATGCATGAAGTCGAGCTAGTGCAAGACAAGCATTTGTGGTTAAAAAGCATTCAATTTTTTTTTTTCTTAGAAAACGACCAATCGTTTCGGTATACAAGACCCTTATTCCTCAGCTGGGATTGTGTAGAGCCTTTTGAAGCTGCATTGAAACTGCAATTTGGACCTTCAACCCATTGAGCTCCATTGAAGTCCGCTATATGGAGAAAAATCCTGGAATGTTTTCCTCAAAAATCTTCATTTCTTTGCGACTGAAGAAAGCAAGACATGAACATCTTGGATGACATCGGGGTGAGTAAATTATCCGGAATTTTTTGTTCTAGAAGTGAGCTAATCCTTTCATACAGTGTGTGTTCTGTATCTATAATCTACCAACCATATAAGAGTCAAGCACACACTGTACTCACGTTTCTCGTTCCTCTGTTGGCGTGAGAGGTCCTGTTCAGGGGTACAGGGGTCATCTTTGGGTAAAGGCTCAAGCATGCAGATAGCATACTGTTGCAGGAGCTCCAGCGCAGGCTCTTCCCCCTCCCACAGGCAGCCACGCACCACAGCCTCCAACACCTTCACCTTCCCTTTAGACATCAGCTCGTTCTCCCATTCACGAGCCTTCATCCTCTGACGCACCTTCTGCTTCTCCGGATCTCCTCCCTCCTGCAAGAGAAGCCCGTTAGCATCGTGACATGACTGAATGAGGCTACTGAAGAAGGGGGGATGTTTAAAATACCTCGTCTTCCTCAAGTGCTCCTTCCCCTTCTGACAGATAACCGTGGGGCACAAAGAACCCATCATCGTCGTCGTCGTCATCTCCTCCTTCATCGTCATCATCCTAGAAGGAAATGCCAAGTTTAATCACCGTAATATTTAAACATGCATGGAACAGTGGCTAATTTATCACATCAGAAATAATGTTACATCGGTTACCCCTTCACTGTGTGACAGAGACTCTCCCGGCTCTTCTTCCTCCCACTCTTCATCACTGTCCACTTCATAATCCAGCAGCTCCTGATAAAAGAATAAAAATCATGCATTGGTATAAATTTCAAAGTAGCTTCACAGAAAACTACTATGCTGATATTTATAATCCTAATACCTTTGTGCCTTATATGGCAAAGTTTAATGTGTTTAAGACATTTTTTTATTTAGATGTTTGTGTTTTTTGCTAGAATTAGCTGGAAACCATAGGTTACATAACGAATATGCAAAATTATCTTTATTGGTCATATTACTAGCCAATTAATAAACCTCAAATACAGAGCTGCTGCAGAATCAGAGGAGTTGTGGCATTGTTGGGTTTATTTCTGAATTGCTTAAAAACAGAGGAAGCAGTTAGCTAAGTGGACTCTCGGGCCCTCGACAGTGACCAATGAAGTTCTTTGTGAGCTGAAAAACTGCCAAGCCATTGTCCTGCTTGGATTTTATCCAAACTTTTCCTAAGTAAACATGATTACCACAGATTGCATCTGTGGATATCTAATAACAAATTAAAATTTCTTTATATTTTTAAGAAATTACCATAGGAAAAACAAATATATTTAGACAGTAATCACAATGACAACAGTAAAGGTTAAGGTGGCTCTGATGCTGGATTTCATTTACACATTCTCGTGTTTTTACCTTGTCCAGTCTCAGCGGGCAGCGTGGAGAGATGTGAGTGCTCTTTTTGCACCAGGTCCCCCAGTAAGCCGGACGATAGTTGTCATGGAACTGCAGGAGTTTCATGCGCCCGTAACGGTGGCGGTCTGGGACGCCATCTGCCTTCTGGCTGTCAGTTATGACCACACAATCACTAATAACAGAGAACAAACAAAGCGAACAAAGAATAAGCCTTTCCATATTACTCTTTTATAAACACAGCAGCTGGCCTTCTGCACATTTATATATGATCCTGGACCACAAAACCAGTCATAAGGGTCAGTTTTTTCAAATTGAAACCTGAATAAAGGTTAGGATAGGACAATATTTGGCTGAGATACAACTATTTGAAAATCTGGAATCTGAGGGTGCAAAAAAAAAAAAAAAAAAAAAGCCTTTAAAAGTTGTCCAAATGAAGTTCTTAGCAATGCATATTACTGATTAAAAATTAAGTTTTCATATATTTATGGTAGGAAATTTACAAAATATCTTAATAGAACATGATCTTTACTTAATATCCTAATGATTTTTGGCATAAAAGAAAAATCAATAATTTTGACCCATACAATGTATTTTTGGCTACTGCTACAAACATACCCATGCTGCTTAAGACTGATTTTGTGGTCCAGGGTCACATGCAAGTTCATAAGCATCTCAGCAACAGGTTCAATGCGGCTTTACCTTACTGCAGTATGACTGGGCCTGGTTGGACCTGAACTGCGAGGTTTGTGCCCTGTCCAGTCCTTCAGTCCATTTAGAGTGCTGTCAGGTTGGGCAAGATAACGGTCCAGTTCCTCTAGAACAGCGTCTTCACACTGTACTCGAGTCAGTGGAGCCAGAGACATGTTCGCTTTAATCTCAAAAGGAGCAAACTTCCCACAGGCAGCCGCCAGAGTCTGAAACACAGAACAATTGTCACAAAACATATTTGGAGAGGAAAGCACACCATAAAGCGTGACGGCTATCACACTGGAAAAGATTTCTAGCATTTAGATCTTTATCTTATCTGTTTACACAACAAAGTCTCATTCTCAAATTGTCACCAGTATATGTTTTACACAAGTAGTTTGCAGGGCTCTACAGTGCAACCAAAACTACTGCGTGCGACTGTGAGAAAAAATATTTAGGAGCACCAGTGCGACTGAGCCGATCAGCATATTTACGTTTGCGCTGAGGGGAGCTTCAAAGGTTTCTACGTGTTTTTGCAACGTTGAGTAATGTATCACAGACACATCTCACAAATACTTTTATAAACAGTGTAGAGAGAGTGTAAATAAGAGATTGATTGTGCAGTGTGGAGAGCTTCGTTGATTATAATGGAACTTTGTCAGATCACAATGAACAAAAGATGAGTGACAGATTTTGATGATTTTTAAGGGAGTTTGTAAATGAGATATTAATTTAATACAACAGATAAATAAAGAAGAAGTTAATATTAAGTGACTTACATTGTCTGACTATAACACTGTTGCCTGATTTTGCTGTATTTCGTCATCAAAAATAGTCTGAAACAAGTCACAGCTGAGCCGCTGCGCATCTCCATTCAAGCACAGCGGTGTTTCATTTATGAATGAATGTGTGTTTTTAAACAAATCCAGTGAGTCGATGATTCAATTTCCCATTCATAAAGACAGTCACTTGCTTTATTGCTAAAAGAATCAGGCGTTCGAACGAATGAAATGAATGAATGATTCAGTAAATAAATCAGTGACTTGCCGCCACTTACTGACAGTTTTAGTTTCATTTTTAAAGTATTTGTTCAGTTAGTTAAATCATTTAATATTTCTGTATTCAGTATTTTATATTTAAAACATTAATCTCAGCAAGAATTTATGAGTTTGATTGCACTCATGCCACCTCTGAGCCTCATTACACATATGAAAATACACCTACAAGCCACTTTTGTGTTCTTCTATGCCACCTCTGTAGTACAAATTAATTTTGTTAATACTGATTTCATTTGATTGGTAACTTATTCTTATGCTACTTGTTCTTATTCTGTTTTAACATCCTAAACTTTTTGAGTTAGGAGCACAAGCACTCCTAAAAAGAAACATAACTGTAGAGCCCTGATTTGACAACAGGTCTTCAATCCAAACTGAATAAGGTGAATCTTACCTTTGGTGCCAACTGGGTCTTGGGCTTCTGTAGAAACCGTGTAATCTCAGCCTTCTCAGCTTTGATTCGCTAAACAGATGCACAAATGCAATGAGGACCTGAACAGTTTGCAAAACGATAACATGCAAATTTGAAGCTCTGAGGAATGGAAGCTAATAAAACCACTCACTTCTTTCTGTTCCTTCAACCGTTTTTCCTCCTCTTTCTTCCTCTTCTCTTCCAGTTTGGCTCTAAATAGGATGTACACTAGATTTTAATACTCCTACTCTTCATTAAATGAACTATTATAATACTACACTGAGACACTCACTCAATTTTCATTTGCCGCTGCTCTTCTTTAGCTCTTATTTTCTCTGCCTTTTCCTTCTCCTCCCTCTCCTTTTTCTCCCGCCGCTCCTTTTCGTCTTTCTCCTTCTTTTCTTTCTTCTCCCTCTCCTTCTCTTCCTTTAGCTTGCGGGCCTCCTCTTTCTTCCTCTCCTTTGCAGCTTTGGCCTCCTCTTTTTGGCGCTCTTTCTCTTCCTTTCGTCGCTGCTTCTCCTCTTGCTCTTGGACACTCTGAGGAACAATAAAACAAAGAGCTATTCAAATGGAGTGCTGATTTCCACAGTGACAAAGGAAACGATCAATCTTGAACCCTAAAGTGCAAACATTCACGTGATAAAACCTACTTGGGACTTTTAGAGCAGAAAAGTGGGATTTTACCTTAAGGGAACGTCTCTTCATTTTATTAGCTGCGTCAATCTGTGACGTCTGCTGAGAGAAAAGCGAATGATCAATAGGTTGAACTTTTAAGCAAAAATTAGATAAAACAATTGATTCATGTTTACTCACGGAGGCAGGAGTGGTGGGAGCACTCTTGCTGGGCTCTGGTGAACTCTCAACCACTGAGAGTGAGCTGGTGGACCCAGTCGACAGCACAGATTCATTCCCATGACTAACTTCAGTCTCCTGCTGCTCCTCTTCCTCAGTGTCAGAATCCTGAGTGATGTCCAGCATTGGAAGGGCGTCTTCGTCCTTCTCGGTCTCGTCCTTCTCTGTCTCCTTCTCTGTCTCCTCCTTTGTCAGTGGCGTGATTGGTTCTACAGATTCTGTTGCGCTCTTTGTCATTTCTTCGCTAAGGGGACAAGTGGCAGCGACTGGAGGTGCAGGCTGCTGTTTGACAGCTTCATTTGAGTCTTCAGTGAGGTCGATTGTGGCTTCAGGGCCAGAGCGGACTGGGGAACGCTTCCGCCTGCTCATGAAACAATCAAGTGGTCCACGGCCATTTACCAGAGCTGGGCCATGGTGCAGCGGGGTGGAAGAGCTGTCCATATCATTTTCTCCATCTGACGTACTAGGTTCAGAACACTTGGGGGCAACCGGACCTTTGGTTTTTTTGGGCTCACTGCATTCCTTAGGTTCTGGGTTGAGCCGCTTGAAAGGTAGACGCGCTGTAGGGAGGCAACGCTGTTAGTTTAGTAGACTGCAGTCGTGTTAACTGATTTGAACATTGAAGGGATAGTTCAACCAAAAAAAATAAATTCTGTCATTAAAGGAGAAGTCCACTTCCAAAACAAAGATTCACATATAATGTACTCACCTCCTTGTCATCCAAGATGTTCATGTCTTTCTTTCTTCAGTCTTAAAGAAATTATGTTTTTTGAGAAAAACATTTCAGCATTTTTCTCCATATAATGGACTGATATGGTGCCCTGATTTTGAACTTCCAAAATGCAGTTTAAATGCAGCTTCAAATGATCCCAAATGCAGTTGTAAACGATCCCAGCCGTAGAAGAAGGGTCTTATCTAGCAAAACGATCGGTTATTTTAATTTAAAAAAAAAAAACAAAAAAACAATTTAAATACTTTTTAATCTCAAACGCTCGTCTTGCCTTTCTCTCCCTGAATTGTGTATTCTGGCTCAAGACAGTTAGGGTATGTCAAAAAAAAAACTCCACTCGCATTTCCTCCCTCAACTTCAAAAATCATTTCAAAATCATCCTACATCGGTGCAGAAGTACCGACCCAGTCTTTGCAAAGTGAACATGCAAAGAAGATCAAACACCTTTAACAAAAAAGGTAAAACAGCGATATAGGACGATTTTGAAGTTGAGGGAGAACATGAGATGGGAGTTTTCACATACCCTGCCATGAACCAGAAAAAAAAAAATAAATAAATAAATAAAACAGTCCAGGCAGAGTAAGACAAGACGAGCATTTGGCCTTAAAAAGTATATAAATTGTATTATTTTTTATTAAAATAACCAATCGTTTCGCTAGACCCTTCTTTCTTGGCTGGGATCATTTAAAATTGCATTTGGGACCGTTTGAAGCCGCTTTTAAACTGCATTTTGGAAGTTCAAAATCGGGGCACCATATCAGTCCACCATATCAGTCCATTATATGGAGAAAAATCCTGAAATGTTTTCCTCAAAAAACAATTTCTTTACGACTGAAGAAAGAAAGACATGAACATCTTGGATGACAAGGGGGTGAGTACATTATCTGTGAATCTTTGTTTTGGAAGTGGACTTCTCCTTTAATTACTCACCCTCATGTCATTCTAAACCCGTAAGACCTTCGTTCATTTTTGGAATACAAATTAAGATATTATTGACAAAACCCGAGAGCTTTCTGACCCTGCATAGACAGCAACGCAACTACCATGTTTAAGGCCCAGAAAGGTAGTAAAGACTTTGTTAATATAGTCCATGTGACATCAGTGGTTCAACCAGAATTTTATAAAGCTATAAGAATACTTTTTGCGTGCAAAGAAAACAAGAATAACGACTTCATTCAACAATTTCTTCTCGTCATGTCAGTTTTCGATGCACGTTCACACGAGCACCACGTGTCTGCTGACGCAGGAGCTGGCCTTCTGAATGCATGTAGAAGGCTGACACATAAGCGAAGAGAGGAGAGAGAGAGAGAGAGAGAGAGAGAAAAAAAAATAAATAAAATAAAAAAACTTTTTTTGCCCACAAAAATTATTCTCATAATTTCATAACACTGCAGTTGAAACAATGACATCACATGGACTATTTTAACGATGTCCTTACTACCTTTCTGGACTTTGAAGTTGTCAGTTGAGTCTACACAGTGTCAGAAAGCTCTCGGATATCATCAAAAATATCTTAATTTGTGTTCTGAAGATGAACGAAGGTCTTACGGGTTTGGAACGACATGAGGGTGAGTAATTAGTGACAGAATTTTCATTTTTGGGTGAACTAACCCTTTAAGTTTAGGATTTTAGATAGGAAGGAAAGCACAATGTTGCAAAGAAAAGAAAGGTGCGTGGAATGGAATGCGGCAAAGTAATCGCTTTACCTCTATAATTCATAATTGTTGGAAGTAAAAACCTAAATAAAAATTGATTAATATCACGTCTTCACTGGATGGAATTTCAAACTGCACCCCAATTTGCCTACTTGCGCAGTATACTATGCAATTTTTTAAAAATATAGTGCAAAAAACAACAACAAAAAAAAATTAATAATTCACTTTTGAGACAGTTCACCCCAAAATGGAAATTACCACATGTATTACTCACCCTCAAGCCATCCTAGGTGTATATGACTTTCTTCTTTCAGATGAAAACAATTGGAGTTATATTAAACAATGTGCTGGCTCTTCCAAGCTTTCTAATGGCAGTGAATGGCTGTTTTCACCTCCACTGAAGTCCAATAAAGTGCATCCATTTATCATAAGAAGTGCTCCACATAGCTCTGAGGCCTTCCGAATCAAATTGATGGGTTTTTGTCAGAAAAATATCCATATTTAAAACTTTATAAACCGTAAACTCTAGCTTTCGCTAACTGTCCAGGGTGCGTTCACAGAAGAGTGGCGTTCCACTGGATGTAGGCGTAGCATAAGCTCTGGTGAGAATATGCTAGTTTACAGCAAAGGAAAACCAGAAACCAGGCTTATATTGAAATCCTCCGACATTCTTTACAAATCCTCATTTTGTACTTCTAATTTATGACTGGCATTTTGTTTTGCTCTCTCCTCTGCGCTTCTGCATTCATCATTTCTCACTGGGGCTTATGCTACGCCTGGGTCCTACACCGCTCTCTCGTGAATGCAAGTACAAGCTAGAGATTACAGTTTATAAAGTTTTAAGTATTTTTTAAATATTCTTACAAAACCCATCAATTTTTTTCAGAAGGTCTTTATTAACCTCCCGGGGCCGTTTGGAGTACTTTTTATGATGGATGGATGCACTTTATTGGACTTCAAAATCTCAACAGCCATTGTCATTATAAAGCTTGGAAGAGGACATTTTTTAACATAACTCTGACTGTATTCGTCCGAAAGAAGCAAGTCATATACAACTAGGATGACTTGAGGGTAAGCAAAATACCTGAATAAAGTACCTATTTAACTATAGGTACAAATGTAAGAGACTTTATGCACTCAGCTAAAGGAGAGGCGCTATTAGACTTGATGGACTGCAAAACATCTAGACTGGAGTGCACATCATTTAGGACGCAACTTCAGTTTACAACTAAAAAAAAAAAAAAAAATTCTGTGCAGTCTGTCGACTTCGACTGCCAAAATCTGCAGACTGGCTCTGACTTTTGTCAACTCCTCCAGACTGGGGCAAAAGTCATGTAGTGTATTCCAGCCTTTAGCAACAATCAGAAATAAAAGATCAGATTGTCGAACTTACAATCAGAGAAACTTTGAATAAACATACATAACTAAAGCAATTTGTTAAATGCTACTCATTAGATTAGGTTTTAAGACCAAATATTTTTCATTATGCATCCTTATATTTTATTATGGATAAACTGGAAACATGCACTCTACCTTTTTAATCACCATCATCCAACAGTACAGTGATATCATAATGAGAAAAGAAGAAAACACTTAAAACCCACATTTTAAAGTCCTTCAGTGTTAAAGAGTTTTCAAAAGCTAATAAAAACGAAAAGGAAAAACATATTTGGAAATGATTTCATGTTTTTATTCTTATAATCAGCAGTTATGGTCACTGATGGCTCATTAAAAAGTCTGCATATCAAAACTTAATTTTTGATTAGTAATATACATTGCTAAGAACCTAACTTGGCGCTTTTCTCAATATTTAGCTTTTTTTGCACGTCAGATTCAAGATTTTTAAATAGTTGTATCTAAGCTAAATACTCTTCTATCCTAACAAACTTTACATCAATGGAAAGCTTATTTATTACATTTATTTTAAAAAATTGACTTATGACTGGCTTTGTGGTCCAGGCTCACATATTGGAACTCAATATAATTTGAGACGTACTAAACTGAGCACTTATGCAGACAGTTTCCCAATCCAATCACTAACCTAAAACCATTTCCCATCCTAATAAACTTTTTTTTTTTTTTTTAACTAAAGCTCTCAAGAAGCCAAAAAAGAAATGATGTAACAAACTGGGTCCTCAAAGTATGACTAAACATTTGACATTACCATATTTTATTCTGAGTAGTGATAGTTTCACATTATTGACTAGAAATACTAACAAAGTTGTTTACCTTGAACAAGCTTCTTGCTGGTATTAGCTTTGCCCACACAATCCATACCTGAAATATAGAAAGAGTATATGTTAAGATCAAATCCTTCATCCTTTAAAAAAATGAAATGGCATTAATCTGACATGAACTTTGACATGTTGCTAAGCTCAAAACTTAAAGCAAAACAACACTCGTTGTCAAACAACGTCTCGTCACAACAAAAGTAAGTTAACTGCTACCTCTGCATGCTAACTATTAGTTGACAGTCGCATTGCACCCAAAGATTTGATTTTCGAGGATAAAGAGTAAGTTTAACCTTTTTAAGTGTCAGAAAGTCGCCAGATAAAACGAAAAGCGCTTACAAACTCCAAAAGACACAATATACACGTATAATGTTTAGTTTAGATCTCCCGCCTTTCAGTGAATGATGGTTTGTTAGGCCTGTGGCGACTGTGAGTTTGGCTACTGAACCTGTGACTAGTACGTAGCCATTCAACTCATCCATTAGCAAAAGACTGAAGAACAAAGACAGACTGAGCGCAAAACAACATAAACAGGGCCTATTTCGCACAAACACAGAAAAAAAATAAACATTACGCGTCATGCAAGTCACATTTTGTGTGAGGAGAAAAAAAATTGTCAATAACAAATCTGAGCTCACCTGCTAACATGCTAATTAGGTTCCAAAAACCCTCGACAACCCTAAATGCTACTTTGAAAAGACCTTAAAGTTAATTTTTTATCGTCTCTCACACAAACTGTACCGAACTAAACATGTTTCAGAACTAATGTCCGGTTAAAAGAGTTTTTCCGCTATTTTCTGTTATTAGCCACCTGTTTGAGCTCTCTGCTTTTATTTACCATGTTACTGCCTTTATATTGACTTTAAACATGCATTAAACCAGTTTTATTTCACTTAAACACCAGACCTCTTCGTGGTGTGGAGGCCAAAGGCTCTTCGGCCGCGAGCATCACCACCACCATCGGCGCTCCCGCGCTGTCCTCACACTGGAAACGTTAAACGGAAACGGGGAGCGCTTTTTTCGACTCCGTACACAGCTCCTCAAGGCCAGTCATCGACTCCTCTTCTTTCCCGGGTATAACATTAACGTGTCAACTGCGAATTTGCTGGGTTTCTGTTACTTTTAGAGTTGTAGGTTCTGTTTTTTCGTGTGTAATCCTGGTCCAGTTGTTCCCGTCTCATCCCCGGTCAGACTCCCTCCGCGCTCCCCGCTCAGAATTGGCGGGAGCCAGTTGCGGGAGTGGATCGCAGGCTGTGATTGGTCAGCGGCGCATTGCGTCACATGAACGAGGAGTCACGTTATTGGCTGGCCCTCTTGGCTCTGCCTCGCAACACGTGTCACGAAGCCTGTGATTGGACAATGCGTGTGATTCTCGAATAGGATTGGTTGAATAAAAATAAGTCAGAAAGTTATTCCGCGTAACTGCTTTGACTTGGTAATTTGGTGTAGAGGGCTTTTATTGAGCGAAAAGCACTTTTAAGAATTAAGAAGTATTTTTTCCTAAATACTGTTGAGATGTTAAAATTACTTTGTGTTTGAGAAGCTTGATACATTTGAAGACTTGACCTATATTTTGACAACAAACGTACAAATGGAACTAATTCCGCAAAAATGATCATTCTGATACGCTTAATTCCAAAGCTCGAAAATATTCACAAGCGTCTTGCAAAAAATATCAGTACGGAGTCATATTTATACATTGCCACAAGGCAGGAAAAATGTTAAATTATCTGGTCACAAGCACTGAGACCACACCTTTGATCATGATGTAATGGGGTTTGTAGTTCTTAACAGGTACAACTTTTCCTTCCGCTACGTGCAAAACAGCCCGCTTTAGAACTACAATTCCCATGATGCATCCAAACGCTAGTCCGCCACGGGATTGCCAGCATTCAATGCGGACTGCAGACGCATCCCCAGCAAACTATATAGCGGTGCACAGGTATCGTATGATTAAAAATATAAGCCTGAGGTTTTATGGTATTATTAAAGCAGCCGTTTTGCTCTTAAGCACATTAAATAATATTTGCGTGATGTTGTGTATTTGCTTTTTGTACTGTAGTTGTTTGGCATGGTTAGCTGTTGGCCTGTACTGTATTCAAACATAAATAATACTTTAAAATATCGTTAATATGGAATTGTTGTAAACAACAACATGTATTAAGTGCAAAATAAGCGTTTATGTTATTTAAAAACAGCTGTTATAGTCTTATGTGGCTTGCAGTGTTCAACAGTATCACTTTGCTTAATGTTGACAGTGAACACAACTTAAAGGCAAAAGGCTAACTGTTATTTTTAATCTGTTTTTATGAATGTTTGCCTTTTTTTTTTTTTTAACGTTATTTGTGTTTCTTTTAGCACTGAAAACTTCCATTACTTCAGAGAAGAAAAAGTTCTCTAACAGCAGAAATATAAAAAATATTTACTTTTTTTCTCAAAACTGAGAATGACAGGTAAGTCAGGTTTGCTTGGCTTATAAAATGATGAATCTCACTGTTTTCAGTTGCTTTTTAAAGGAAGATGGTTTATGCCAGGAATTAAAAAATAAATAAATAAATAAAAATGATAAAAAAAGATAATAATTGCAACTTTTTATCTCCCAACTCAGAGGTTATCTTTCAATTCTGAATTTACATCAAGCAATTCTGTTTTTTTACTCTAAATTCTAAATTTACATCTCGCAATTCAGACTTTTTACTTTAAACTCTGAATTTATATCTTGAAATTCAGACTTTTTACTCTAAATTCTGAAGTTCCATTTCTCAGTTCAGTTTTTTTTTGTTTCTGCCACAAAATACAAAGTAAAAAGGTAACTGTGACTTTTATATCTCACAATTCTGAAAAAAAAAAAAGTCTGAACTGTGAGATAAAAAAAATCTAAATTACCCTTTTTAATTTTTTTCTTTTATGATAGAAACAATTTCCATATTTTTTGGAGTCCCGTTATTGCTGTGGTTAAAAAAATGAATCATTTCCTGACAGATCGAGCAAACAACTTCCCCCCTCTCCCGAAGTTTATTCCCATAAAGCCATGTTTTTACCAGAACGTGGATGAGGAAATTCCGCAACCATACCAGCAGCTTGTGCGTCGTGTTTACAATCTATGGATGTGTGAGTAAAGAAATGTAAACTTATAGTTCGGAAAAAGTTGAGATTCCTAAGTGTGACAGAAGCATCTAATGACTGATATTTATCTATTTTTAATACAGTGTACTGTATCACACTATCTGTTAATGTGGTGGCTTGCATAGCCTGGTGGGCTGGCGGGGGCGATGCAGTCAACTTTGGCTTTGCGCTCCTCTGGCTTTTGGTTTTCAGCCCATGTAGTTACACCTGCTGGTTCAGGCCTCTTTATAAAGCATTCCGGTAAGGAACCCATGTTTGGAACGGACAAATGAGGCTGAGGTTTTTTTATTTTTTTTATTTAACCGCTTTTGTCTTTTTCAGGGCTGACAGTTCCTTCAACTTCATGGCATTCTTCTTCATTTTCTTTGTGCAATGTGTTCTTGTCTTCATCCAGAGTCTTGGAATATCAGGTTGGGGTGCTTGGTGAGTAGCTTTTCATTATTTAATGGGATAGTTCACCCAAAAATGAAAATTACCCCATGATTTACTCACCCTCAAGTCATCCTAGGTGTATATGACTTTCTTCTTTCAGATGAATACAATTAGACTTATATTAAAAAAACATCCTGACTCTTTCAAGCTTTATAATGGCAGTGAATGGGTGTTGAGATTTTTATGTCCAATAAAGTGCATCCATCCATCATAAAAAGTACTCCACATGACTCCTGGGGTTAATAAAGGCCTTCTGAAGCAAATTGATGCAATTGTGTTTGTAAAATATCCATATTTAAAACTAGGGCTGCCCTTGACTAAAGGTTTTCCTGGTCGACTATTAGTCGTTCATTTTAAGGTTTGGTTGACTATTAGTTGCATGTTTAATAAACCATATAAAATCACAATAATGAGCCTTTAATTGCCTAATAAGTGCTCAAACGTGCAAAAAAAGCTTGCCACAGCGCACCGGCAGATACAGTAAATACAGTCATGGCTAAAAATATTGCCACCTTGCAATTCTGTCAGAAAATGCAACCCTTCTCTCAGAAAATTGTTGCAGTTGCAAATGTTTTGGTACTCACATGTTTACTTTTTGCATTGGAACAACACAAAAAAAAGAGAGAAGAAAAGTAAAATCTGATACAATTCCACACAGAACCCGAAAAATGCACTAGACAAAATTATTGGCACCCTTAACTTAATATTTGGTAGCACCCCCTTTGGAAAAAATAACTGAAATCAGTCGCTTCCTGTAACCATGAATAAGTTTCTTACACCTCTCTACTGGAAATTTGGACCATTGTCCATGTTTTTGCACAATTTTTTTTCTTTCAAATCCACAGACAACTCTTTACATTTCTTTCTTTTCTCCATGCTCAGTGTGACACAACACAAAGGTTGAGTCAACTTTTCTCCATTTTAACTGGTATATACTTTTAACTATATTGCCCACACCCGTTACTTGCCACAGGTGTGTCTAAATACAAATTACAGAAGCATCGCATGCTTGAAAATCAATTATTTCTTACAATTTTGACAAATAATTTTGTCCAGTCCATTTTTGGGTTCTGTATGAAATTTGATCAAGTTTGACTTTTCTTCTCTGTTTTTTTTTTGCGTTGTTGCAGTGCAAACAAAAAATAATAAGCACTTGAATACCAAAACATTTGCAATTTTCTGACAGAAGTGTTGCATTTTGTGACAGAATTGCAAGGGTGTCAATATTTTTGGCCATGACTGTATGAATGTTTCAGGGAAAACCAGCAATGAGACGTCATTAATGTTTTAATTTATTGATAAACTAGCGCTTTCTTTGTTTTTGGCTTAAGAGATAAAGTCGGCAACACCAACTCGTCGTCTCCGCAGTAGTGATGCACCTGTATGCATGTTTCATACAGATTACATAATGTGAGAATATTTGTTTTCTATTTGAATCGGTTCATTGAAAAGTAGACATTTCAAGTACATACAGAGTTTCGAAGTTTCGCGCTCAAGTTCAAAGAGACCGAGACGGCAGAAAGCGCATTGTTTGCTTTTCATTATTTTACAAAAGTGCAATGTTTCATTGTTATTCTGAGTGCACACAAATAAATGGAGAGTCTTAACAGATTCGAAAGATGTACTTTTATATGTATGACCAAAAATTACGGAGTATTTTAAGAGCAAATGACCGCACCGGCGCCTCCATCTGTCATGCAGTCTGCACAGTACTATTTAGCTTCCACACTCTGTTAACATTAGTTTAAGCGGCCATGTAAAGTTGCTATTACATACATCTTTCATACGAAAAGCCATATTTATGGTTGATCATTAACAGGTAGGTGTTTGGATGTCCTGCCCGACGTGCTGTGTTACCACATAAACCAGCCGTTAACAATCTGTCTGTCACGAATTGCATGACTTTGCCACTTCCTGTGGAATTTTTTTTCTGTGGCTAATGGGGGCAGCTCTATTTGCGTTCATGAGAGAGTGGCGTTCCAGCGGATGACGCAGGATGTAGGCATACCGTAAGGTCTGGTGAGAATACGCTAGTCTTACAAGAACTGACTTTTGTTTACAGCAAAGGAAAAGCAGTCTCCTCTTGGCTTATATTGAAATCCTTCAACATTTCTCTTTACAACTCCTCGTTTTGTACTTTTAATTCATGACCGGTATTTTGTTTTGCTCTTTCCTCTGCACTTCCACGTTCGTCTACATCTAATGCCACTCTCTCATGAACACGTGTATGACAGTTACTGGAAGCTAGCAGAGTTTTAAACATGGATATTTTTCTTACATAAACGCATTTGCTTCAGAAGGCCTTTATTAACCCCCTGGGGCTGTGTGGCGCACTTTTTGGGCGTCAAAATCTCAACACCCATTCACTGCCATTCTAAAGCTTGGAAGAGCCAGGACATTTTTAATATAACTCTGAATGTATTTGCCTGAAAGAAGAAAGTCATATACATCTAGGATGGCTTGAGGGTGAAAAAATCATAGGGTAATTTTTATTGTTGGGTGAACTATCTCTTTAAGAGAATATTATAGTTTACAAATTAAGTTTCAATAGGGTCACATGCCATACATGGATAGTTCACTCAAAAATGAAAAATACTGTCATTGTTTATGGTACCCAAACAGTTGCCACCAGTAGCCATTGATTTTCATAGTATGAAAAAATACTGTCTACTGTCAGATGTTGGGTTACTAACGCTCTTCAAAATATCTTCTTTTGTGTTCAACAGAAGAAAGAAACTCTCACAGGTTTAAAACAAGATATAATGGATTAGATTTGCCTATTCTTTCACTTTGCACTGTTTTTACAGTAAAACTTATCAACACCCATTTTTGTCATGTTTGAAGTGAACTTTTTGTCTGTTGGTCTGTTACTTTGGTTTGCCGCATAGCGCTTCTCATCTGATATTCATAGCCTAGTTAAAGTAACTGGGTTACCTTCGGGTTTGGGTTTCCTGAACAACTTTTATGAAAAAAAAAAAACCTTATGAGTCACTGTGTAAGTTAAAGAAGTCCACTTCCAGAACAAAAATGTACAGATAATGTACTCACCCCTTGTCATCCAAGATGTTCATGTCTTTCTTTCTTCAGTCATAAAGAAATTTTGTTTTTTGAGGAAAACAAACGAGCGTTTGACATTAAAAAGTATATAAATTGTATTTTTTTAAATGAAAATAAAAGATTGTTTCGCTAGATAAGACCCTTCTTCCTCGGCTGGGATCATTTGAAGCCACATTTAAGCTGCATGTTGGAAGTTCAAACTCAGGGCACCATAGAAGTCCACTCTATAGAGAAAAATGCTGCAATGTTTTCCTCAAAAAACATAATTTCTTTACAACTGAAGAAAGACATGAACATCTCGGATGACAAGGGGGTGAGTACATCATCTGTAAATCTATGTTCTGGAAGTGGACTTATTTAACTTCAGAGTGTTTCTCCAATACAGTTTGTCACATAAGAGAAGGTAAATTTATCGTTCTAAATTCAGCCTAATGTCTTAAAGGGATAGTTCACCGAAAAATAAAAATCCTGTCATTAATTACTCACCCTCATGTCGTTCCAAACCTGTAAGATCTTCATTCATTTTCAGAACACAAATTAAGATATTTTTGATGAAATCAACAAGCTTTCTGACCCTGCATAGACAGCAACACAACTGACATGTTCAAGGCCCAGAAAGGTAGTAAGGACATTGTTAAAATAGTCCATAGTCATCAGTGGTTCAACCGTAATGTTATGAAGCTACGAGAATACTTTTAGTGTGCAAAGAAAACAAAAAATAACAACTTTATTGGACAATTTCACAAGAGTGCCGACCTTTCTCTTTTGGAGTGGTCATTTTAATACTTCCATTGATGCCAACTTACCATATTTTTCTCTTTCTGCAGTGGTTGGATTGCCACAGTGATATTCTTCGGTACGAATGTAGTCTCGGCTATATTCATGCTCATCTGTACTCTGCTCTTCACCATAGATACAGTTCTAATGGTGTTCATTCTCATCAAGGTATGATTTGAACATACACACACAACCCTCGAATCAAAACAAGCATTTTTTCACCTCAGTTTGTCCCATAAAAGGTTCATCGACTGTATCGTGGTGGAGGAGGCAGTCTTCAGCGAGCGCAGGAAGAATGGAGCACAGGCGTGTGGAAAAGCGCCCCTGTGAGAGAAGCCGGATTTAACGCGATCTCCGAAACCGGGCCCAGCCTGCCCCAGTATCCAGCCGCTGTGCCCAATTACCCCGCGAGCGGACCCTGGTGATACATTTTCTGAACTACAGATGGAGCCAGAGCACCACTGGTTGTCTTAACATTAAAGGGGCAGTTTGCAGTTTGTGAATAGTTACCTTTACTTTTGTTTTTTAAAGATCTAATGGTAAATCACTCCTTAAAGAATGTATATAAACCAAATTAGTTGTTTTGAGTCAAAAAGAATAGATTTTTTGAATGTGAATGACGATTGAAAATCAAACCACGTTTCTGGGTGCAAATTCTGACCCGGCAAACTGCTCCTTTAAAGACTGTCTCAACACTTACTACTCTGAAACTGACCGAAAAATGGTGGACCATTAGTATAAAAATAGCAAAAAAGGACACTATGTTGATGAATTCATCTCAGTTCATTTGAGCCTTGATTTTTTTTTTTAGCATTCCATTGACTTGTTTGAGAATGAAATCAGCTGCATATTAAATCAGCAAATCGAGTTTCGCATATAGTCACATTACCGTTTTAGGGAAGGTGATTTTTAAGTGGAAAACGCATGTTTTGTCAAAATCATGGCAGCTTTTCAATTTACCTCGCGAAATCCGGTTTCCAGTTCAGTGCTTCTGCGATTCATTTCAAATTTCAGTTTGTTTTTCGCTTTTAAGATTTCCAAGCATGCCTTTGTAAACAGTATGATTTGCATATGACACACCCCCTTTTATACACTGCAGCAATGCATTGCAGATTTTTTAAGATCTATGACTGAGAATGTTTCTTGCAAACACATCGTGTGCCTGCTCTTTTCTGTTTCTTCGAAAATGAAGACCGCCTTAAATCTTCATGCAGATGAAGCATGTGTGAACCAATAGCTTTCGAGTTTCCCTCAAGTGCTGCAACTCTACATCCTGTGCTATTTTTAATACTGGACTCTAAATATGTATTGCTTTGCATTTATTCCTTGTTTCATTTCAGTAATCATCATGCTTCATATGGAAGCATTGTGTTTACAAATGTTTACTCATTATAAACATGTGACTTGATCTTTAGTACTTTTCGTTTAAGATCTCCCTCCACCGAGCCAAAGGAGGCTGATTTTGAAACGTTTTATGACTGGCCTCGTGTAGCCAAAGTATTTAACAATCCTGTATCTATAATGTGACCAGAATGGCTCTCTTACTGACTTTATTTCAATAAAAACATTCCTTTTCAGACTAAAGCTGCTTTTATTGTAGTCGCTCCCTGCTTCTGACGACGTACTAGCATAGTATTAAAGTGACAGTTCACCCAAAAATAAAGATTAGCCCCTGATTTATTCATCCTCAAGCTATTCTAGATATATATGACTTTTTTCTTTCAGACAAATACCATTGGAGTTATTTTAAAAGATGTCCTGCCTCTTCCAAGCTTTATAATGGGAGTGAATGGGTGTTGAGATTTTGAAGTCCAATAAAGTGCATCCATCCATCATAAAAAGTACTCCACATGGCTCCAGGGCTTTTAATAAAGGCCTTCTGGAGTGCATTGATGCATTTGTGTAAGAAAAATATCCATATTTAAAACGTTATAAACCGTAATCTCTAGGATGATGTAGGATGTAGACGAACATAGAAGCGCAGTGGAGAGCGACACAACAAAACACCAGTCACCAATTAGAAGTTCAAAACGAAGATGAATGTCGGAGGATTTCGATATAAGCCAATAGAAGACTGGTTAACAAAATTTGGTTCTCACGAGACTAAAAAAAATGTTAAGTCAGCTTGAAATTGTTACCTGGCTGCTTTAGGATTTTAAGTTTAGTCAACTCAAATAAGATTAGTCAACTTGAAATGTTAAGTTGTACTAAGTGATATTTGTGTTGACTAAACTTAAAATTTTAAGGCAGCCAGGTAACAAATTATTTTAAGTTGAAGCCACAATTATTTATTTATTTATTTTTTTTACAGCGTAGCATATTCTCACTGGAGCTTATGCTACACCTTATGGTTAATACAGTTTTAAATAAGGCTATTTTTCCTACACAAACGCATCGATTCAATTCAGAAGGCCTTTATTAACCCCCTGGAGCCATGTGGAGTACTTTTTATGATGGATGGATGCACTTTTTTGGACTTTAAAATTTAAAGTGAGCATTCAAACTTTGTTTTAAAAAAAAATTAAATAAAAAAAAGTATCAATTTCTTTTAATTTAAATTAGTTCTAAATCTGCTTACATTGCATTTTAAACTAATTTTGTAAAAAAGATACATAAATACGTATAAAAATTATACAAAACAATCACGTAAACACAAAAATCTTAAATCTCAGACTCATCCGTAATGTATTTGAAAATCTGAACGTCCATTGGCATATCCCCATTAGTGGTATTCCTGTGGAAGCTAGATGCTTCTAGATCACTGTTCGTTGTTAGACACAACATGACCGTTTGCTGTTTACTGTCCACAGCATCATTTCCTGTGTGCGTGTATTCCCTTTCTGGAAGATTCCTGGGGCTTTTGACTGGTTGTCTCCCACAGCACATAAACAGAGAGATGTGTCCCATGTACAGGTTCCAGATCAGCAGACACACCATCATAACGGACAGAACAGCCAACATTACTTGCATCACTATCCATTTACTATCACTGCTCTGATTTTTTAAATACAATGAAGGATCTTCATGTTCATGCAAATCCGATGATGGCGTGTAGCTTTCTGGAAGGAAGCCCAATGTGGTTTTAATCTTATCTGTCTCGACTACTGCTGATTGTTCACGCAAGTCATAAACAGCCAGCGTCTGGGTGTAGTCCTTCCCTTTTGCCCGCTCGACTGACGCACAGGTGTAGAGTCCGGCATCAGCAATAGAGGCGTTGTAAATAAGGATGCCGTCATTATAAATAGTATACTTCCTGTTTGAGTGGAGGAGTGGCTTTCCAGCAAAGTTCCAATTGACCTGGGCCAAGTTCGAGTCTGGATGGCACAGCAACCTTATGTTGTTTCCCAGAATGAGGGTGCGGATCTTTGGTTCTACAGGAGCTGACAAAGAGAAAAACATGTTAAATTTGCTTCAAATTACATGAAATGGCTGCTCTCTCAGCTACTGCTGATACCTGTTGGAATTTTTACCACAACACGGAAAAATATGATAAATATGCTGATACGATGCCACATTGTGGCTCTTGGTAATAATTTTCAGGCAAACGGCAACAAGAGAAGCGATGAAAGTCTTCACTGCTTTCCTAGTGATAAGAAGAGGCGAAAAGAATGGGACAATGCCTGTGGATGAATAAAACTTCCTAAAGACCTGCGTCTTTGTTCTCTCCACTTTAGCCCTAAAGCCTTTCAGGCTTTTAGTCGACCACAGCTACTGAAAGAGCTTACAAATGGCAGAGACAAGAAACGCTAGATGCCATCCTGGCAGGATGTAAACAGTCGACGCTTGTCAAGACGCCACAGCCGCTGAACGAGTTTCTCAGTGTGGATTTCACTCGATATCCGAGGCGATTAGACTCGATGGTACAGGATTTGGTTTAAGCCTTCACTTACATCTATCGACACCTGTAAGCTCTTTCAGTAGTTGTGGTCATCATATCAGTATTTTATTTTCAGAGTTGTGTTGCTGTAAAAAAGGCAGCAGGTAGCGCCAGTAGCTCACTGAGTGCAACCATTTCACGTCATCGAAAATAATGGCACCCCCATTGACCGAAATATGTATAAAACCATGTGGATTTTTTAAATAATGTAAATCATGGGTTTTCTACTACATATTTTAGTAAGAGACATGATTTATGTTATATTAAGCCATACAAGTCTTTAATATTTAATAAAAAAAAGACGATAAATACCTGTTGTTGGGCATCGAGTGGCATCCCCGTCCTTTAGACTTTGTATTAGATTGCTGAAATGCAAATATTTTGATGTTAACTGTCAGTATATGTTGTTTATATATATTACTTATATATAGTCCAGTAGATTTTAGATATGCAAAACAGCATCTTTGAGCTAGCTTTAAAAGTATCTAAAATGATCACTACTGAAACAGTCATGACTGAAACATTTAGTGTAGTTTTGGTAGTGACATCTTTGGGGTTTTTTTTGGGTGTTATTCCCTAAAACTGTCACTACCAAAAGAGTCACAAACGAAACATGTCAGACAAAAGAGAACACAAAATCCTCATATTTATGGGAAATAAACAAAATTTAAGTACAGTTATGCTAATTTTTGATATTTTAGTATGTTTTAGTAAAAGGTTTTAGTAAAATTCTGTAATGTGATGTGGTCGCTACTAAAACATTACTGTCACCGAAAATGTGCAGTCACTACCGAAACATGGGATGTTTTCTCAAAAATAACATACTGAATTATTAAGATGTTATGATAGTGTTTGGTTCAATCTATATTCAAACTTAACTAAACTATCAGTATGATCAACTTTTTGCCTTTTACAAAGAAAAACTGGAAAAACTTGAAATGTCATTCAAATTGTAACTTATTAATTAGTTACAAATTGTAACTTATTAATTTACCTCTGAAAACTTTTTAATAAAATAGAAAAAAAATCTTAACATGACAATTTAACCTTTCTTATTAAATTATATATTACTATGTTTCGGTATTGACAAAACTGGGGAGAGGACAAATATTCCAAAACCTTCTGAAAATAATTTTTTTTTGGCCTTTTTTTCTCTTGATATGGGATTGTACTTTACCTTGTTACATCTTCAGGTGATGTGGCTACTCTGGAGCACCGTTGAGCTGGGACGTCCCAGCCACAGTAAGGGTCTCTGGCCAGCACACAGTCTAGACAGGACGAATAACGATTGCAGTTGCTAACGGGCATCTGGACAACCCCAGACGTGGCGCCTGCATACAACTGGACAAAACAAAACAACTCATGCTTATTCAAGCAATTTTTCATGATGAACATGGTACTAAATATTCCTCCACTTTGTCTTTCTAACAACTGGCAATTAGAGCTGTTACAATAATAATAATTATAATGTAATTATATGAAAATGACTCATTACTTAATCTGTTATCATTTTGTTTAAGCTTTTATTCAACTAAACGCGAGTGTCTTTAAAGGAAACAAAAACAAACGTGACCATGTAGTTTAACAACTGATCGGTTCTTCTAAGTGAATCAAAAACACACAGACTGACACAGAAAAGAAGAAGTTGTTAATTTTCTATATCTTTGTGCACAAAAAGTATTCTCGTAACTTCATAACATTACGGTTGAACCACTGATGTCACATGGACTATTTTAACAGTGTCCTTACTACCTTTCTGAGCCTTGAACATGTCAGTTGCATTGCTGTCTATGCAGGATCAGAAAGCTCTCAGATTTAATCAAAAATATCTTAATTTGTGTTCCAAAGATGAACAAAGGTCTTAGGGGTTTGGAACGACATGAGGGTGAGTAATTAATGACCGAATTTTCATTTTTGGGTGAACTCTCCCTTTAATTTACACCAAGTCAGCCCCAAATTTGCATACCTGATTCTGGTGAAGCCTTAGGACGTCAATTGGCTCGGCGTTCTCAAACAGTTTTACTTCTTCAATAATGTGCATTTCTCCACCATAGTTCACTGCTTTCTGCACATAACCGTTTTCTGACGGACAACAGTACAAAAACAATCTATATGGAGCTTTTCAACGTTAAAACAACAAATTCAATAGGCTGTAATTTAAACAGCTCAGTCCAAAGTACAATTAACATTCTTGTGAACGATTGTTTACACACACACCCTCTTAACTGACAGTAAAGAGCTGTTCTGCCCTTGAGGCGAATGGGAGTCTCACCTGTGCCGACAAACATCACAGGATAGGATTGTCCGTCTGATGCGGTTACATCGTCTACGACGAGACGGGTCAACAGCGGGCCTCTCTTGAGCAGCAGGGGCTTGCCTGTGATTGGACGAACAGCGTCGTCCATGAGGGGACGGTCTCGGATGAACTGTAGGGTTTTATCGGGGAGGTCCAGGGACCGCATTATTCCTGAACTCCTCGCTGCGTTATTGATACACTGCAAAAATGAGCAGTGGCAGATCAAAATAAGATAGATTTGTTCAGAAAAAAAATTATAATTATAAATATAGCTGCAAGCAGCAATTGCGGGGCCAAGCACAAAAGAGGCAGAATGAGGAGTTAAGCACGGCAAGGAGCAGCAGACCGACTACAACAGTGAGTAACTGAAGCCATTTTAGGATAATATCAGTTGAAATGGCTGAAAAATCATAATTACAACCAATCGTAATAAAATTTAATGGCTTATCACTTTTGACCAACAGGTGGTGCCGTTTTCAAATTGATGTGACGTGTTCTGTGTGAAATGACAATGACACACACAAAGTTTGCCGTCATTATGTCAAAGCTTTGCAGAGATACAGCCTCAGATGTAGTTTGGCATCTTTCCAGCAAATTTGTTGATGCGCTAAACGAAAACGGTTTCGTATATCGACACGAAATTCATAACTTTTTGCCAGCATAGTCTGAAGATGATCTGAGTCAAATTTGGTGAAGATCGGACTAACAGTCTGGGAGGAGTTCGAAAAAGTAGGTTTTGTACATTAATCAAAATGGCGGACAGGAAGTTTGGCCAATTTCGGCATAATGGGTATCAATGTTCTCGACTTGACCCAAGGAATCTATTGGCATCAGTTTCATTCCAATAGGCTAATGTAAACAGAAGTTATTAGCATTTTTGTAAATTTCATTATTAATGTTTAGTGAATGGCGTATTACTTCTGACCCATAGGTGGCACTGTTACCAAATTGATGTGGCTTGGTCAGAGTGTGGTGACAATAGCACATATAAAATTTGGTGTCAATATGTCAAAGCTTTGCAGAGATACAGACTCGGATGCAATTTGGCATCTTTCCAGTAAATTCGTTGATGCGCTAAACGAAAACGTTTAGTGTATCGACACAAAATCCATAACTTTTTGTCAGCATGGTCTGAAGATGATCTGAGTCAAATTTGGTGAAGATCGGACCAACGGTCTAGGAGGAGTTCGAAAAAATAGGTTTTGTACATTAATCAAAATGGCGGACAGGAAGTTTGGCCAATATTGGCATTATGGGTATCAACGTTCTCGGCTTGACCCAAGGAATCTTTTGACATCAGGTTCATGACAATAGGCTAATGTACGCAAAAGTTATTAGCATTTTTCGAAATTTCGTTATAACTTTTGACCACAAGGTGGCGCTGGCCCCAAAATTTTTATGTACATTCAGGGCATGGTGCCGAACATTTTTGTAATTAATGTCGAAACGATACGCTAATCCGTTCTTAAGATACAGCATTTTAAAGCTAAATTCAAAATGGCCGACACCCAAAATGGCTGACATGGGAAAATTGGATATGGTTCGACTCGGTATGACACACCGAATCTAAAGAGACCAGTTTTGTGATTTTTGGACAAATCATTCAGACGTTATAAAGAAAAATAGCCATTTTTCGTATCTCCTGACCACTAGGGGGCACTGCACCGAAACACTGCAGGTAGGCTCAGGTCATGCTTGTTATAACACACACCAAGTTTGGTGTCAATATGACAAACTATTACGGAGATATAGCCTCACATTGATTTTTGCTAGCTTTTCGTAGAATTCTTTCGCGTGTTATTCGTGAACGGCTGGACGAATCGACTTGAATTCCATAACTTTTTGCCAGCATGGTCTGAAGATGATCTGGATCAATTTTTGTGACAATCGGTGCAACGGCCTAGGACGAGTTCGAAAAAGTAGGTTTTACGAACAATTGAGAATAGCGAAAAAACTAAACCGTACGATTTTTGAATTTTGGTGTCCATTCAACTCGGCATAAGCCAAGGAATCAGAGGAAAAAAGAATTTTTGTTGTGTGCCTTACGGTTCAAACGTTATTAGCATAAATCTTTTGAAAGTTTGGACAAGTGGTGGCGCTAGAGAGTTTGAGTTAGAGACTCCAAACTTGCTATGGTTAATGTTGGGACTGTCCTCTATCAGTGTGCAAAATTATACAACTTTCCCGCAAGCGGTTCTATGGGCTGCCATAGACTTGCGGCGGAAGAGGAAGAAGAAGAAGAAGAAGAAGAAGAAGAAGAAGAAGAAGAAGAAGAAGCGGAATAATAATAACGCCAACGGATACAATAGGTGCCACCGCACCTCTGGTGCTTGGCCCCTAATTAATAATAATAAATAATATTTATTTTAATAATATAATTATATAATAATAAGATATTTTAATTTTAATTGAATACAGCTATTGCTATATTGGTCGCACCAAATGATATTTGGTCGCACCACAGGATTTTTCAATCATATATGGGTCAGTGGCGTGATGCCTAAATTTTCAGTTTGATGACATTTTTTTAGTTCAAAATTGGTTTAAATGCATTAAAAAGATGCCATATATTAAGTACCTCTCCTCTGTATGGACCCACTTTAACTTTTGAAAAAAGATTAGTTATTTGTTTTTCTGTTATTCAATATGTCAAAATATCATGTGGTGGGACCGTCCAGCTATAACTGTTGTTTTGGAAAGTGTCTTTGAAATTACACTAAATTTATTCAGATTAATTTCCTGCAATATTTGGCATGATTTCCAAAGTGTTTTGTTATCCTGTATAAAATTGCAAAGCATTTGTATTTATATTTCCACCATAATATGCAAACAAAGTTTGTCCAATGATTTCCATTTTATGAAATATCATGTAGTGCGACCATCAAGAAACTAGCATTTTGGGACTTTTTTGTTGAAATTTATTTAAAGATAGGACTTTGCATCTTACAGCAATTTGCCATTGACACATGGAAGCATCAAGCAGGTTTGTAACTATTTCAAATTTGGAAAAAAAAAAATACAATTTTTAATGTCTGGAATGTAGTTACCGCATTTGGATATCATGTGGCATGACCTAAAAAAAAACTCATCATGTGGTGCGACCAATAATAGCAATAACTGTATTAAATTAAAAATAAAATATATAATTTCTGTGGTTGAAATATGAATCACTGGTACAGTATGCATAAGTGAATGAAATTTGTAAAACTTTTTTCAGTTTTATGCAATTTACAGGAAAAAAAAAGTCTGCTAACTACATTAAAGAAGGCAAAAATAGCAAAATCTGAGAAAATATATTAATATACATTATATTAATACATTATATATTATTAATATATATTATTATATAAAATATGAGATCATTATTTACAAAAACTCAAAAGAAATGCATATACTTTGTTTCTAAAAGATTTAATTACTGAGAACATCTAAAAAAAAAAAATTAAGCGTGTTAAGGAAATTAATTAATTTTAATATAAATTATGGTTGCACCACGTGGCATTTTTTAAGGCTGCAACCAATTTATCTGAATGAAAACACACTAAATTATCTATTAATCTATTAATTTTAAATTTGAATATGAATTTGTGTACACAACATTCTTATTGTTTGAACAATCACTATGGTTATTATTGTTTTTTGCGTTTTAAAATTGGCCTGATATATATATATATATATATATATATATATATATATATATATATATATATATATATATATCAGATACAAGTACACAGTACAGTTGTATTGTCACATCTGCTGTAAGACTAGACCTCTAAAACCACTCACAGCTCCTGGTCGAGGGACAGGAAGTTCTCCGCTGTACATGACCCACTTTACATCAGACATTTCCACCGTCACCTCTGTCTTAAATTTGCCACGTGAGAACACCTCGCTGATATCAGTCAC
Source organism: Cirrhinus mrigala (assembly GCA_036247105.1). Lineage (NCBI taxonomy): Eukaryota > Metazoa > Chordata > Actinopteri > Cypriniformes > Cyprinidae > Cirrhinus > Cirrhinus mrigala. The sequence goes on along the minus strand of CM070028.1, from coordinate 18,423,676 downwards.
ATTGTATGCACATACTGCCGAAGACTGATCTGTTGAGCTCCTGCATACACGAACAGATCATCATCTTTTATGGGCTAAAAATACAGTATCAGAACTGTGACTAAGCTGGAGGAAAGAGCCAGACAATCCTTTTAATTATCAGTGCTACCATTAAACCTGATCTACATAGCATGTGACTCATATCCTTGACCTAGTCAGACCTACATCATAAACTGCAGCTATCTGACAGTGACCGATATTAATGTGTACTGAAGTGCAGATGAGATGTTGTACTCCAAGGGTTTGCTCTATTTATGATTACATTGTAATTTTTTTTTCTAATTTTTCACAATCTCTAACACCAACAAAACTCATTGAATCCAGTTTTCACAATTCACATTGCATTCATACGCGTTTGAAATCAGATTAAAAACTGTTTACTGGAAATTCAAAATGGAATTAAAATGGACTGTTCCCCCTATTGTTCCCCCTATTATACAATTCACATTAACTGTCCAAATCAGTGTTATTTTAGTATCCTTGAGGCATATATTATGGAAGCCCATTTTTACCACTGAATACAAAATTATGATTTTTTTCACAATTCTTTTTTTTGCAATTCTGACTTTTCCCACTTTTTTCTCGTAATTCTAACTTTTTTTCACAGTTCTGACTCTTTTCTGGTAGTTCCGAGTTTGTATCTCACAAATCTGACTTTTTCTCGCAATTGCATGTTTGTATCTCAATTCTGACTTTTTTCTCGCAACTGCGAGTTTGTATCTCACATTTCTGTTTTTTTTTTCCCTCACAATTGCGAGTTTATGTGTCACAATTCTGACTTTTTCTTGCATTTGCGGGTTTATATCTCGATTCTTGCAATTGTAAGTTTGTATCTCACAATTCTGACTTTCTCACAATTCCAATTTTTTTTTTTGCAATTATTACTTTTTTTCTCACAATTCTATAATTTCTTTCTCAGAATTGCACATCTCACAATTATGAATATAACTCACAATTGCAAGTTTATGACAAAATTCTGAGAAAAAAACCCTCAGAAAATGCAAGATGCAATTACCTTTTTTTTATTCAGTGGTGGCTTCCACAATATCCATCTATCTATCCATCCATCCATCCATCCATCCATCTATCTATCTATCTTTATATCTATCTATCCATCCATCCATCCATCTGTCTATCTTTATATCTATCTATCCATCCATCCATCCATCTGTCTATCTTTATATCTATCTATCCATCCATCCATCCATACTAATATATATATATATATATATATATATATATATATATATATATATATATATATATATACATATATATATATATATATATATATATACATATATATATATATATATATATATATATATATATATATATATATATATATATATATATATTTTTTTTTTTACACACACACACACACACACACACACATATGTACATATATACATAAAGGTTTGTATTTATTTATTTTCTGTATTTAACATTTTCAGTAATTTAATAATTTAATTTTTTGTTTTTGTCATTTCAGTAGTTAAAACTTTCAGACTGTCAAATTACACCAGAAAATCTATATGAAAATGAGAAATGTTGCTTTGGCAACTACCTGAAATAAAATAATTAAGCCTTTTATATTTTAACTAACATTCATAATAACAACTTTATTTCAAGTAACATAAATGTTTAAATACATGTAATAACCCAGGTCCAAATTCATTCAGCTTTCACATTTACATTTGTTCTGTGACTTCTCATGAGGGAAATACAGTCATTTCAATAGGAATCAGGCAAAAGTAAAAAAAAAAAAAAGAAAATCCCTCATGAAGTTTTCATAATGGGTTGTGACCAACAAAAAAACCTCTGGTTAAAACACTGTCGAAATTTCACTAATGTAACTGCACCTTTACTCTATGTAGTGAACTATTTGGCTACACTACACTGTGAATATAGTATATAGTGAATAACTGAGCAAATGAGTAAATTCAGATACCAAATGTGCAAAAAAAGGAGCAAACTTACGACTGAGAGGTGAAGACAGCATAAAAGACACTTTTCCTCCATTTCTTGTGGCGGACATGAAAGACGTCCTGTATGATGTAGGGTAGGCTGGGCTCTGGGACAGAGCAGTCCAGACGAGCCTTCAAGAAGGAGGTCCATTTCCTCTGAAGGGTCCTTTGACCACCCATGTCACCCTGCACAATATGGAATTAAATGAAATGTCTTTAAAAGATAAGAGCTAAATAAACTAAGGTAAACGAAATCAGTGAAATGTTACCTTGCAGACTCTGGCAACACGCGACACCACAAGCTTGTTGTAGAAATCATACTCGACAGCGTTCTCACTGAAGAACATGTAGACCTTGTCATCATCACCCTCAACACTGTCCTCGCTTTCAGGGACCACGTCCATGTAGATGAAGTTTGGCTCTGAAATGGGTACAAAAATGTCATGAAACTTAAATTCACTTCAATTCAAATTTATTTGTATAACGCTTTTCACGAAACATATCGTTGCAAAGCAACTTTACACCAAATTAAAGTTTTTACAATATATTTAGTAGAAGCTTACTAATGGTGACTATGTCAAGTTGATGTACATATGGCAGAGATGTATGGTAAAGATCAATAAATGTGACCCTGGACCACAAAACCAGTCATAAGGGTAAATCTGAAAGCATAAATAAGCTTCCACTGATGTATGGTTTGTTTGGATAGGACAACATTTGGCAGAGATACAACTATATGAACATCTGAGGGTGAAAAAAAAAATCTAAATATTGAGAAAATCACCTTTAAATTTGTCCAAATGAAGTTCTTAGTGCATATTACTAATCAAAAATTAAGTTCTGATAAATTTACAGTAGGAAATTTACTACATATCTTCATGGAACAAGATTTTTACATGATTTTTGGATCATATAATGTATTTTTGGCTATTGCAACAAATATGCTACTTATGACTGGTTTTGTGGTCCAGGATCACAAATGATATCAAATTATATAATGGATATGGCATGTTCCGTTATTAAAACTACATACAAAATAGGATATTTACACAAAGCCTTTCATTAATTTACTAATAAAAGCCTGTAATCGACCCCCCACAAAAGCCTGCCCCCTTCGTTACTTTGTTCAGTTCAAGCGGCACCGATTAGCTCTTCCTTATTACTAGATCAGAAAGACATCAATACACCATTTTTCAAGTTGAAGTCCACCGATGTTAATCTACTCTCCCTGTCTTGTTTGTTTGTTGGACAAAATGAAAGATTCGCATTATGATTGGTCAGATCACCTGTCAATTAAACTCCCAGCAAAGGGTCAATTAGTCTGTTTTCTAGATGAAGCATCTGACATACCATTGAGCCAAGAGCTCTTAAACACTGTCCGCAGTGTGCTGGAAGCGGTGCGGAGAATGACCGGCTCCGAACCCAGAAAGTTTAAGGACGTGGCAGAATACAAGTCTTCATCTGTGGAAAAAAAAAGATATTAAATAAAAATTCTATTTAAATATTAATATTCATATTCATTTAAAAAACTGCAAGAAATACATACATACCAACCATGATGGAAGAGCTTCTCTGAAATGGATCGAAAGGACATTTCCCCCTTCCGTCTTCCTGCCTTCCCTCCAGTTTCAACTCCCCATCAGCATACGACTGTTCAAACACAGTGAACGCAAGGTATTTTGTTATCTTGTTTTTTTTTTTAACAGTGTGACACTAGCACCTGATGGATTACATGAAACCTAATCTCACACATACCAGGAAGAAGATGATAGATTATGAGATGCAAACAGTGAAAACAATGACAATGCAGAAACCAATTTTTTTTTTATTTTAGAAACAACTTTGTATTTTAATATTATTTAATGACAAAAACATACATTTTTACTATTTTTAATTATTAAGTGAAAATTGTAGAACATTCTAAATATAAAAATAAATTAAAAATATACAAAAAAAAAAAAAGTAAAAACATTTAAATAAATTGTTTTCTGGTCATGTCACTTACTATGTGATCACAGGTGGGGCTAAAGGCATTTGTCCCGCACACGTACATCACGCTATCATTCATTTGATGCAGCATCCGTACATAGTTACGACAGTCGATCTGAAAAGATAATCAATCAGATTGATCAAATTGTTTTCCTTGTTCAGAGTATATGCATGTGCTTTTGTGTCAATGACCATGTTACAGAGATGTTTACTCACATCAGGATGTTTTCCTTTAGAGGTGCACTCCTTTTGTTTCTCCTCTGTAACTTTCCAAAGCACCTGATGGGTGGAGAGGAATCAATACAGGCTATACGGACGTGCCGTTTTGAAACAGGGTCAAAGAATTCTGTTATATTGTATTGTATATCTATTGTATGTACAAGAGAAAAGGAAAGGAAACCAAACCGGCACCTTAGATTTGGCAACGGAGATATCGTTGATGTCAAGGGCGTAGACAGCCTCTCTTGCCCCCAACACCAGTACACCCAGATCTTCCCGAATCAGCATTGTGGAGTAATTCCAAACACCTTTCTCTTTAAATGTGATCACATGGTTGTCTAAGGACAAAAACGTACATGCACATTGAATAGCAATGCCTTATCCATTTGTCATTGAAGTATCATAACCAAAAACTGCATTTCAACAATGGAAATTGTACATTTGCTCTCAGGGTGGAGGTGTTCATATATAGTTAAACTTTAAAAAAAATTGGCAATGAAAGAATGTACTTAATCAGGAAGCTGTTTGGTCATCAACTTCAGGAGGTCAAAGTAAATATTAAATATATTTGTAAACAATATGCGAGTAGTTGTATTTCCATTCATTTTCTATGTGGTTTGAAACTTTCAACCCTGTTACCAATATCTGGGACATGTAAAAAAAAATAAAAAAAAAATAAAAAAATGCTAAAATATTTGTGATTTTTGCAATTTTAGCAATAAACATGTTTATACTTACAATTTATATTTACAATTTGTGTAAAAATTAAGAAAATTGAATTACATTTTTACATTGTCTTCCAATCATGGTGTAGAAAGTACCCAAAAGATTTGTGGGTGTCAAATTGTTAAGGACAATTGTTCATTTGCTTTCAGGGTGGAGATGGTTTTATGATCAGGGTTCAAACAGAGGTAAACTTAACAAAAAAAAATGCAATAGGTGCCTAATCTTTGGAAGCAGTTTGGTCATTAAATTCAGGAGGTCAAAGTAAATATTAAATAGATTTGTAAACAATATGCAAGTAGTTTTATTTCTATTCATTTTCTATTGGGATTGAAATTTTTCAGTCCTGTTACCAACATTTGAGACATGTCAAAAATAAAAATACTAAAATATTTGTGATTTTGTTCAATTTTCCTAGTAATAAGCATGCTTATAAAATAAGTGCATACAATAAATAAATATGCTAGAATGTGTTGCAAGTAACAGGGTTGCAAATTAAGTAGTTTAGTATCAAGTATTCTTGATATTCTCACAGTTACATGAAAACTAAATATTTTTCATAAAGCAAAATATTTATTTGATCCTTTATTCTTACACTAACTTAGGTAACAGGGTTGAAGATTCAACTGGATGAATGTACTGAACACTACAATTAATGTAAAAAATTAAGAAAACTGAATTACATTAATAGTCTTCCTAGCATGGTGTGGAAAGTGACCAAAAGATGTTATTTCTTGGGTGTCAAAATGTTAAGGACTTTTAACTTTAAATAACAATGCCTTACCCATTTGTCATTGAAGCATTATAACCAAGAATTACATTGCAACAATTAAAGTTGTTCATTTGTTCTCAGGGTGATGTTCTATGATCCGGGTTCAAAGAGTAATACTTAACATAAAATGCAATAAAAGGAAGTGCTTAATCATTGGAAGCGGTTTGAACATGAATTTCAGGAGGTCAAAGTAAATAGTAAATATATTTGTAAACATGCATGTAGTTTTATTTTGGTTCATTTTCTATGGGGATTGAAATTTTCCACCCTGTTACCAACATTTGGGACATGTCAAAAATCAAAATACAAAAATATTTGCGATTTATTTCAATTATCATAATTATAAAATAAGTTTATTCAATTAATCAATCAATCAATTAATCAATCAATCAATAAATAAATAGATAAAATATAGATATACTAGAATGTGTTGTAAGTAACAGGGTTGCAAATTAATTAGTTTAGTACTTGATTAACTAGCACTTACATGAAAACCAAATATTTTTCATAAAGCAAAATATTTGTTTGATCGTTTATTCTTACACTTGGGTAACAGGATTGAAGAGTGAACTGGATGAATGCACTCAACACTACAATTTGTGTAAAAAATTAAGAAAACTGAATTACATTTTTAAACCGTCTTCCTTTATGATGTAGAAAGTGACCACAAGGTGTTACTTCTTGGGTGTCAAAATGTTAAAATGACTTTTAATATTGAATAACAATGCCTTGTCTATTTGTCATTGAAGCATTATAACCAAGAATTATTTTGCAACAACTGAAATTGTTCATTTGCTCTCAGGGTGGAGATCTTCTATGATTAGGGTTCAAATAGAGTTAAACTTTAAAAAAAAAAGCAATGAAAGGATGTCTATAATCATTGGGAGCTGTTTGATCATCAAATTTAATAGGTCAAATTAAATATTAAATATATTTGTACGCAATATGAGAGTTTTCTTTCCATTCATTTTCTGTGATTGAACTTTTTCAACCCCGTTACCGACATTTGAGACATGATAAAAATCAAACTACTAAAATATTGTGATTTTTTTTTTCAATTTTCTAGCAATAAGCATGTTCACAGAATAAGTTTATACAATAAATAAATATGCTAGAATGTGTTCCAAGTGACAGGGTTGCAAATTAAGTTGTTTAGTACCAAATATTCTTGATAAACTAGCAGTTACATGAAACTGAATGCTTTTTTCTAAAGCAAATATTTGTTTTATCATTTATTCTTAGGTAACAGGGTTGAAGACTGAACTGGATGAATGCACTTAACAATACAATTTGTGTAAAAAAAAAAAAAAAGTAAAAATGTTTTAATTGTATTCCTATCATGGCGTAGAAAGTGACCAAAATATGCTACAGTGTTAAGCAATTTTATATTTTTGGTAAAAGGGGAAAATCTGGTGGTAACAGGGTTGCAACTTGCACACAAAATATAAGAAATGTTTAAATACTTTAGTAGGTTTTTGGTCATTAAGTTTTTACAACAATGAATTGAATATTCTTTTGATAGACTGTCAAAATTGTGATTTACATATGCTAATGCTAATATTTAGCTCACAGTTATGCACAGCTACAAACTCAATGAAAATGAATCTTACCTTCATATTGAAAGTCACAAGTAACAGGCTTGCAAATGAAACTAATACTCAGAAGGTACTAGTTTGGTACCAATTATTCTTAATAAACTAGCAGTTCTATAAAAACTATATATTTTCCACAAAGAAAAATATTTGTTTGATCATAGATTCTTACAATAATGTAGGTAACAGGGTTGAAGACTGAACTAGATACTAATATTTAGCTCATAGTTATGCACAGTTATAAACTCAGTGAAGTTGAATCTTACCTTAATATTAAAAAAAAAGTTGCAAGTAACAGGGTTGCAAATTCAACTAATATTCAGAAGGTACTGGCTTGGTACTAAATATTCTTGATAAACTAGCAGTTATACAAAAACTACATACTTCCTATGAACCAAAATAATTGTTTGATCATACATTCTTACAATAACGCAGGTAACAGGGTTGAAGACTAAACTAGATGCTAATTTTTACCTTACAGTTATGCACAGTTATCAACTCAAAGATGAATCTTACCCTCATATTGAAAGTTTGAGGTAACAGGGTTGCAAATTAAACTAATACTCAGAAGGTACTAGTTTTGGACGAATTATTCTTAATAAACTAGCAGTTCTATAAAAACTATACATTTTCCATAAAGAAAAATATTTGTTTGATCATAGATTCTTACAATAATGTAGGTAACAGGGTTGAAGACTGAACTAGATACTAATATTTAGCTCATAGTTATGCACAGTTATAAACTCAGTGAAGTTGAATCTTACCTTAATATTAAAAAAAAAGTTGCAAGTAACAGGGTTGCAAATTCAACTAATATTCAGAAGGTACTGGCTTGGTACTAAATATTCTTGATAAACTAGCAGTTATACAAAAACTACATACTTCCTATGAACCAAAATAATTGTTTGATCATACATTCTTACAATAACGCAGGTAACAGGGTTGAAGACTAAACTAGATGCTAATTTTTACCTTACAGTTATGCACAGTTATCAACTCAAAGATGAATCTTACCCTCATATTGAAAGTTTGAGGTAACAGGGTTGCAAATTAAACTAATACTCAGAAGGTACTAGTTTTGGACGAATTATTCTTAATAAACTAGCAGTTCTATAAAAACTATACATTTTCCATAAAGAAAAATATTTGTTTGATCATAGATTCTTACAATAATGTAGGTAACAGGGTTGAAGACTGAACTAGATACTAATATTTAGCTCATAGTTATGCACAGTTATAAACTCAGTGAAGTTGAATCTTACCTTCATATTAAAAAAAGTTGCAAGTAACAGGGTTGCAAATTCAACTAATATTCAGAAGGTACTGGTTTGGTACTAAATATTCTTGATAAACTAGCAGTTATACAAAAACTACATACTTCCTATGAACCAAAATAATTGTTTGATCACACATTCTTACAATAACGCAGATAACAGGGTTGAAGACTAAACTAGAACTTTTAGCTCATAGTTATTCACAGTTATAAACTCAATAAAGATGAATCTTACCCTCATATTGAAAGTTGGAGGTAACAGGGTTGCAAATTAAACTAATACTCAGAAGGTACTAGTTTTGGACGAATTATTCTTAATAAACTAGCAGTTCTATAAAAACTACATATTTTCTATAAAGCATAATATTTGTTTTTTCGATCATACATTCTTACAATAATGCAAGTAACAGGGTTGAGTGCTAAACTAGATGCTAATATTTAACTCACAGTTATGCATAGTTATAAACTTAAAGATTAATCTTACCTTCATACTGAATAGTTTTTCGTGGGATGCTATTGAAATTGCTCCATCCACTGTAGGCACATGCCAGGAAAATGCCATTGAGGATGATGAAGAACAAGAGAGGAGAATACATGGCTGTGTTCCTCAAAAAAAAAAAAAAAAAAAACTACAAAAACTACTTCAATAAAGAAATCAGCTATTAAATCATGTTTTCCATGGTAGCCTGGTTATGTAGGCATCCGTATCCAACATATACGTTTATCGCTTGAGTGTTTCCGTGGGCGATTGTGGCAGTCCATGATGCTGGATGCTAAATGTCTGCCGTCCCATCTACATCTGTAGAACAAAAAACAAAAACACCACTGAACTAAAATCTGTTTAAAAAAAAAAAAAAAAAACACACACACACACACACACACACGTTCATTTGATCCTACTTCTGTTCTCAAACATGAAGATTCACCAGAAGGCCTGTTCTTGCATGAACTGCACTGAACCGTAGACTTCGAATGGAGCGTGACAATAGAAAACTAAACCATCCACTTCATCTTCATCCCTCAGTAAACACTTCAACTCGAAGCTGCTTTACCTAAACAGTCTTCGCAATACTGTATTTAACAACAGGAATTTAACGGTGACTCATTGTTGTTGCACCAAGGAAGCACACTGACAGATCACAGCAATTTGTGCTTTCCAAACGTTGAAAACAAGAAACCCGGGTTACGTTCGCACTCAGTTTGGGCTGGATGTGTGCAAGCACCTAAATAACGAGGCAGGCTGAGACATGTGCGGATTGGGGTGCAAGGATACCTGAAATTGTTGATGCCTGAGGGTGAAAACGTGCAGCCTAAACACTGCTTGTTCGCGTGAGGCCGTGTGTGATAATTCATAAGCGTTTGACATGTTTGAAATGTTTACATTCTGAGAAGACGCTCTTGACTGCACGTTCGGTTGAGCAACGTCCAAAAGTTCAAGATCAAGTCATAATAGCCTAAAACTGTAAAACAGCATGGGAAAATAGCAAGTAAAACAGAAGCCAGGCAATATAAGAGAGTTATTTTCTGAGTGTTTGCTTGTGCAACAAAATAAGCAAGCTTGATTTTTCTATTTTGCCTAATCAAAACAGATATACTGGTTAGTCAAGTACAAGCCTTGAGGACGAATCAAATGAATCATTTAGTTCACTGCAGACAGGTTTGCTCTTACTCATGCCTTCAAAGAGTCTGTTCATCAATCTAATCATTGCTGAGTAAGGACTTTATCAGACAAGCCTCTCCCAACTGATCACATTCTCACGGGGCTGGTACATTTGAACAGTTTCAAACAAATCCACGATTTGCATACTTGGCAACTGATAAATAACAGTAACATTAACTGTATTTTTTTAAATAAAATACATACATTTTATTAATTTATTTATTAATAATTTTTTTAATTATTATAAAAGTAATTATTTATTTATTATTTTAAAATATTATTAAAAAAAAAAAAAAAGCACTTAATCCATAGGTTTTTTTAGTGCAATTTGTACATACAGTAGTAAATATGGTCATTCAACTTATATACGTTTATATTTATATACTAACATTAACTGTAAAATAATACAGTTACAGCTACCTAAGTGATTTATAACAATCTGTAGCATTAACCATAAACTAATAATAAAGTTAATAATTTTGTAAAAAAAAAAGGTTTTAAATAATAATAAAATGCACTATTTTTTATTAAATAAAATTATACAAATTATTACACTAAGTGATATTTAACAACCTGTAGCATTAACCATAAGCTCATAATAAAGTTAATATTTTTTTAAAAAGGTTTTAAATATTAAATCAATGCACCAATAAATTGTTTGTATCAAATAAAACTTTAATAATTACAGTCTGTAGAATTAACTATAAACCAATAATAACGATTATAATTATTACAAATAATAATGATTATAATTTTTACATTTTTTTTTAAATCAAGACACTAAAATTAAATTTTTTATTAAATAAAATTATTAAAAATATATGAATATATTACATCATAAAATTTAGATTCAATTTGTAAATACAATTACTTAAATGCAGCTCTTCTATGATTAACACTTTTTGAAATGATTTAAAAATATTTTACATATTTTTGGAGAAATACTGTAAAAATGTTAGGGTGACACAGTTGTCATGATATCAAAATAAAGGTTTAAAATGTAAAAAATAAATATAAAATAAAATAAATATAATGCAAGTCTTAAAAAGTAAACCTTAAGCAGTTTGAAATTTTTTATTGTTATTATTATTATTATTATTATTGCTGTTGTTGTTTTAAGTATTTGCAATTCTATTCATTATTTTTTGCCAAATCCAAAGTGATGCATGCACAAAAAAAAAAAAAAAAAACAGAAGCAGAAAATGATATCAGTGACAGCTCATCTATAGATCTCAAAAGTTAATCTAGAAAATCAAATTAATATGTTATGTCATACTTTTACTTTGCACAACTGGTAATTCCAGCTTCATGTATAAATATAGGCCTTTTTAATTAGACCTTTAAGTTAATGGCTCCTGAGTATTCAAGTGGTTCAGGCTGAGCGAAGACCAAGTGATTCATTAACCTACAGCTTTCCAGTGACACATATTGCGAAACACTTTTACGTTGGAAAAACACACCCAGTTCGTGGGGTTAGGCCTTTGTTAATTTAAATCACTAAGACAAAAACGCTTTATTATTGTGAATGCTGGAGGTGGCATGCATCAGTTAAAGCTTAAACCTCTTTGTAGAACAACAACAATAAAAAAAATGCAATTGTACCACTACTACAGCAAATACCTCGCAAACCAAGACAGTAAAAAATTGCCTTCAGACTAAAAGTGCAGGTAAGGGAGTAAGTGCATCACATGAAGACTTGGGTAAACAGATGGGCGTGAAAAAGCAGCATTTCCTTCTAGAGTTCAGGCAAGTCAGAACAGGACTTGAGGAGCTGTTGAGTTTATCTCAGTGTTTTAAGTGTGATATGTCACACATTACAGTGGCCCCCGAAAGTTTTGGGAATCATGCTTTTCCGAATCACTTTTGCAATTACATTTCCTCAACTAGTAATTATTAGTGCATGTATGAAGTTAGTGCATCTCAAATCCTCACAAGTGTCCTATTTAAGTAGCCAAAGGTGAATTTCATCATGTTAACTATAATAAACAACCACAAAGTTAATACTTTTCGTCCTCATTCTAAACCATATGTATGTTTTATAATTTAAATAGCTTCAGATTAGTGCTACAGTTAATTAAAATTATTGCAGTTTGGTTTGATACTTAAATCTAATGTCATTTAGATCTAAAAAAAAAAAAAACAAAACAAAAAAAAAGTCTCCAAAAGTATTTGCACCCTAAAAACATATACATTTTGAGACATTTTAAAAATTAAAACATAATACACATTGTATTTTAAGCATCTATTTAGCTGTCCTTTCTCCTTTCATTCAGTTTTCTCGATCAATACATTTAAAGTAAAATGATGTCGAAGTGAACATAATACACATGGTTTCACAGTAAACCCTGAACTCATGCTAATATACCTTTACAGAAAGACTAGCGCTAAATTAGGTGTTTACGTCTTTCATTCTACAATTAGGCTAAACAAATATTATTACAACTCGCCCAAAAATAAATCAACTCACCGGAGATGTCAGAAATGCTCCTGAATGGCTGAATAAGTGTCTGTGGTATATTCAAGCAGCATGTCACATCGAGAGCAAAGTACGGTCCTACTTTTCGCTCTTGAATGGGTGCCTGCTTGTTCGAAGCCCATCCCACACGTGTACGTCACCTTCCGGTCGTTAATCACATATGTATTGTATTGTGAATCACCTGTCTGACAGCTGTTTCATGGTTGTAAAATATCAGATTTTGTAGTATCGACGATAACCTGCGTACCTATTTACGGTATTTGATTTTGTACTTTTTGTGTTTGATTACATTTTTTATTTAATTGTGTCTTAGAATGACAGAATGTATATTTTCATTTATGATTATTCAAAAAATATGATTTTAAATTATTTTAAAATGTAAAATGTGAATTTATAATGTTTTATACATTACAGGCGATCGAGTGGCGCTTTGGCGGGCTTTCTCTGTTGACGCACTGCAGCGACATACGTAAGTAACGTTACACAATCAAATTATTGCTGATTAAACGATTTTAACTTTATTCAAAATATTTACTCAGTGACTGATACAGTCTTTGTCATGGAATATATTTAACTGTTCACAAAGAGTTCACAGTTTGAACGTTTTTATTTCCTTTAAGTTATTTTTAAGATCTGAGGTAAATTTTAAGGCCATTGTTGATGTCATTAAGGCTATTAGAGTCATGAACTCAAATTAAACCTTTTTAGTATTATGATTCATTGTATTATGAATTGATGCTTTGTGTTGATACAACTAAAAATTCAAGAAGAAACGTTAAAAACAGCAACATTGCTTCCAAACACCTTTACTTCAACACTGTGTTTATGGACCGGGATTTTTTAATTTTTTATAAATTTAAGATTATGATTTTTTTTTTGTTTTGTTATAGCTTTTGGTCTATAGTAGCCTACTCCAAATGGTTTTCCTGGTCCAACCGATTAGTACAGCCCAAAACATGACAATAATTGACCATTTTCAGCAGCAATAATCAGCATTGTTTACGTTCAGTGCCGGTAATATGGCCGATTGATGATGCGTCATGAAAACACTCTGTTGGCAGGCTCTGTAAACGCTCTGCAATGAAATACGTAAGTACACAATCATATTATTACTGATTAAATGATTTTAACATTATTTAAAATACTTACTCAGTGACTGATACAGTCTTTGTCATGGACTACACTTGATTGTTCACAGAGTTCACTGTTTGAATGTTTTTGTTTCCTTTAGGTTATTTTCAAGATCTGAGGTAAATAAGCCATTGTTGCTTTCATTAAGGCTATTATGGACTCAAATTAAACCATTTTAGTGTTATGAAATATTCATTTGTAAGTTATGAATCATTGGTGCTTAAAAAGTCAAAAAGAACAATAATGTTGCCTTCAAACATCTTAGATTACTTCAGCACTGTATTTATAGACTTGCATGAGATTTTTAAATATTTTCTCTTGACACAACATATGGACATGAATATTCAAGAGTGATTCTTTAATTGGTCAATTTTGGGAACTTGAAATTACTCAAATTACTAAAATATTTTATAGAGGGTTTGCGCTTGTCACGATTTGGTCAGTCACCCGGATGTGCGGCCATATTGGCGATACTTGAATGTAAACAACAGCACTGACTGCATGGTTAATGTATTACTGAATACGTTGTTCTGCTAATTTACACTGTCTAAACCATAAAAAAATGTGTGGAAGTTTCTAAATCATATAAAGAAGGACTTAGTAAGCAAGAAGGGGTGCAATATTTTGACAAACTAAAGTTAATAGGTGGTAAAGATACATACGAGCAGTATTAATTAAGATATTAGCCTAATATTTCACCTACCTGACTGGAAATGATAAGAACAAACTCGAATGTTGTCAAGATTCTTGCCCTGGAAATCCTGGTTCAGTTTGGCCAACCACAAATGCCATTTGTTCCTCAGTTTTTTGCACTCTTCTCCTTGATTTGTTATAACTTTTGGCAGTTTGTAGTACTCCAAATGTTTTTCCCAGTCTGACCAATTAGTACAGCCCAAATCATGACAATAACTGACTATTTTACGCAGCAATAATCAGCAAAATATGCAAGTTTCATTTAGTTTTTGATTAAAACATTTCAGGATTTTTCTCCATATAATGGACTGATATGGTGCCCTGAGTTTGAACTTCCAAAATGCGGCTTCGAACAATCCCAAATGCGGTTGTAAATGATCCCAGCCGAGGAAGAAGGGTCTTATCTAGCGCAACGATTGGTTATTTTCATAAAAATAATACAATTTATATATTTTTTAATGTTAAACACTTGTCTTGTATTGCTGTTCCCAACCTCTGTTTTTTTCCAGTTCATGACAGTTAGTGTATGTCAAAAAACTCCCATCTCATGTTCTCCCTCAACTCCCTCGTCCTATATCACTGTTTTAACTTTTTTGTTAAGGGTGTTTGATCTTCTTTGCATGTTCACTTTGCATAGACTGGGTCGGTACTTCTGCAGCGATGTAGGATGATTTTGAAATGATTTTTGAAGTTGAGGGAGAAAATATGATTGGAGTTTTTCGACATACTCTAACTGTCTTGAACCAGAATACAGTTCAGGGAGAGCGAGACAAGACGAGCGTTCGAGAATAAAAAGTATTTAAATTTAATTTTTTTAATGAAAATAACTGATTGTTACACTAGATAAGAC
This sequence comes from Cirrhinus mrigala, assembly GCA_036247105.1. Taxonomy (NCBI): domain Eukaryota; kingdom Metazoa; phylum Chordata; class Actinopteri; order Cypriniformes; family Cyprinidae; genus Cirrhinus; species Cirrhinus mrigala. The sequence continues at coordinate 18,408,292 of CM070028.1, read as the reverse complement.
CCTTCTTCCTTGGCTGGGATCGTTTACAATCGCATTTGGGATCGTTTGAAGCTCCATTTAAACTGCATTTTGGAAGTTCAAACTCGGGGCACCATAGCAGTCCATTATATGGAGAAAAATGTTTTCTCAAAAAACACAATTTCTTTATGACTGAAGAAAGAAAGACATGACACATGGCACTGCAACGGAATACATAAGTACACAATCATATTATTACTGATTAAATGATTTTAACGTTATTCAAAATACTCAGTGATACAGTCTTTGTCATGGAATACACTTCGCACAAAGTTCACAGTTTAAACATTTTTGTTTCCTTATTTTCAAGATCTGAGGTAAATGAGCCATTGTCGCTTTCATTAAGGCTATTATGGACTCAAATTAAGCCATTTAGTAATAGGAAATTCTCATTATTTGCAAGTTATGAATCATTGATGCTTAAAATTCAAAAAGAAAAGTTAAAAACAACAACAACGTTTCCTCCTAGCACCTTAGATTACTTTAACACTGTTTATACACCTGCATGAGATTTTTGAATATTTTCTTATTGACAGGACACATGGACATAAACACTCAACACTTTTGAGTACTAGAAATCCTCTCAAATATTTTATTATTATTCTAGCATTCATACTTCTACTTCATACTTATGCTCAACCAGACGTCGCAGGCTCAAATTTTTGATTTAGTTTTTTTTTTTTTTTTAAGTTTAAGAATGATAATCTAGAAGGATAATAACATATCTTGAATACTTTTAGAGTTACAGGCATGCAAACTTCACAAAAAGAATAGGCTATTTATGGCAATCAGGTAAGTTCTGTTATGCAATTGATCACAAGATAAATTTCTAGTTTCAACAATATTTGTTCTTCAGTTATTCCTCTTTGAAAGAAAAAGTTTCAGCTCTATGCAAAGTGACCTACATTTGTGACCCTGGACCACAAAACCAGTCATAAGTAGCACAGGTATATTTGTAGCAATAGCCAACAATACATTGTATGGGTCAAAATGATAGATTTTTCTTTTATGCCATAATTAATTCGGATATTAGGTAAAGATTATGTTCCATGAAGGTATTTAGTAAATTTTCTACCATAGATATATCAAAATGTAATTTTTGATTAGTAATATGCATTGCTAAAAACTTCATTTGGACAACTTTAAAGGTGATTTTCTCAATATTTTGATTTTTTTGCACCCTCAGATTCCAGATTTTCAAATAGTTGTATTTCGGCCAAATACTATTTACTGTACAATTGTCTAATTTACTCATGGAGCCCCATTAAGATCACTATATCTCTGAGACTGAACCATTGAGGGCCTTTAAAGTGAACATGCCAAAATAAAAGTTTGTTAAGAACCAGAATCTAAAAGGATTTTAGGATATCTGTAATACTTCTTGAGTTACAGGCATACAAGCTTGAGTGAAGAAGTGTAGTATACATTGTTGCACATATTAATGAAATTTCATGAGAAGTTCATAAATGTCAGACAACAATCGGCAGGCTGCACATGAGGCCATGCGAAATTTATTGAATGCAATTGAAATTGAACATGTTACTTTGAACAATATGACAGCACAGCGCCTGAAAGAAAATAAGAGAGAGAGAGACGTGCTGGAGAGATTAGAGAACACACACTGTACAGTTTTCTATCGTGCTCATTTACAGTTAAATAACCCTCGTTTGTGGCTCGAAATACCATTTGTTTCCAGTAGTACCATTCTAATGGATATAAGATGTCAGCTATTGTGTATTCAGGGCTGTGCACATATTTCCATTCCAAATACTGACACATCACTCAAACTACTCAAGAAATGTTTGAATGGGAAAACAGGTGTGCAAGTTTATGTTTCGAGAGGCAAGCACCAAAATAACCGCAAGTTTTTACAACTCCTACTGAAATAAAAGGGCACAAAAGAAAGGCCGTTTTTTCGTCAGGCAACAAAGCCTCTACCCGTATACAGCCACATTAAATGCCTTAAAATGATTAAAGGTGCAGTCACATTTAGCTTCCATAGTTTGGCGAGTTTTGCTGAGTCATTTCATTACTGGGAATTTCGCTTGCAGATTTCGCAATGGATTCACCAAAGTTTTGCGCTTTAATTGACAAAAATCTGTTTGGATTGACAGCGACTTCTTCATTGCTACACTAGGTGCATTTCCATTACAGATTTGCACAAAACATTGCGCAAAAAAATGGCAGTTTCGCTAGATAAGACCATTTCAATACAGATTTGCGCAAAACTTTCGCAATATTTTATAAATGTTGAGTAAAAACTATTGCGAAATGGTGGCGTTTCTATTAAACGATGTTATGCGACTAAACAATTTTTTACTCCTTATACTTGTGAGCGGCCATGTATGAGGTGTTTCTTGCAGGTTATAGTATATTAAAGAGTGATCGTGTGATTTTTTTTTTCGTACATCAGTTGACCTGTAAATGCGGAAAAAAAAAAAAAAAAAAAAAAAACTCTTTCCATTGCAGTTTTGCGAAATATTCCTTTTTCGAATTGCCTGAAAAACCACCTCATGCGATCGTAAAAACTTGTTTGCGATAGATGGGAGTTTTTGAGAAATTGACATAAATTCGCAATTTGGTACTGGAAACGCAGCTACTGTTACCAACGGACCTTTTTGCCAACGAAATGTCATATTTTCAACAAAATGACAGATCATTTTGCTAAATAAGATAATTCAAGTACAGATTTGCAGATACATTTTGCGATATTTTTTAAATGTCAATAAAAAGACTATTACGAAATGGCAGCGTTTCTATTAACCGATGTTATGCATAAAACTTAATTTTTTACCCCTTATATATGCGGCGTTTCCTGGAGGTTACAGTATATTAAAAAGTGATCATGTTTTTTGTTTTGTTTGTTTTTTTTTTGTACGCCAGTTGACCTGTAAATGCGAAAAATACTGTTTCAGTTGCAGTTTTGCAAAATATTCCTTTTTCAAATTGCCTGTAAAACCACAGCGTGCAATTATAAAAACCTTTTTGTGATAATATATGAGTTTTTGTGAAATGGCAATAAAAAAAACTACTGCAATGCATTAACCGATGTTATGTGACTAAAGCGTAATTTTTTTTATCCCTTATATTTGTGAGCGGCCACATATGCAATGTTTCTTGGAGGTTATAGTACATCACAAGAGTGATCTTTTTTTTTTTCGTACAGCATTTGACCTGTAAATGCAAAAAATACGGTTTCAATTGCCATTTTGCGAAATGTTCCTTTTTTGAACTGCCTGAAAAACCAACTTGTTTTTTGTGATATATGGGAGTTTTTGCGAAATTGACATAATTCAATTCGCAATCTCAATTTGCGAAATTTGAAGGGTAATGGAAACGCAGCTACTGTTACGATTTTCCAACAAACTGTCACATTTTCATCAAAATGACGGATCGTTTCACTAGATAAGACCAATCCATTACAGATTTGCGTAAAACTTTTTACGATATTTTATAAATGTTGATAGAAAACTATTGCGAAATGTCAGCGTTTCCATTAACCGATGTTATGCGACTGAAGTGTACATTTTCACTCCTTATACTTTTGAGCGGCCATGTATGAGATGCTTCTTGGGGGTTGCAGTATGTTAAAGAATGTTCTTGTGATTTTTACAAAACAAAAAAAAACAATTCAATTTAAATTGCAGTTTTGCGAAATATTCCTTTTTTGAATTTCCTAAAAAAAAACACCTCATGCAATTGTAAAAACTTTTTTTGCGATATATGGGAGTTTTTGCAAAATTGACACGTTTCCATTGGGCATATTTTCAATTCGCTATTTCAATTTGACTTGTTAATGTGAAAAATACTGTTTCAATTGCAGTTTTGCAAAATATTCCTATTTTAAATTGCCTGAAAAACCACCTCATACAATTGTAAAACCTTTTTGTGAAAAATTCTGCGAAATTGACGTATTTTCAGTTCACAATTTCAATTTGCACAATTTGAAGAGTAATGGAAACACAGCTACTGTTACCAATAGACCTTTTTGCCAACAAAATGTCATATTTTTACTAAAATGATGGATCATTTTGCTCTGTTACAGATTTGTGGAAAACTTTTGCAATATTTTATAAATGTCGATTAAAAAAAAACTATTGCAAAACCAAGGCGTTTCCATTAACCGATATTATGGCACTAAGATGAAAAACCACCTTGTGGAATCTTAAAAACTTGTTTGCCATAGATGTGAGGTTTTGCGAAATTGCCGTATTTTCAATTTGCTGTATTTTTCGTATTTTTCAGTTTGCGCAATTTGAAGGGCAATGGAAACGCAGCTACTGTTACCAATGGACCTTTTTGCCAACGAAATGTCATTTTCACCAAAATTTCGCTAATATGATCGCACCTCAAGGGGGAATGCTAACAGACCGATATTTGTAACATCTTAAAATGCCACACAGACTCCAGGCGTACAAAATGCGGCATGTCTTAATCCCTTACAAACAAGTCAAAAAACTATTTTTATTATTTAAAATAATTTACCCATCAAACGATTTAGCCCTCAGTCGCAAAACACGGAAATGGCTCCAACATTCCGGTAAAATACATAATTTGGCAGACTGCTTTTAATACTTTTGCGTGACCCGGGATGGGGAAATACTTCAGATCAGTCACCACAAGCATACAGTACAAAAGTATTTTGAAAATGATTATTACTCCAGCACATAATGTTACTCATCTTCATCCATGGAAATATCATTCAAACAATTCAAACAATTGTCAAGGATAATCCGTCTGTTTTTTTTAAATCGCACCAACAGAAAGTTTGGTTTTCTAACCCCTAGTCTTATTTAAGACCTTTTATGAAAGATAAATATTGATTAAATAGATCATTATGCTGAACATTTCCATCAGTCGGACCCAAAAATATATATATAAAAAGCAAAAACACCTACAGGAACGGAATGAAAGGTATTCACAATCCTGCTGTGAATCAATGCCATTAGACAATGTTAAAACCCATCAAAAGTGGGTTCGGCCTGCAAACTAAACCACTCACTGCACATTAGCACGCCGGTTAATGTATACTAGATATAACAGAAATCCCTTACAGTACTAAACCGTTATGATCACGAGCTATGCAAGTGAGAACCTTTCCATAAGCAGCCGTACAATCATATCAGGACAGTCGTAAAAAATAAACCAAATAAAAACAAGATTAAAATAGACAAAAAGGCCACACGTCAACATATGTGCGCGATTTCTGTACAAACTAAGAACATTCAGTGCTTTAGTGTACCAAATTAAAATAACAAGTCATCCATGACAACAACTTTTCATTATTTTCCTTTTTTTTGGCACATTTAAATAAAAATGACACGTACGCGGTGCAATAAAACAACACAGTCTTGGCTGTTTGAGCCATTCGCCACCCCATAGAGTTTTACATTCCAGTTGTGCATATTTTTCGCAATCTTGTGTGTCCGAACGACAACTGACGGAAGAGTGTAAAAAGTGTTGTAGGATTCGATTATGTACAAACAAGTGCATTGAGATTACATCCGGCATCGGGAAACACTAGGACTTCACGGTCGCTACTTTCTTCGGCGTTCCTGGTTTTTTGGTCTGCCACAGGTGGCTGTGAATCGTGATGGCGTCGACGTTTGCCGACATGGTCTTAGCTGGAATTTGGCTGAACTGCTTCCTGTCTGAGTTGTACTTGTAGAGGCCGTCGATCATCTTGCGCGAGATGGTTTTGGGACCGATGCCGGACAACTTGTTGATTTCTTCCGTTTCGGGGCTGTAGGTGTAAAGCGAGCGGAACTGGCAACCGGAATCCCGGAATAGGATCAGAAAGTTGTTAGCCCCTGATTTCTCCATTTCCTTAAGAAAACAAATAAGATGTAATGAATAAAACATATTAAATGTTCATGTCTTTTTATACTTCAATCGAAAAGAAATGAAGGTTTTTGAGGAAAACATTCCAGGATTTTTCTCGATATAGTGGACTTCAATGGGAATCAAAGGGTTGAAGGTCGAAATTGCAGTTTCAGAGCAGCTTCAAAGGGCTCTACACAATCCCAGTCAAGGAATAAGGGTCTTAACTAGCAAAAAATAGAAATTTATATACTTTTTAACCACAAATGCTCATCTTGGACTAGCTCTGCGATGCACATCTATGACAAATATCATGTTGGAAAGATCACGCATAGTTAGTTCTTTCGTCTGTGTACTTTGGTTCAAAAAGGTAGGGTAGGACGAAAAACTCCATCTTATTTTCTCCTCCATCTTCAAAATCGTCCAACATCATTGTTTTACCTTTTTTGTAAAGGGCGTTTGCACATTCGCTTTGTAAACACTAGGTCGGTACTTCCGCCTACATCACGTGTGACATTTCCAATGTGATTACATAATACGTAAAGTCGAGCTAGTGCAAGCACTTGTGGTTAGAAAGTATATAAATTAGTATTTTTCTTAAAAAATGACAGCTTGTTTTGCTAGATAAGACCCCTATTCTTTGGCTGGGATGATGTAGAGCCCTTTGAAGCTTAATTGAAACTGCAATTTGGACCTTCAACCCGTTGATCCCCATTGAAGTCCACTATATTGAGAAAAATCCTGGAGTGTTTTCCTCAAAAACCATTTCTTTTTCAACTAAATACAGAAAGACATGAACATCTTGGATCACATGAGGTTGAGTAAATTATTAGGAAATGTTTATTCTGGAAGTGAGCTAATCCTTTAGTAGTAAAAACTGCAAAATGGACATGCTTACCTCCAAAATCTTGTTTTTCTGTCCCTCATTGACTTTGCCAGCCAAACAGCAATGCGCCAAAGCATTCTGAATTATATGCTTATTTGACTTTGCACTGGGCTCCTTATATAATTTAGGTCCTGTGTTAAACAAATAGAAGTGGCGTTATTTAAAATCATATAAATTTCATATAAAAGTTGTACCTTTGGAGTTTGCTAAACACCCTCCAGTCCTCTAGAGGGAGCTGTAAACTGAAGTTCTGAGCATGTTTTATACATTAAAACTGAATTATGTTCAATATGTTTGGGCAATTAGAAACTCTTATGTCAGGGATTCTCAAATCTTGTTCTGGAGGGCCAATGCCAGAGTTTAGCTCCAACCCTGATCAAACTCACCTACCTGAGATTTTCTAATGATCTTGAAGACACTGATTAGCATGCACAGGTGTGTTTGATTAAGGTTAGAGCTAAACTCTGCAGGAAAGTGGATCTTGTGGGCCAGATTTGAGAATCACTGACTTACAGAACAGAACTAATATAGAGGCTCCCTCTTGTGGACTGGAGGTGGAGATGCAGATGGTAACTGTTGTGAAACGTTTTAGTATTTTAACCTGTGTATTCAGTGTTGGATGTTAGTGAGGATGTGGTTGAACCGTTTTCCCAGTCTTTCTCTCCGTTACGGCTGCTGGAGCGAGTGGGCGAAAGGCAACCGTCTGCTGAGTCAGGCCTACTAGAATGACATGGAAAAACTGAGTCCTGCAATCCATCAGATTCTGATACCGCTGAAACATCAACTAACAACAACTGCTCTCATGCAAAATCAAGAAGTGACTGAATTAAAGGATTAGTTCACTTTCAGAGTAAAGATTTGCTGATAATTTACTCACCCCCATGTCATCCAAGATGTTCATGACTTTCTTTTTTCAGTCGAAGAGAAATGAAGGTTTTTGAGGAAAACATTCCAGGATTGTTCTCCATATAATGGACTTCAGTGAGGATCAGTGGGTTGAAGCTCCAAATTGCAGTTTTAAAAAATGACCAATCGTTTCACTAGATAAGACCTTTATTCCTCGTCTGGGATCGTGTAGAGCCCTTTGAAGCTGCTTTGAAACTGCAATTTGGACCTTCAACCCGTTGATCCCAATTTAAGTCCCCATATGAAGAAAAATCCTGGAATGTTTTCCTCGAAAATCTTAATTTCTTTGTGACTGAAGAAAGAAAGAAAGATATAAACATCTTGGATGACATGGGTGTAAGTAAATTATCAGGAAATTTTTATTATGGAAGTGAACAAATCCTTTAAAGCTATTAATCATGTTGTTGTTGTTGTTTTTTACATTTTCTTTGAGTCAGCATTAAATGAAACAACAAAACTAAATTATTTTTCATGTGAAGTATTTGAGAAAGCAACAGAATATTAAATGCATGTTAAGACCAGCAAAATTTAAGTTTAATTGAAAAAAAGGAGACTTTAAACAAGAGTGTGATGTGCCGATCTTTACTTTTGTGTTTTTGAAGTTTCAGTGCCATTCAGTGCGAGTGTGAAGGTTAGTGACCTTAAAAATTAGCTTGTTTAATAATGACAAAATTAAACAAAAAAAAGCCGTGATGGGTGAACTATAGTAGCCATCTTTATTGTTCAAAGATGGGGGATCATTCCTTGTGTTGCTGCCAAACTCAAAGCAAAACAGGATGTTCTTCTTGAACAGAAGATGGAAGCGCAGAGTCTTATCCAACTACGACTGACCTTCTACTTCTCACACGAGGAGAGCTCAAAAAGAAGAAAAGACTGCCAGATGCTAAGCTATTGCTTCTAAGAAGCAAGAACATTCAAGAATACGAAGGAAAAAATACAGAGAATTCAAAGGACACTGGGTTAGTATTGTATAATAAAGCTACAGGAAGTAAACATATTCTCATTCTACTGACTGCTAGAAGTGCTTCTTACCTTTGTGTTTTCTTATCCGAGCTGACACTGTCATTATCTCCAAGAGATGCCAAAGACAGGCTGGACACTGAAAAAACACGAGGTCGTGAACCTGGATGCAAAACACAAAACGGGACAGGGCCCACAGTTACACAAGACAACAGCAAGCCCGCTAAACTTTGTGTTACCCTCATCAAAAGTACAGCTCTCTGCAATTAAATTGCTAACAGTCTCTCTAACTCCTTCAAACTGTGTAAACACACACAAAAGAGTGTAATTTAAAAGAATTCAGTCAGATTGGTTAAATCAATTCAAATTAGTTCAGGGCGAGTCCTTTGAAATTAGTTGGAAATTGGTTAGAATAGATATTCAGAGCAAGTGAAGTACAAGAGTACTTGTTATAGAAGGAAATACAGAGGGATGCAGTGAGCTGGACAGGAAAAGGCTGAGAGTAGCACAAAGCATGCAGTGCCGGGCTTTGCCAGGAGGTGGCGCCCTTTACCTGCCGTGGCCCTGACAGGAGTCCTGGGGGACTCCATCACATCTCTGTGGATGGACTTGGGCCGTGGTTTCCTCTGTTTGGCCCCCGCAGGCCGCGGTTTGACAAGCGTGTCCATGTCCTCCATAAGCTTCAACTGTTTTCTCCTCAGGTACTCTTGTTTGATAAATTCCCGCCGGGCTTTGTCTTCTTCCTTCTTCATGCGGTCTTCCTCTGCCTTAAGTCTGTGGAAAAAGACAGATATTGGAATTAAGAATGAGGGGGAATGAGGGTCAATCAATTTAGTGATTGACAGCTGGGCTGGGTGTTACCTGGCCTCTTCCTTCTTTTGCTCAAGCTCCGCCTCCAGTTGTTGTTTCCTCTGCTGGGTCTCCCGTTCTCTCCTCAGCCTTTTCTCTAAAAGCGCCGCTCGTTTTATGGCCATGCTGTCCTCTTCCTTCATATCATCCTTATAATGTGAACACATTATCAGTATGGACATATGGAATCTGTAGGCAATATACTGATGCTGATGTGAGCAGTCCGGATGAGCCAGATATGCTACACTGCTCAGACCTCCTGCAGAACACTAACACCATGCAATAAATTATTTATTTGACTTAGTTTTCTGACCTAGATCAAACAGCTGCATTTTCTAGGGATCTGTCCCAAGCTAACCTCCTTCTGCAACTAAAAATAATTTTGTATATTATACTCACACAGCATTTTCCTGAGCCAAAGCTATGATAATATACCATTTTGGGGTACAACTATGGCTTTTAACAGCTAGATTTTTAAAAGTTTCTTAATGAAATGCTACAGTGTATTGGATAGCTGCTAGGGCATTGTTAGCTGTTTGCTAAGGTGTACTATATGGTTTTAACAAATTGCAAGAGCATTGCTAAGGTTCTCTAAGTGGTTGCTTACTGCCCCAAGACAATATAGCCTGCCATAAAGTCAAGAAAAGTAATATATTCTCTAAACCACATAGTTTAAGGTAGCATTCAAGTTCTTAGACCAAATGGTATGTGCGATTTGATCACACCAAAATTTAACATGTAAATTACCTTGCAGGGATAGTTCACCCAAAAATGAAAATTCTGTTATTAATTACTCACCCTCATGTCGTTCCAAGATCTTCATTTATCTTCGGGAACACAAATTAAGATATTTTTGATGAAATCTGAGAGCTTTCTGAACCTGCATAGACAGCAACGGGACTACCACGTTCAAGACCCAGAAAAGGAGTGAGGACTTTGTTAAAATAGTCCATTTTACATCAATGGTTCAACTGTCAGGGTCAGAAAGCTCTTGGATTTCATCAAAAATATCTTGAATTGTGTTCCGAAGATGAATGAAGGTTTAAACTGCTAGTTGAAACCGCTAACAGTAAGCTATAGCAATAGCGGCGCTTGCCGTGGCATTCACCACTAAGTGTTTATTTCCAAGCTTCCTTAATCTCTGACACTCATATCTACCTTGAAGAAGAATCCACAGCACATTTTCTGCTCATCATCCAGATTTTCCCCTGAAGTCTCCTTCTCGCCTTCCTCTTCCAACGCTTGTCCATCCAAGGGCTTGAGAATCGACAGTGGAACCTCAATCAGATTTTTATTGGTCTGATTGGCGACGTCAATTGGCTCGGTGGGAGTGACAATAACGGTCTCCATTACGACCTGCGACAAAACTTCTGACACACTAGATTCCACTGCTGGCTTAATCTCATTTGTTGGCTTCTTCAGTTGTTCCCTTTCTTCAGTTGGTTTGTTCTCCTTCTTGCTCTCTTCTCCCATATCTTCTGGCTCCTTGGCTGACAAGTCAGCATCTTGAGTTGCAGCCTCTTTGGTTGGGGAGGTGATGGTCCCAGAGGAACATTCAATAGACAATGACTCAAGGCCTTGTTCTATGTCCTTGTCCGTGGCTTCAGCTCCTGATGGTGGTTTCTTCTCGCTTCCCAAATAAGAAAATGAGCAGGACACGGACTGAGATGGGGAGAACCTTCTCAGGCGTGGTATGCTGTCCACCGACTGTGGAACGGTCAGGACTCGGTTGAAGGGAGTGATCTTTAGCTCACTGGGTCTGGGTGTCCTTGGCGTCTTGGAATGGAAAGAAGCAGACTTCCTCTTAAGGTTTGTAGGGGAACGGTGCGTAGCTCTAGGAGAATCTGCAGGTGAGGGAGACCCAGAAGAGCGTGCCCCACTCCCTCGGAGCTCTCGCACCTGCTTTTGTGGCGAAGGTTGATGTGGTGACACCACCCAAGCCTGTTGCTCCCGCATCTGCATGATTACCTCCTGCTGCTGGGCCAGCCGCTGCATCTCGCTCTGCAAGAAGCTCAAGGAAGCATTGAGCTTCTCAATGGAGCGTGTGTATTCCATCAGGTCCGCCTCGGAGGTACCATCCTCACCCACAGACTTCACCGGAGACTTGACGGGCTGAGGTGTCTCCGCTGGTGTCTTGCTTCCCTCTGAACTGGGAGTGTCCTCTTGAGAAGGTGAGGTACCATCTATTCCTTTCCTCTTGACAACTGTGAGGAAAGCACTGCGTCCCATCTTCTGACGGTGTCTGGTAAAAGCTGCCTCTACTTTCTTCTTCTGAGCCTCAATGGCTCGACGCTTCTCTTCAAGTCTCATGCGCAGCTGCACCATTTCTGCGGCCATGGCCTGGGCCGGGTCCTTGGATGGCTGATGTGCAGGGCTGACCTCAGGTGAAGGAGCCCAGGAAACTGAGTGAGGAATTCCAAGATCTGAACCGTCTGGTGTTGTGCTTTGGGAAGCAGCACCTTTGGCATCTACGTTTGGATTCAGTTTACGGAATTTCTGCTCAGCAAAGCTGGTCATCTTAATCCCAGGGGTAAAAGCAGGGGTGCTTCCAGCAGGGGACCTGCTGCTTAGGCTGCTAGGACATGGGCTTGTAGAGCCCTGGCTATGGCAAGCTCTTGCCTCAAAGTCGTGATCTGTATCAAGCTCCATGCTGACAGTACAATCCCTAAGGGATGAGTCCTCATCTAAGGTCTCTTGGATGTCCTCCGTCCGCACATGGATGCCAGTGTCTACTTCAGTGGTGGATGTGCTAGCAACCTCTTTGGACGTTTCTGAAACTGAGTCTAGCTCGCCATCCTTTGCTTCTGGGTTCAATTCACTTTTATTCTGGAGGTGAAGAAAGAAGCCCTCACTGGGCACATTAGCCCTGGGGCTCTGAGATTTCTTCTCTGAGTTGTGGATGATCTCAAGGGCCTCTTCGATGCTAGGTGGCCCTGAGCCATTTAGACGGCCATTATGATTTCCTGACAGGCTGTCAGGACAGACTTCCTCCTCAATGCCCATGTTCTTGCCATTGACAGGCTGAAAGGACAAGTTTCTCTTGATGCCCCTAGTGCCGTGGGGCATCTTGAAACCAAAACCTTCAGTGCTGACAGAGCGAGTCATCCCTCGGCCAGTAGGTGTTTCACTGGTGCTCTCTTTATCAAATGGGATTTCAAAGGACACTCCCTGAGCAGCAGACCTGCCAAAAGAAGAGAAGATGGTATCCGACGGCATATAGTTTCAAACTCTATTTCTTTAATTCTCAATAATGAGATGGACTTGAACTTACTTCTTCTCTTTGGGCCAAGTACCCATGAAGCTTTCCACAAATGACATTGAGGTTGATCTCTTGATCTCACCTGTACAGCACACATGTATAACTTATATGGTACTGGATGCATTTCAGAGTTGTTATCAAAAAGATTTTAGGGCCTGTTAACTTTACCTGAGCCTGAAGTCTGTGATTGAGGCCGGAGAGGGAGACTTGGGAGACATGAACATAAAAAAATATGAATATTCATCCAATTTTGCATTGGAATTTCAACTGCTACAGCAGGGGCATCCAAACTCAGTCTTGGAAGGCCACTGTCCTGCACAGTTTAGCTCCAACTCTAATTAAACACACCTGAAACAGCTAATCAAAGTTCTACCAAGCATGCTAGAAACTTCCAGGTAGGTATATTGAGGCAAGTTGGAGCTAAACTCTGCAGGAAAGTGGACATTGAAGTCTAGAGTTGAGAACCAATGAAATAAAGCGTAAGTGGGAAGTTTTCGATAAAACAGACGTTTGATATACCTTGGTCTGTCCGGACTAGGAGGTCTTTCCATGAAACTTCTCTTTGTGACTTTTGAGATGGGCACAGATGGCAGATTTTTCAGTGAAGGGGCTGGTGCTATAAAGGGCAAGACAACTGTATGGGCACATAAATGTAAACACAATTGGCTAATATTTCTAAGAAATGCATTCTGTTGAAATATTAATTTACCTTCGGTGTCCAGCACCTGAGGCTGGACGAATGGTGGCTTAACAACCTCAAACCACCAGAAGAGCTCGGCCATAAACACAAGATAGTTATTCTGGTAAAAACAAACAAACAAACACATTAACTTGTGTTGCAAGCATGTTTTATCCCCAATAAATAATTTGCATGCTTGACTAATGCTTGATGTGTAATATTGCTGCCCTCCCACAAGATGTCTCTGCAATTCTCTAAATCCTGGTAGTGCATGAACGGACACCACCTGGAGACACGAGTGCCCTTTCCCTTCAAATTTAATTATATAGCTTATATATAAGGAATGCTGAGGGATTTCATATTGTACAGTATATATAGCTTTTCTGTTTGCTCCAATAATGCACACAGTCTTTTTGTGCTATGAACAACATCTTTATGCCACGACTACAGAATCCATGACCTTGAATTCATAGAGGGTACCTGACATGATGAAAAATGCCTCTGATATACTATTCCCACTCAGCAGAATTTACATCTAGCAGTTTAAAGGCACAGGGTAACCGCAGCAATTATCCGAGGCCACTCCCAGAAGACATTACCTCAGCATTTTAATTGACTTTCAACAAAGAGTCCTTGCTCTTTTTATTACCTAGAGTAGCGCAAGACCTTCAAAGCCACATCTATTCCATATAACCAAATGATTAATTGATTTATTCATATAATCCAAGGCATCAATTGTTAACCTTGCAACAGCCTTAATAATAATAACATTAATGTCATGTACTAGCAAATTAACAAAGGCAAAGCCACCTACTGTCAGTTAATTAAAATGGTGAAATTTGTACAAAACCTCACTGATTTTATGTAATATCATGAAATCCAATCTACCACTGGCAACATTTGTATTGAGTGTTTGAGAGAGCCGGAACAGGCGCGTGTTTGCACCCAGATGGTGTTTGGCACATGCGCCCTCTCCCCCATCTGCCTATCTACGTACTTATTCACACACAAGGCGTGAATGTATTTTTGAAAGGCTTATCTGTAGGTTCACGGAATAAAAATGTTGCTTTTAATTAGGGACAATTTAAAGTGTTAATTTATTAAAAATAATTGCATTAAAAATAATTCCTGACCCGTATGCAAATTCCTTAAAGGGATAGTTCACCCAAAAATGAAAATTCTATCATTAATTACTCACCCTCATGTTGTTCCAAACCTGTAAGACCTTCGTTCATCTTTGGAACACAAATAAAGATATTGTCGATGAAATCCGAGAGTTTTCCGACCCTGCACAGACAGCAACACAACTACCACGTTCAAGGCCCAGAAAAGTAGTAAGGACTTTTGTAAAAAACCCCATGTGACATCAGTGGTTCAACCGTAATTTTATGAAGCTACAATAATACTTTTTATGCACAACGAAGGTTTTACAGGTTTGGAATGACATGAGGGTGAGTAATTAATTTTACATTTAGACAGAATTTACATTTTTGGGTGAACTATCCCTTTAACTTGAGGATTTTTAGAACTTTTTACTACAGTTAAAAGCAAACCGGAAATAATGATGACTGGAATGAGATCAGGTCACAATACAGTCCAGATTCAAACCTGCATCTCAGCACATGAAGCACATGTGCTAACCGCCCTGAACATTTTAATAAAAGGAAGCAGCTGGGATTAGATTAGCTCTGACAGAAACTGGGTCAAGGTTACAGCTCAGTGACCTGCTCCCAATTCTACTCATATTTCTGAGATTCAGCTCTGAAGTCTGGCACTGTATCAGATGCTGCTCATGTCCTCTAACCAGAGGCTGTTAGGTGCTAATAAAACCCAAAACGCTGTGAGATTTTGCTACCATTTTTGGAATAAGAGTTTAAACAAAAACCAGGTGGAACCAGTAGCATTGGTCTCTGTTTAGAGTTTCTAAGGTTTTGTGGTTTAATAAGTGTGGCAAGGTTTTCAAATCCTTACCATAAAATGCCAAACTACATCTGTACATTCTCTTTCCACAGACAATGAAACCAACCGTTTTGGTTCATGGAGTTGGCAGAAATCTCTGTTCCATCAACATCTCAAGAAGAACCAAAGGCTTCTCGGTCAACACGACTGAAAACCTTGCCAGCAGATGTTCTTTCTCTCCAGTCCAGAGAGGACCAAGATCAAAGACATGAAGACATAACATTCAGAGCGAAAAAAAAAAAAAACTGGGTCTTCACTTCCATCTGATCCCCAGAGAGAGAGTTTTTCAACTGACAAAGTAGTCCGAAGGTAAAGATCTTCAGTTTGATGATATCTAGCTCACAAAAAAACATTTTTCCAATTCTTAAAAGAAAAGTTCACTTCCAGAATGAAAATTACCTAATAATGTACTCACCCCCATGTCATACAAGATGTTTATGTCTTTCTTTCTTCAGTCGAAAAGAAATGAAGGTCTTTGAGGAAAACACTCCAGGATTTTTCTCCATATAGTGGATCAACAAGTTGAAGGTTCAAATTGCGGTTTCAATGCAGCTTTAAAGAGCACTACATGATCCCAGATGAGAAACAAGGGTCTTATCTATCAAAACGATTTTTTATTTTCTAAGAAAAATACTAATTTATTTACTTTTTAACCACAAATATTCATCTTGCACTAACTGGACTTCACGCCTTAAGTAATCATGTTGGAAAGGTCACGCGTGACATAGGTGGAATTACCGACCCAGTGTTTACAAAGCGAACTTGTACATAAAGTCAAACTTTCTGTACAAAAAAGGAAAAACAACGATGATGGATGATTTTGAAGTTGGAGAAGAAAATGAGATGGAGTTTTTCGCCCTACCCTACCTTTTCGAACCGAAGTACACAGACGAAGAACTAACCGCGTGTGACATTTCCAACGTGATTACGTATTGTAGTTAAAAAGTATATCAATTTTTTATTTTATTTAGAAAATGACCAATCGTTTCAAGACCCTTCTTCCTCAGCTGGGATCGTTTACAACTGCATTTGGGATCGTTTGAAGCCGCATTTAAACTGCATTTTGGAAGTTCAAAATCATGGGGACCATACCAGTCTATTATATGGAGAAAAATGCTGAAATGTTTTCCTCAAAAAACAATTTCTTTATGACTGAAGAAAGAAAGACATGAACATCTTGGATGACAAGGGGGTGAGTACATATGTGAATCTTTGTTTTGGGAGTGGACTTCTCCTTTCGAAGTTTCCAGTTTCCAAAGAATCTTCTTCCATCGGGAGGCTGGTTTAAGCACCAGCGTTTGAAGGTAAGCCTCACGCTTTTGGCTTTTTAACAAGAATAAAGCCAACTCCCACAGGCTATTGTGAGAAAAGGGCTCCAAATAACAGCATCCCGCCCAATCGCATATGTCACGGCCTAAGAAATTTGACAAACCTTGTCCCGCAGTTATTAACGCATCAACCAATGAAACATTAAGGCAAGGAACTGGAGGAATGGCATCAAGCTGTAAAACTCTTCTAAATGAAAGCAAATCTAGATGCAAGGCTTACTTTGATGGACGAATGAGCGTAGAGCATGTCCTCCAGATTGAAGTGGCAGCAGTGGTTCAAGTGCTCCTTGCAGAAGTCCTGGATGAGCTGCAGGTTGTACAGACTGTCTGCCAGCGACATGGTCTCCTTCAGGCAAATGTCTGCAAATCAAAGACGATTCGAAGTGCTACACTAATCACTGAGACAGATCATCCGGCCTATTTGACAGATTTGACAAGGACTCAACCAATCGCAGAGAAGCCCATTAATCATGGAGTCGTCAGACGGTGACAGTCCCATGATTCACGTTTGCCTTTGGAGATAAATGTAATTGCATCCATCATTTGATTTCACAGCTAGGTGGACAATCAGCTTTTCATCAATGTGATTAGATTAACAGAGAGTTCAGGATGATTAAAGTCACTTAAATGTTTAGGATTTGTAAATGAGTAGCTGAAGACTATTGTATTCACTAATTCAAAGCAGAATGGAATATATTATGAAAAATAATATTATATGCAAGTCACAAGTTCATTTCCTTTCGATGATTTTGATGAGGAGGAAGCTTATAGGCTACTTCAAAGG
This sequence comes from Cirrhinus mrigala, assembly GCA_036247105.1. Taxonomy (NCBI): domain Eukaryota; kingdom Metazoa; phylum Chordata; class Actinopteri; order Cypriniformes; family Cyprinidae; genus Cirrhinus; species Cirrhinus mrigala. The sequence goes on along the minus strand of CM070028.1, from coordinate 18,390,844 downwards.
TACGCTAGGTCTGCGTTTGCCACCAATTTGTTGTATTTTACAGTTTGACAACTGATTTAAGATTTTGTAGGCTTTGCATACATGTGCACCCCTTGTGAGTCTCTTACATAACAAATCCCAATATAACTCCTGATTATATTTAGGGATTATATTTAAGTTATATTTTCCCTAATTTCAATTTTGTATGGTTTTGTTGTGAAATGTTATGAAACAAAACATTTGTCTGGGCTCTAACAACATTTAAAATTTTAAATATTGAGGAAAAAATATAATTATAATAATATTATACTTGTATGACTACTACAGTTATTTTAATAATATTAAAATAATACACACTATTATTGTGGATGCTGTGGATAATATAATAATATTTTGTATAATATTGTAAAATATGATGAAAAAAGAAATACCAAAAAAATAATATTAACATTTTATTAGTATTATTGTTTTTATTATTATAATATATTACACACTATTATTGCAGTTTCTTGTATAATATTTTGAAAATGTTGTGAAAAAACAGAAATATAATAATATACTTATAATAATACTTATTATTAATACAACATATTATTAAATCATTAATAATACAAAAAAATATAAAAGTAATAAACATTGTATTTTTATAAAATGTTAAAAATGTGCTAAAATGTTTTAAAAATATAGTAAAAAAACACTAAAATAATAAACTTTTATTAGTACTATAATTTTTAATAATATAAAATATTAAAATAATAGATAATATTATTGTTGCTATTGTGTTCTCTGAAAAAAAAACATTTGTCTGCTGTCTCTTGTATAAAAATAGAAACAATAATATTACACCTATTAATATAAATACAACGTATTATTCAACCATTTAATAATTTAAAAAAAACATAAAAAAGTAAACATTATATTTGATATTATTTAAATTTATGTTATAAAAATGTGCTTGTATATTCTAAAATATTTAAAGTATTGTGAAAAGAAATAATATTAAACTTTTATTAGTACTACAGTTTTTAGTAATATAAAATATTACAATAATACACAATACTGTCACAGATATTGTTTTCTTTGAAAACCATTTTGTCTACTGTCGCTTGTGTGATATTTAAACAATATTGTGGAAAAAATATAAATATAATAATATTTATTCATATTAAATATATTAAAAATAATTGTTTTTTATTTTAAACATTTGTCTACTGTCTCTTGTAGAATACATTCAAAAAACATTATATATAATAATACCTATATCAATATTAATACATGCATATTCTAAAATATTTTTAAAATATTGTGAACAAAGAAAAAAATATTAAACTTACTAGTACTATCATTTTTAAATAATTGAAAATATTAAAAGTATACACAATATTAATAGTATTGTCTCTTATATAATATTTTTAAGATATTGTGAAAAAATAGAAATATAATATACTTAAATAATAATACTAACACAAAGTATTATTAAATTATTTAACAATAGAAAAATCTAAAGTAATAAACATGATATTTTGATGATATTGTTTTTAATGAAATGTTATAAAAAAAATCAGCTTACTGTATATTCTAAAATATTTTTAAAATACTGTAAAAAAAGAAATAAAACATTAAACTTTTATTAGTACTATAATTTTTAATATAAAATATGTGAATATTGCTTTCTTTCATGAAAATCATTCATCCACTGTCTCTTGTATAATATTTTAAAAATATAGAAAAACATTTAAAAATAGAAATATAATAATATACTTGTATAATAATACTATATATTAATACAATGTATTAATAAACAATTTAAAAAATACAAAAATATAAAAATAATAAACATATGATTATAGTTTAATGAAATACTTTCAAAATATGTGCTTACTGTATATTCTAAAATATTCTATAAAAAAATATTTAATAATACTATATATATATTTTATTTATTTATTTATTTTTTAATTTTGGTAAAAAAACATTTGTCTATTGTATAACGTCTATTGTATATAATTCAAAATATTGTGCACAAAAAAAAATATATATATCTCCATGAATATATAATCCATTGTCATGATATTACAATAAATCTGGATTTTGCATATCAGATGCATTCCTTCTGCTGATCTGTGTACAGTAACACCATTTACATTCAATACGAAACTAAATATGGTTCATTTTGATTCAACAGCTCCCACACACTATTCCCTCTGAATCTCGCATATTATTTTCTGTGCAGCAATGTAGAGGTTTTGGCAGGTTTGTGTACCTCCCAGGTGGACGATGGCGGGGCAGTAAAAGTGCAGCAGGGCGGCGAGGGCACAGCCATCTGTGCTGTCCTTCAGGAGGTTGTCCACCGGGGGGATCCATGGCACCATCTTGGGCAGAACCTGCTCCTTCCTATAACGCGCCTGCAGCAAACAGACATAAACAACCCATTCAGTAGAGCGAAACAAACATTCAACAACTGACCAATGTATGGAAAAGCACTGAAAAACAACACATGGATATGGATGGCAACATAAAATCTATTTTTTTGACTCAGCCTAATATAAATATTTCTCTGTCAACAGTTAATGAAGCTGAGGAGGACAATGTGAAAGCGTCGTCATGGCAACAGAAACACGATGAAGCCACGAGATGGAAGATGCAAGGATGAAAGAAGGCGTTTCACAGTCACACTTACAGGAACCAGCTTCATATACCACTTGGTCGGAGACTTCAGCCGGTCAGAGAATGAATGAGAGAGAAGAAAGAGCAGTTACGTCAGCAACAGAGGTTATTCAACCTAATCAGTTGTTTACGTCCATATCAGATTAAGTGTGACGATACCGTCTTTACTAGAAACCAGATTACAAGAAAACACTCGGCAGATAAACACTCAAACTCTGGAAGCTTGAGAGAGGTTTAGCTTTCCACAACATACATAAGTAAATACAATTCTTTCTATATGAATAAACACAAAAATCCACAGTTAATCTGATTTTACTATTTATTTATAATTTATTTACAAGAAATACTTTTGGATTTTCACAGGGACTGAATCACTAAAGCCTGGTTAGGACACGGTGTGCTCGACTGGTTTCTGCCATGCTCTTAGTATTCACAGTTTTAAGCTTTTCTTAACTTTTTGAGGCTTAAAAGACTGGAAAAGAAGAAGCGTATCATCAAAAACATGCTGAAATAACTGTAGGGGTCCAAACTGAAGAAGGGGAAAAACCGATGCTCTCTGATCTAAGAGACATTAAACCCTGTGAATCACAATATGAATGCATTTTTACCCAGAATGCCCTGAGAAGACTGTAAAAAGTTACAGGATTAGTCTTTTGCCAGTGGATAAGGACTAGAAACAAGTGTGAGCTTGAGATCTAATATATATCTTATTATTTCTATGAACTATGAAAATATTATTATATTAAATATAATATTATATATATATATATATATATAATATTATATTATATTTAATTTATATATTATTTATTGTTATACAAGTCAAATATACCTGTACATACTGTTTAATAAAAATAATTAATAAATGTTTTAAAAAGATTAATCATTGATTTTATTTGTATTTATTTTTAAATACAATACAATACAATACAATATTTTTTAAATATAATAAATTAATATTATTAATCTTTAACAATATTAATCATTAGTAATATGTTTTTACAAAAAAATTTCATTAATAATAAATAAATATAATAATAAAAATAATGTAATAAATACAATAATAATAATAATAATAATAATACACATTTTTTGTGTTAACTATTATATAAATAATAATATAATAATAATAATAATAATAATAATAATAACAACAACAATCACAACACACACGCACACACACACACAGATACATACAATAACAATATATACCCCTAAAAATACTTTTAAACAATTAAAAAAAAATGGAAATTAATAATTAATACACTTATAAATAATAATAATAATAATAATAATAATAATAATAAACATAATAAGAAATAATAATATAATATATAAATAATAATAATAAATAAACAAATACACAAAGGAATAATATATATATATATATATATATATATATATATATATATATATATATATATATATATATATATATATATATATATATATATATATATATACATACCCCTCCTCCCAAATAAATAAATAATAATAATAACAATAATAAATTAATATAATTATACAAATATTTGTAAAATTAACTTTTATATACTTTTTTATTATTTACACACACATGTACAAGATAAGTATAACTATAACTATAACTATATATATATATATACCCCTAAAAACACCTTTATATGTTGTATTGTATATTGCATTTTAAATAACAATATAAATTAATAATTAATAATAATTAATATTAATAATAATAATAATAATAATAATAATAATAAATGATATAATATATAAATAAATAAATGAGTAATACTACTAATAATATATAAATTAAATAAATTATATTAATAATACTCGTAATAATAATAATAATAATAATAATAATAATAATAATAATAATAATAATAATAATAATATTAATAATAAATTAACTCATATAATAATACACACAAGTTTTGTATTAACCTTTATATAGATTATTTATAATTTACCCACACACACGCACACATACAAAATAACTATATAAATAATATTATAAATAATAATAACAATAAATAAAATATTTAAATACATATTGCTAATAATACATAAAATATATGCACCCGTCCTCCCAAATAATAATAACATAATAATTATTATTATATATATATATATATATATATATATATATATATATATATATATATATATATATATATATATATATATATATATATATATTACACACACACACAATTTAAAAAATAATATAAATTAATATTTAATAATGAAATAATATTATAATAATCCCACACCCATCCTCCCAAATAATATAAATAGAATTAATAAATAAATGTATGAATGTATAATAATAATAATAATAATAATAATAATAATAATAATAATAATAATAATAATAATAATAATAATAACAACAACACACACACACACACACATATGTATGTATATATATATATATATATATATATATATATATATATATATATATATATACACACATACATACATACATATACTTCTAAAAATACTTGTATACAGTTTTTAAAAAAATTACAAATAAATAATAAATTAATATTATAATAAATAATAAAATATACACACCCCTTTTCACAAATAATATACATTAATAATAACAATATACATACTTTTTTTTTTGGAAGTAAAATACACTTTGGTTTTTTACTATACTTGTTTTCACACTGTACAAACTCAATTTTCTGTTCACCCTACCCCAACGCTACACTTAAACCCTTCACAGGATACTACTGGCAATTTTTGACTTTCAAACCACAGTTTTTTTTTTTTGGGTTTTTTTTTTTTTAAAGTCTTTTGGGATTTTTAAAAAGCTTTTAGAAGTGTCCTCTTAAACCACGTTTATGTTGTAGAACCCGTCATTATACACATTTGTATGCTCATGAACCATATATACCACAACACACACACACACAGTATCCATATCTGCAATCATCTGGTGTGTTTATGTGTCAGTCTGGCCGCTTCATGCCATGCTGGCTGTTTCAGGATGTTTATAGTGTTGTGTAAGCGCCTGACATTCCTCCTCGGCACTGATTGTGTCCACACTGCCTCTCGCACACGGCCGGCAGTCAGCAGCGCCTCGGAGAACTGACTGCTCTCATTAGCCTCACATGCCCAGCCCAGCCACGACCCCAGGACAGGCCGGGCCAAACTCTGACAGACGCCCAACACTCTTCTGTGTGATGACTCTGCACATTACACTCACTAGACTCAGATTATGACATTACTGATGGAATTTTGGGAGGGAAAAAAAACAAAACAAAAACAAAACAAAATCCTTCAAAAGTAGTGCTGGGATGTTGGCAGAGGCTGCAGTCACTAGGGGTTTAAACAAGGACGCTGTGTACAGAAGCGTACAGCACCCCCTTCCCTCCCAGAGGAGGTAAAACAAGGTGAGGCTGACGTCACCCATCATGTTTGCCAAATGCGCTGTCACACAGGGACAGGAAGATGGAGTGTGAAGCGTTAAAACATGAATCAGCAAACATTTTGCTGCTGCATCAGCCCGGCAGAAAGTCCACGTCGGGATGCTGCCGTCCCGCCGCAAGACTGTGATTCAGCAAAGTCAGAAATACCCTCAACAAAGCAACATGTTATAAAACACCACAACTGTCACGTCCTGTTAACTCGGGTCAACTTGGCAAACATTCAGAGACAGGGCAATCTGAGGCAACTTTATGTAGAATCTGAACTGACAAACAAATCTAGAGGGTTTAAAATGCCTACGTTCAGTAATTTGATTCACTGAATAATGTTAGTTGCTCTGGAAATTACAATATATTTGTAAAATTTTAAATATTCTATTATCAGATTTTAAAACTTTTGATTGACATTTGATAAATTTGATTCATTTCCATTTTAACGAATCATTTGATTGGACTGATTCAACTGATTCATTACATCACTCAAAAATGTGCTCAAGTGCTCACATGACATTTTTCATGCTTTATGTTTTTGCTATAATAATAATAATAATAAAAATAATAATAATAATAATAATAATAATACAGACCTAAAATAATTGTATAATTTAAAAAGTAATAATGAATAATAATAAATTTATATAACAATAAATAATTTGAAAAAAAAAAAATATATATATATATATATACACCCCTCCTCCAAAGAATATAAATATAATTAATATAATAATAATAATAATAATAATAATAATAATAATAATAATAATAATTAACACTATTATATATATATATATATATATATATATACACACACACATATATACACACACCTCTAAAAATACTTTTATGCAATAAAAAAAATCATAATTAATCATAAATTAATATAGTAATAATTCTTCTGGAGATTACAGTATATTTTTAACATTGGAAATATTTTAATATCGCATTTTAAAACTTGGACATTTAAATTTGCAATTTAAATTTGCACAAATGTGTCTTTTTTTAAAATGGTCTATTTTAATCATTCAGTTAATTGGACTGCTTCAACTGATTGACATGACATTTTTACGCTTTATAATGTAATAATAATGCTATCATGGTCTATAAAATGAAATAAATTTATATTAAATAGTTCATGGTAATTGTTAATATTATTTATCCTTATTAATGTAAATATTATAAGTAAAACAGTAGTTTTTGAACTTCTACTTAAAAAAAAAGCTAATAATTAATTAGATCATATAACCGTACATTTAAAAAAAGAATAAAATAAACAATTTATAATAATGAGAATAATTTATGACTAGATTTTGTTAGATTCTGTTAATAATTTCTAATAATAATAATAATAATAATAATACAAATAAAAACACTAATATGACACTTAAAAATATTGTCAACATCAGACAGCTGCAAATTTACAAACGTTAAATATTACGAAAAAAAAAAAAAAAAAAAAAACCTACCATAAAGTAAATATTTTAGGTCACAGGCAGTGAAATAACAAAAAAAGAATTATTATTTATTTCTTTTTTATTTTTATTAAATAATAATATATAAATAATAAATAATAATATAAAAAAAAATTAAAAAAGCATTAACATATTATATTATGTTATAGTATATATTATATTATATTTAATATATATATATATATATATATATATATATATATATATATATATATATATATATATATATATATATATATATATATACACACATACACACACGCATACAAACACACATACGTACATATATACATATAAGTTTGTATTTATTTATTTTCTGTATTTAACAATGCTTATTTTGAAGAAAAACATCAGATATGAAGAGTCCATCTGATGTTTTTCTTCAAAATAAGCATTTTTATCGGGCTCCTATGTATAGGTTTCTACCTAAGTACCGGTACTTCTGAGGCTGGGATTTAGCGAGTTTGAAGTAAAAGTATTTGACAGACGTATAATACGAGTATTCACTCAGTATCATTATCTCATTTTTGACTGAGATGGCTTTTAGAGGGTTTTGCATCTGAACTTTTTATATGTACACACACACACAGAACATAATACATATTCCCCTAAAAATAATATTATACAATTTTAAAAATAATTAAAGCAATGAGTATTCACAAATCGTTTGCATTACTGTTGTGTTCAGGATTCTGAATCAACACTGTATTTAAGTAATTCAGGTTTGTATTGTAGAGTACAGTATTCAAGTGTATCACAATACAAGAGTTTTACACCAATCTGTACAAATATTTAAGTTTTGAGGCGTGACAAATAGCAATTTCACTGGCATGCTGGCAGTTGAAGGGCAGACTGTTGTTTTAAGCAGATTTCAGAAACGTACAAGAGCTCATTACGGCAAAAATCCATCTTCCTCTCTGACACTTTCTGGATCTTCCTCCTACGGATGAAAGTGACTTTTGAATCATCGCTGCTTTAGAGCAAGAACAGGAAGTGCACACTTACCTTTGGATTCTCAACAGGCTCTGCGTTCTGCGCCTCCGTCCTCCTTTGCTCCTGCATTATGATTTCTTTCAAGTATTCGTTCACCTTAAAAATGAATAAATCAGGAGTTATTGACCTCCTACATGCTGGACGGAAAGCATGAACAGAATTGCAGAATCCAGTCAGAAAAATGGAATTCACTGTATGTCACAGAATTTGCCAAATTTTGGATAAATAAAATCAAAAGTAGGTCAGAACACCTTAATCAAAACAGGAAAATTAAGCTGCTAAAATAGAATTTAAATATGAATTCTGCTTGTTCTGCGTGTCTCTGTGTGAATAAATGGTTTCATTTACAACATACATACTGAAGGGCACGTAACGTTTGCGGTGTTTTCAGCCTCTACCGCCTCAATATACGAGGACATGAACACATAAATAATCTCTAGAACTACTCGGAGACTCACTTCATGAGCATTTTACTGTTTCTTTTAAGAAAAAGTATCGTCATAAAGGTTTTCACAGCAACTTGTCAAAATAAAAGTTTGGTTTAACTTGAACAAACTGTTACAGAAATATATTACTTGATGCAATGATAGTGATAGTACTACTACTACTATTAATACAATTATTATTAAAATATTATTTTTTTTATTTTTTTTTATTTACCAGAAAATGTAAATACACAACACAGTATTTCTGAAACAATATAATTATATATATAATTTTTTTATTATTATTATTATTTTTTTTTTATAAAATCAATTCATTAGTGACCCGTAAGGTCAAAATATAATGAAAACATTAAAATGGAATTGGAATTCAGATGGAAAATGGAATTCAGAAAATTAATGGAAAACACAGAATTTGATAAAAAGAATATTTCATAGGGCCTCAAAAATATCATTTGTGTTAAACTTTTAATAAATTCCTGTTAAATTGTATACGTTTCATAATTAGACATGCTTTTTGATTAATACTTTTTTATTTAACCATTAAAAAAATTAAATTAAATGAAAAAAAATTGAATTTGGGAAACAAATTAAACAGAAATATATTACTTAATGTAATGATAGTGATAGTACTACTACTATTAATAATAAAATTAGTATTAAAACATAATTTAAGGAATATTTACCTGAGAAATTATTTACCACAATTTATTTACCAGAAAATGTTAATATACAACACAGCATTTCTGAAAAAAAAAAGAAATAATATAATAATAATAATAATAATAATAATAATAATAATAATGATGATATTTTATATATATGTATATATATATTTTTGGAATTCAGAAAATGAATGGAAAACACAGAATTTGATAAAAAATATTTCATAGTGCCTCAAAAATATAATTTTTGTTCAACTTTAAATAAAAAGCAGTTAAAGTTAACTATTAAAGTTAACTATTAAAGTAGAATCTAGAAAAATTAAAATGAAAAGAAAGAAGCTTGGAAAAAAATTAAATGTAAATTGAGGAAAAAAAGAAAAAAAAAGAAAAAAAAAAAAAAAAAAAAAAAAAAAAATCAAACAATCATTTCATATGGCCCTAACTGTATTATTATTTTATATTACACTATATTTTAGGGTTTGTGAAATTATGAAAAAATTACAGTAAAATCATGAAAATTTTAAATTCAAAAATAATTTTGAAATAATGACAGTAAAACAAAAAAAAAAACAAACAAACACACACACAAAATTATATTACATACACTACAAATATATATATATATATATATATATATATAAAACAAATTAAATGGATTTTTAGAAATATATATTGTTGTATATATATTCAAATCTTATATTGTTTTACAGCAACAGTTATTCATTAAATGATCAATTTTTAAGAATTAATCTAAAACTCAATATTACAATAAAATGCATTATGCAAACGCACCAAAACCCCTCATGCAAACTCCTTTCGAAAGTCCATTTAATATCATTACGCCAGGAAGACAACAAAAGAATCCAAAATTTCCCTGTAGTCCCTCATGGCCTGTTTAGCATGTGTGTGTACATGTGTGGCACTGTCTTGATTTAGGCTGCCTGTACAGCTGGCCGGCAAGGGAATGTAAACAAAAGTCCTGGGACGCCCCTTCACCGACGCTCAAAGATGCCCTCAGAGATCATACAATCAGCCACATGCATTTCCACTGCATTATGGGTCAGTTCAAGATTCATAAAAGCACAAAAATACCTTATTCATCCAGCTGGTGACCGCATCCTCTGTGTCGTAGGGCACGTCTCCGTCCGGGTAATCGGTGGAGTATTGCTGCATGCAGGCCATCACCTTCTCCACGCTCACCGTCTCTACTGTATACGCCATCATCAGCGTGTCAATCATGGCCAGGTGGGCGCTCTGTGAACCACACGATGAAAAAGGTTGTTAAATTGCTGACACAGGCCCATTCTCCTGAATATACATACTGACAATTGTCACTCTCTCAGCTGGCAGTTAGTCATTCGTCTCTGGAGGTTGTTGCCCTGGAAACGACAGCATCGCTCCCCCGTTACTCGACCCAATTAGAGATAATCTTCCCTGAGATAGGACAGTTGCTCCTGCTCCTGATCCTGCTGGGGGACCATCCTCTCGGCCTTAACGTTATAAATATACCATCTCACGCACACGACGAGCGGAACTGACAGGTGTGACCTCCCCTAAAAAAAACACTTTTACTGAAATACGGATGTGGATTGCAAAAAACTACAATTTCGGCAACAGTTTATTCACAACAGGGTTCGTACAGATACTGTAAAATGAAATTCCAAGCATTATTTTTTGATTTTCAAGGACTTATTAAACAATGTATTTCAAATTCTAAAAAAAGAGAAATAGATCAACAAAAGTATACTAATAAAAATGGCAAAAATAAAGTGAAGCACATGCAAAGTATTACAAAGTATACTACACTTTTATTAAAACCTCAGTTAAGTTTCTTAAGGGATTTGTATTTGTGCTTACGTTCTTTCTTTTTTTAATGATTTGATGTTTTCTACTGTTCAAGGAAAAAAAAAAAAAAAATTCAGAAAAATAATTTGTGAAATTGCTCCGAAATCCTGATCTGAAACAAATGATTCACGAACCCACACTGAAGTCCCAATCGGAATCAAATGATTCATGATCCGCTCCGAAGTTTCGATCTAAAGCAAAAGATTTGCAAACACCCTACATAGCTCAGATCTAAATTAAATGATTTGCGATCCATGCTTTGAAGTCCCGATCTGAATAATGATTCGCGAACCATCATTTCACATCAGGACTCAGAGCACGGATCACGAATCATTAGATTTGGATGATTCAATTCACAAAATGATTTCCGAAATCGAATGATTCGTGACCCCACACCGAAGTCCTGATCTGAATCAAATGATTCGCGATCCACGCTTTGAAGTCCCGTTCCGCGCCTCGGAGCACAGATCACGAATCACAAATCATTTGATTTGGATCTTTCAATTCACAAAATGATTTCCAAAATCGAATAATTCGTGACCCCGCACCGAAGTCCTGATCTGAATCAAACGATTCGCGATCTGCTCCGAAGTTTCGATCTAAAGCAAAAGATATGCGATCCACGTTTTGAAGACCCGATCTGAATAATGATTCACAGACCGTAATTACAGATCAGGACTCAGCACAGCACGAATCATTTGACTTATATCGGAACTTCACGTATCGCGAATCATTTGATTTGGATCACTGAATTCACAAAATGATTTCCAAAATCAAATGATTCACGATCCACGCTTTGAAGTCCCGATCTGAATAATGATACGCGAACCATCATTTCAGATCAGGACTCGGAGCACGGATCACGAATCATTTGATTTGGATGATTCAAATCACAAAATGATTTTCAAAATCAAATGATTCGTGAGCCGTCACTGAAGTCCCGTTCTGAATAATGATTCGAATGAAAAGAATTTCCAAAATCAAATGATTCGCGACCCCACACTGAAGTTCCAATCTGAATCAAATGATTCACGATACACGGTTTGAAGACCCGATCAAAAAACAAATGATTCATGATACAGGATTCATTTGGAGCACTTTGAAACAGTGAATCATTTTGTGACACAATGGTTTAATTCATTTGGAGTTTCGAAAAGCTTTGTTTCACCCATCACTATGTGCTTTTAAAAATCGTTACAAGTGTTGTCGAAATTCGAAAATGAATGGCTCTTTTAGTTCGATCTGGTTTTGCTAGTGAATCACTTGAAATGAATGATCAAAGTCGCAAGTTTGAATCAACCAGAGTGGTTGCAGCATGAATGACTTTTGGGTCTTCATCCATGTTTACGTGACACTGTCAGTACTACTACTTGCTTAGCCCGATTGTTTTCTAGAGTTAACTGAAATAAACAAAAAAGGTATGATGTTTTTTGAATTGCGTAAATTTTGTGAAAAGATGTGCTTATTGACAAAATTAAACACTTATTTCATAGATACATTGTCTTTCAATAATTCAAGCACTTTTCAAGTACCGCTTCAGGAATATTGCTATTTTCAAGGGTTTTCCAGGCCTTAAATTTCGAAAAGTACTTCAAGCACTTTAAGCACCTTGTACAAACCCTGTTAAAATGACTTCTTAAAGGAACAGTTCACCCAAAAATGGAAATTTGCTGAAAATTGACTACATCCAAGATGTAGATGAGTTTCTTCATCAGAACTCATTTGGAGAAATTTAGCATTACGCCACTTGCTCACCAGTGGATCCTCTGCAGTGAATGGGTGCCGTCAGAATGAGAGTCCATACAATCCACAAGTAATCCACACAACTCCAGTCCATCAGTTAACATCTTGTGAAGCGAAAAGCTGCATGTTTGAAAGACTTCATAATTAAGATGTTTTTACTTTAAAATGTTACTTCTGGCCAAAATAGAGTCCGTAATAATCCGTAATAACACTTCTTCCAGCAAAAAAGTCCATCCCTGTTTTCCTTTCACATCAATATCCACTGATATAATTTTGTTTAGAGTTGATTTTGGACTGTTTTCACTTGTAAATAGTGTTTGATGAGCAATGTGTGCATATTTCTCTCCTGATTCAATGGCGAAAAACAATACTATGGAGGTTAAAAACATCTTGATGGATTTTTTGTTGTTGTTGTTGTTGTTTTCTTTTTTACAAACACACAGATTTTCATTTCACAAGATTTTAATCGATGTACTGAAAGTCGTGTGCATTATTTGTGTATTACTGTGATGTTTTTATCAGCTGTTTGGACTCCCATTCACATCCATAGGTCATGCAACAAGTCATGCAATGCTAAATTTCTCCAAATCTGTTCTGAAGAAGAAACAATCTCATCTACGTTATATATATTAAAGAACAAGACTACATTAACACCATATAACACCAAATGTTGAAATATTGTTAACAAAATGCATAGTGTGTATCTTTATCCATTCTTAAAGAGACAGTTCACACAAAAATGAATATTACCCCATGATTTACTCATCCTCAAGCCATCCTAGGTGTATAAAACTTTTTGTCTTTCAGACAAATGCAATTAGAGTTATATTAAAAAATGTCCCGGCTCTTCAAAGCTTTATAATGGCAGTGAATGGCTGTTGAAATTTTGAAGCCCAATAAAGTGCATCCATCCATCATAAGAAGTACTCCACACAGCTCCAGAGGGTTAATAAAGGTTTTCTGAAGTGAATTGATGCGTTTGTGTAAAAAAATATATCCATATTTAATACTTTATAAACCGCAATCTCTAGCTTCCGCTAACTGGCATACGCATGTTTACAAAAGAATGGATCTTTTTCTTACACGAACGCATCGATTTGCTTCAGAAGGCCTTTATTAACCTCCCGGAGCCATGTGGAGCACTTTTTATGCTGGATAGATGCACTTTATTGGGCTTCAAAATCTCAACACCCATTCACTGCCATTATAAAGCTTGGAAGAGCCAGTACATTTTTTAATATAACTCTGATTGTATTTGTCTGAAAGAAGAAAGTGATATACACCTAGAATGGTGTGAGGGTGACTAAATCATGGGGTAATTTTCATTTTTGGGTGAACTGTCCCTTTAAGAGTGTAGTGATGTATGAAGCACAGCTTAGTTGCCAAACAATGGTAAATGTGCCTAATTTAAACACAATACGTGTGTTCCCACATCGTCTAATACTGCTTTCAACATCATCCTCAGTTTTCCATTTAAAACAAACAAAACAGTGGTCCATCACGGTCACCGTAACCTCTGGGTACAAGCAATTGAAAAATGAACCCCCCATTTCGACCACAAATTAAACAGTGGCTGTCTTATTAAAAGCCTTGTGTCCACCGAGGGTGATAAAACACTTGAGACGGATATTGATTTTGTTTCTCTGAAAGAAACTGGTGCACAGTGAGTAAACAATGAATCAGAAAACATTGCAAGTAGCGTTGAGCACATCTAATAAACAGTGTTCATGCGACAATTAGCCATTATTGTTAATTTATTCTACATTTACAGCACATGAATGAACATTGTTTATGCTGAACGCTCCAAATGCAGATCTTACATATTCCTTACCACTGCGCTTTTTGCTGCCTAGGAAACTTTCTGACCTTTCATTGTAAATCTGAGTGTCTGTTAAGATGAACAGGTAGTTCAGAATGTCACAGCGCAGCTTTTCTGTCACATCAGATGTGTATGAATGCAGCTCGATGGAAAGATTCGCTCTAACGGATCCCAGTGACACTGAGTTATGCTGTTCAGTCAGCAATTTTTCTCACTTGAGTGGGTCTGATTTCCTCTCCACATGAGCTGTGACACTCCCACGTCTCATCACGGGAAGAAAAAACAGAAGACGGTCTGTTGCATAAGAGCTGGGCTTCTCGTTTAAGCTGATTACATTTATAAATCCTTTTACTGATTGAACATTTTGCAGTCTGAATGGTTAGAGCGGGCGCAGTGATTTGATCTTCTGGCTTGGGATGACGATCTGGTCATAATGTCTTCAAAAGAGAGATCAGCTGCTCACTGGGTTATTAATTTTTGGGTTTTTCTATTGGGATTGCAAGATAGGGAATGCGACTGACATATGTTGCAGGTTGGATTCGATCCTGTGTTTCTCGTGTGATCACCAATGTCAGGAGTGAAATTTACCCATGAAATGTTATCTGAATTTTCCACAGATTGTATTTTCTAATCATGCATTTATAATCATGTTCCCGTTGAAGATCTAAAACAAACACAGCCCACAAAAACAAAATGAGGCTGTTATATAATGCAAAGCCCATGTGTCCAAAAGCAACGTTTTCATATTTATCTGTCCTTGCAGAAAGGAGAAACTGTCCTGTAATGAATTTCTTATAAAGCACTGCCCTGTGTTTCCACTCGCAGCAGTCATTGCTCTTCACAGCATCACGAATGCACACAGAAATACTCACATCTGGGTTTGGTTGTACGATTAATGGAAATAAACCACAATTGTTGCACAGTGTGATTATCAAAATGCAAATACTGGCATTTAATTGAATAAGTGCAGTATATTTACTGCTTGTTTGCCCCAAAATGTTAGATATGACTATAAAATAATATAAATATGAAAAACACAATAAAAGTTATTATTTTTTTATTGCATAGTTATATTAATATGTAATGAAGTTTTGGTCAGACTGTGCATCCCTACAAACATACAAAGCAAGCTTAGAGTGTGGAAGAAAGAAAGAAAGAAAGAAAGAAAGAAAGAACAATTGAACAAACAACAATGACAGAATGACAAAATGAAAGAATGAACGAAAGAGCAAAAGAATGAAAGAGAGAAAGAAAGAACAAATGAACGATAGAACAACAGAATGAAAGAATGAACAACAAAACAGAAGAACAATAGAAAGAACAAACTAAAAAACAAACAAATGACAGAATGAAAGAGTGAAAGAACAAAAAGAACAAACAAATGAACGACAGAACAAAAGAATAAACAAAATAAACAAACAACAGAATGAAAGAAAGTGTGAAAGAACAAGAACGAACAAATGAACGACAGAAAGAAAGAAAAAGAAAGAAAGAAAGAACAACAGAATGAAAGAACAAATGACAGCGCGAAAAAAGAAACAAACGACAGAATAAAAGAATAAACGAAAGAGTGAAAGAAAGAACAAACCAACAAAAACGACAGAATGAAAGAATGAACAAAAGAAAAAGAGAGAAAGAAATAACAAACGAACAAACGTACAAACTAATGACAGAACGACAGAATGAAAGAACGAAAGTGAAAGAAAGAGTGAAATAAAGAGTGAAAGAAAGAAAGAAAGAAGACAATTTTTATTTAAAAAAAAAAAAAAAAAAAACTTGCATCCTTACAAACAAAAGACAGCAATCCTGGAGCTTAAAAGAAAGAACAGAAAGAAAGAAAATATATATTTAAAAAAAAAAAGTCAAAACATTTATTTAAAAAAAAAAAAAAAAACAGATCAGCCCTACATCTGGGCAAGAAAACCTTCTATTCTATTCTGCTTCCTTACATTATTATTGAATAATGCTTTACCACAGCTAATTAAACCAATCTTTGGAATGTAATACTGACGGGACACAATATAAAAATTAAATACACATTTTCTTTAAGATTTAATAAACTTTTTCATTAAATACCCAATTTAAAGCTGTACCCGATCAAATAATTCCTCTCCCACAGTCACCTCAAGGAAACCCACTCTTTAGGTCTTTGACCTAAATTTAAGGCTGGACAATGCTGACGAGACATACCAGCCTTGACCGCTAAAAAACAGCACTGACACGTTAGAAACGGCTCTTTGTAAACAGGCTTTTGTTAGAGTCGGGCTGAAGACATTCTCCTCTGGGGCTCCCTCACCACTCCAAGACTGAATCACCCCCACAAAAACACATCTAGTTCTATTGGTGAAACACCTGCTTAGACATTCTCGTTTTAAAAAAAACAAAAGGCACTTTAAATATTGCAAGCATTTAATGTTTAAGATAAGAGAAAGTGATTTCCTGTCATGCTGAGCTACATTTTATCTGCAGAGTCTGATTGGTGAAGACAAAAACATCATAGCTGCCAGCCAAGAAAGACACAAGCTAAGCAAAAGGACCGAATAATGCTGATATAGCTTTGTGCAACCTTTCCTTTTTATTCTTCAATTTGAAGATTACTCTTACCTTGGCTTTCTGGGATTTAAATTGCACTTTGCACTAATGGATCCACCTTGCAAGCACGCTGCCTCCCGCCTTTACAGGGCATCGCTATGGCAACGGAGCATGTGCGAGCAGCAGGGAGAGGGGAGCGTCAGACCGGGATGCCCGCGCCCTGTTGCAGAGCAGAGCTACGGGTTTCAGCCTGACCGTGACTGTTTGTGACGACACGGCATGTTAGGACTTAATTGACGAGTTTGCGGGGATTAAATGAGGGTTAAATGTACATTTCCCCAATAAATTACAACAATTTTTGTAGAGATGCTCATTTTATTAGGAAGAATCTTAAAAAGCGGGAAAGTAGGAAATACCCAATCACCATGTGCGCCCTTGGAGCCTGCAACGCTTCTGAGATCTTCATAATGCATTGTGATTCTCTCTCAAATCAACTCTGAGCTTAGTTTTTAACAGCAGATGGCACTGCTTGCTTTAGAAACAGCCGTACTCTGCTTGCTTCCTGTTCCTTACACACACTTAAATCTAAAATAATCATTCATAAAGTTTAAAGAGGTTAAAACGAATTACAAGGGTGTTCACAGTGGGTTGTGTTTACATTAAGTTCATGTCATAAAAGCATTCTGAGCCGAGGTCCAATTACGCAACTCAACCGAACTAGATTAGAGCGCCCTCTGCTGTTAAAAACTAAGCTCAGAATCGATTCCCGGGAGAACTGCGACGCATTCGGAAAATCTCAGAATTGCGATACATCAATTTACTGTCGCAGCCCTACCATAAAGCATCCATATCTAATATTTAACATTATAGAGGAATTTAAAGTACATTCCCATAGGAAATTGCAGTTCTCTTTTGAAAACATTCACATTTAATAAGGAAAATGTTAAAATAATACCCAATCACCATTTGTGCCTTGGGAACCTGCGTTAATATAATAACAATTATTGCACAGAATGTCAAATGTAAAAACAAGAACCTAATAACAAAAAGTAGGCTACTGCCTCCATTCCATTCAAGCACTGATGCCTAAAGACAGGAAGACTAGTTACCATTGAGCATCCAAATATAATATTTCATATTCTAGAGAAGTTAAATCTCAAAAAGCATAAAAGGTGGAAATACCCAATCACCATGTGCACCCTTGGAGCCTGCATCAATTCTGAGATTTATTCTCTCTCGAATCGCTTAGTTTTGAACAGAAGATGGCACTGCATACTTTAGAAACAGCCATACTCTGCTTGCTTCCTGTTCCTAACACACGCTTGAACCTAAAACAATCATTCATAAAATCTGAAAAGTTTGAAGTGAATTACAAGGGATCTACAAGGAATTACAACCCATAGTGGGCTGTGTTTACATTAATCTTGCATCATAAAAGCATTCTGAGCTGAATCAATTCTGAATCAAATCAATTATGTGACAGCTGAATGCATAAGCACTCTTCAGCACTCTTCTACATAAACATTTGAGTGTGTGGATAAAAACTAGATTACAGCACCATCTGCTGTTAACAACTAAGCTCAGAATTCATTCTAGAGAGAATCTCAATGCATTCGGAAAACTTCAGAATTGATCTATGAATCACGATGCATCGATTTATCACATTCATCACAGCCCTACCATCAACCATCCAAACATAATACTTTATATTATAGAGTAATTAAAAGTACATTCCCCCAGCAAATTGCAATTCTCTTTTAAAAAGATTCACATTTAATTAGGAAAAATGTTAAAATGTCAGAAAGTGGAAAATACCCGTTCACCATGCGTGCCTTGGGAGCCTGCGTCAGTATAATACCAACTACTGCATTAAATTTACTCAAATCAAATCCAAATACAAGAAATTGCAATATTAGAACGAATCTCAAAAAGTGTGAAAACAGTAAATACCCAATCAACGTGCGCCCTGGGAGCCTGCATTAATACAACTACAATTATTGAACGAAATGTTCTCCAATCAATTCTAAATACAAGGACCTAATAACAAAAAAAGTACTGCCTCCATTCATGATCGACAAGCATTGATGCCAAGGGACTGGAAAACTAGTTCCCATCAAGCATCCAAATGTAATAGGACCAGATTTACTAACGCCAGCGCAAACCGTCTTTTGGCATTAAAATAGTACTGGATTTACTAAAGACGCATAGTTTCAGGAGTTTCAGATGCAACATTTTTGAGAGGAGAGTATTAGAATGAATCCCGCAATGCGATTTACTAACGTTTGTGTTCATCAAATTACTGGTATTTGCGCCATTATTTAAGTCTTAAAGCAGGCACTATTTTGCACTACTACGGGGTCATTACGGAAATTATCTGACCGTGTCTGTGTTTTTCAATGTGTGCATTGTTAGTAAATCACACACAGAATTTTCCCCTCCCCTATGGAATTGCATTCTAGTGCTAATTTGCCTTGTTTAGTAAATCTGGCCCAATATATTATAGAGAAGATAAATTTACATTTTCCCAATAAATTGCAAAAAAAAAAAAAAAAAAAAAAAAATTCTACAATTTATTTAATTAGAAAGAATCTCAAAAAGCGGGAAAATGGGAAATACCCAATCACCATGTGCACCCTTGGAGCCTGCGTCAGTATAATACCAACTACTGCATCAAATTTGCTCAAATCAAATCTAAATACGTAAAGCTAATTACAAAAAGTAAATGAATGGTTCAGCCAAAATGGAAAATTAGTTATCAGTTCCTCACCATCAAGCATCCAAATATAATATTTAATATTACAGAAGAATTAAACATATAGTACCCCAATAGATCATCATAATCTTTTATAGACATCTCCATTTTATTAGGAAGAACCTCAAAAAGTGGAAAAGCAGAAAATACCTAATCACCATGTGCGCCCTGGGAGCCTGCATCAGTAGGCCTACACTAATAATTCTACTAAATTTACTTTAATAAAATCTAATTACAAAACCTAATAACAAAAAGTACTGCCTCCATTCACGATCATCAAGCATTGATGTCAAGAGACAGGAAGTAGGTCAAGTGTGCATACGCTGCTGGTTTGTGAATTATGCAGAAGTCTATGTCTCGAATGCAGTAACTTTAGTTCAAGTTAATGCCATGCAGACATATGTGAACTACATATAAAATATGAGTTCTTGGACTGCATTGTATCACTGTTCATTTTCTGTATAAATTTAACAAGCAAGCATTTTTCTCCAAAAATAAAAATGTTCTCAGTGCCGTCACATTGTCAGCTCCCTACCGTGCATGTATGTAAATAACATTCATCCCTGAGGAGCCCACAGCGCTAAATATGACTCTCTCTCATTGTCTGCCAGCGCCAGATATAGCGTCATGTCACTTGCATCTCTGCTGTTATAATTTACACTTGTCAAAACATTCGTTAGTCTTAATTAAGCACAATTCATTCTCAGAGTAACGACGCAGAGGTACTGATCTCTGTGGACTGAGCAGTTTGTACTAACATGAAGATACAACGTCATTACATACCAAAAAACTTAAAGTGCTTGAAGTACTTGAATTTGCCTTTTTGAAATTTAAGTCCTGGAAAACCCTTGAAAATAACAATATCCCTGAAGAGGTATTTGAAAAGTTCTTGAATTGTTGAAAGACAATGAATCTATGAAATAAATGTTTCATTTTTTCAGTAAGCACATATCTATTAACGCAATTAAAAAACATTTTTTTGGCCTGTTTCAGTTAATGTCATCAAACTATCAAGCTAAACCAGTAGCAGTACTGACAGTGTCGTGTAAACATGGCTGAAGACGTGAAAAGAGGAACAGATGAACCAAATCAATTGAGTGAGTCATTTATGTTGGAACCGTACGGATTGATTCAAACTCATGACTTTGATTATTCATTTCAAGTGACTCACTAGCAAAAACCAGATCAAATTAAAAGAGCCATTCATTTTCGAATTTCGACATCGCTTGTAATGTTTTTTAAAAGCACGTAGTGATGGGTGAAACAGAGCTTTTCAAATCTCTGAATCAGTAACCCTTGCATCACAAAATGATTCACTGTTTCGAAGTGTTCCAATCAGATCGTGTATCACGAATCACAAATTATTTGACTTAGATCGGAACTTTGCGATTAAATGATTCACGGTCCGCGATTCATGCTCCGAGTCCTGATCTGAAATGATGCTTCGCGAATCATTATCTAGATAGGAAAGTCGGTGCAGGTTCATGATTCATTTGATTCAATTCGAGACTTCAGAGCACGTATCATAAATCATTTGTTTTAGACCGCTTGTAATGATTTTGCAAAGCACGTAGTGATGGGTGAAATGGAGCTTCTTAAAACTCTAAATCAGTAACTCTTGTGTCGCAAAATGATTCACTGCTTCGAAGTGTTCCAATCAGATCACGTATCGCAAATCACAAATCATTTCATCCCATTCGGGACTTTAAATTGCGAATCATTTGACTCAGATTGGAACTTTGTGATTGAATGATTCGCGATTGGCGTTGCGAGTCCTGATCTGAAATGATGGCTCGCGAATCATTATGGTTCGCAACTCATTTGATTCAATTTGAGACTTCGGAGTGTGTAACGCAAGTCATTTGTTTCAGATCGCTTGTAATGATTTTAAAAAGCATGTAGTGATGGGTGAAACAGAGCTTTTTGAAACTCTAAATCATTTTGCGACGCAAGGGTTACTGATTCACTGTTTCGAATCGCTCCAATCGGATCACGTATCACGAGACATTTGATCCTGATCGGGATCAAATCGCGAATCATTTGATTTAGATCAGGACTTCGGAGAGGGTTCACAAATCATTTGACTTAGATCAGAACTTGACCGAATGATTTGCAATCCACGGCCCAAGTCCTGATCTGAAATGATGGTTCGTGAATTATTATTGAGATCATGAAGTCGGTGCAGGTTCACAAATCATTTGATTCAATTCGGGACTTCGGAGCACGTATCGTGAATCAATTGTTTCAGATTGCTTGTAATGATTTTGAAAAGCATGTAGTGATGGGTGAAACAGAGCTTTTTGAAACTCTGAATCAGTAACCCTTGCGTCGCAAAATGATTTACTGTTTCAAAGCGCTCCAATTGGATCTCATATCACAGGTTATTTTATCTTGATTGGGATCAAATTGCGAATCATTTGACTTAGATCAGGACTTCGAAGAGGGTTCGCGAATCATTTGACTTAGGAACTTTGCGATTGAATGTTCGCGATCCGCATTTCAAGTCCTGATCTAAAATGATTATTATTGAGATCGGAAAGCCGACCCAGGTTCATGAATCATTTGATTCAATTCAGGACTTCGGAGCACATATTGCAAATCATTTGTTTTATATCAGGATTTTGGGGTGGTTTCGCAATTTTTTTTCTTTTTCTTAAACAGTAGAAAACATCAAACCATAAGTGAGATCTCTGACTTAAGTCCTTGAAAATCAAAAAAGTAGTGCTTAAAGTCCTTGAAAGTCCTGGAATTTCATTTTACAGAACCCTGATATAAACACACAACAGTTCTTTCTGATTCTCGAATCTGATTGGCTGAGAGGAGTGCGGTATTCTAGTGATAACAGCACTCCTACCGTTTCACTGCTTGTATCACTCCGTTTGCAGGATTTCTCATGGCGAATGTCATTGCGGACACCCAAATCCACTATAATTTTATAAATATTACTGTTTTTGTGTCATGGAAACAGTTTTAGGTGAATCTTTATATATGCGGTTTGTAAATAATGATAACGTCTATTTGAATTTGCTCATGAACCCGCCGAGAGCAGCCTCACCTGGGCCAGATCTTCTGGAATTTGCCACTGGCTCTGGTGTCTATAGTGGTTAAACATGAGATATACATTTTGGGTAAATCTAACAAGCATTTTTTGGTCTCATTAATCTATTTGTTCCAGAGCAAATAGTTTTGGTTGAGGGCAAAATCTTATCGCTTATATTTTATGTAACTTCAATGCTGTATATTAGAGCGTTGCCTTTGTACTTTTGACTGAAGAAGTTAAATGAAATATATACATATATTTTCTGCATGTTGTATCACATCTATGCCAGCTGCTTGAGTACTTGACTGATATAAAATGCATTATAAACCCTGAACACAATGGCTATTATGATAATTTTTTTCTCACTGTGGCGTGACTATGTGGGTGAGAGTGTGAGCTGCGTATGTGTGCATATGTATGTATTTCTGAGTGAGTCTATAATGTAGAATGAATGCGGGGTTGTGTGTGGGTGGGCGGCAGCTGCCGGAGCGAATACAATTCTTCAGCAGAGAGAGAGAGACACACACACAGAGAGAGATGATAAAGCAATAACGACATTTTTCCAAAAGATTTTCCTCACACGTTTGAATTAAAGAGTTACATTTCCAAAACTTCCTGTGCAGCCCATTTATCCAAACTAAGAACGTCATTATGATGACAGAGTTACAAACACATGGACATATCACCGTCCAATCACAAGAGAGGTCATTTACATATGTTAAATGTAGTAATCTTAAAGGTACAGTAGCAAAAAAATGCTGTTTAGTTATAAAGATCTGAGCTGAAATGAAAAATGGGTTTAAAACTAAATTATGACTGTTTTGAAACCTTGTATGATAAAGCAAGTTCCTGTCAAGACTGTTTCAATGCACAAGCAGATTTAACTCTGACAGGTTTTGCCTCTCACACATCCAAAATAGAAGCCCAGCTGAATTATTGATGGTAAAACGCCGCAGTCGTTCAGTTGGTGCAGTCAAACCTTATGTGTGAGGAAGTTTCTGCAAAAACAGCAGGACACTGTCATCACAACCAAAACACTGTCCTGTCAACTTCAAGCCAACAAAGAGGAGTTAAGCTAGGTAGACTGCCTCTAAAAGTAGCATTTTTAATACAAATCTTGGTTCATTTCGACCAGTAACTGATATAATTAATATAACTGCCAGTGCGTTGAATGTAGGAAACTTTTATCTACTTAAAGGGACAGTTCACCCAAAAATTAAAATTACACCATGATTTACTCACACTTAAGCCATCCCAGATGTATATGACTTTCTTCTTTCAGATTAATACATTTATAGAGTTATATTAAAAACATGTCCTGGCTCTTCCGAGCTTTGTAATGGCAGTGAATGGGTGTTGAGATTTCAAAGTCCAAAAAAGTGCATCCATCCATCATAAAAAGTACTCCTCACAGCTCCAGGGGGTTAATATAGGCCTTCTGAAGTGAATCCATGTGTTTGTGTAAGAAAAATATCCATATTTAAGACTTTAGAAACCCCAATCCCTAGCTTTCGCTAACTGTTGAACACGCTTTCATGAGAAAGTGAAATTCTGTCCAACTGTATTGTTTTACTTTCAATAAAAGTGAGGTTACTTATTTATTTTAAATACAATATTATTAAAATGATTTTAAATTAAAGAGTCTTACAAGATTATTTTATATTATTTAATAAAGTAATAAATGATCATTTAAAAGCAGGTTTTAGGTTTCAGCCAAGTGTATCCAGAATTTTTTATTTCGGCCCAGAATTTTCATTTCTGTGCACTCCTAATAATAATAACTATTTACATTTTTTTTAATTTTTCTAATTTCTTTAATTATTTTACATTTTAAATGACATAAGTTAATAAATAAAAATAGTACCTTTAATTTTTTCTCATTACTGCCATAAGGGATGCTACTGTTTAGCAGACACTTGTTCCTCTTCTTACTACTAGTGAAATCAATAAAATGAAAAAAAAAAAAAAAAAAAAGGAACTAAAGATAGAACTGTTTACTACATACAAAACAAAATATAGATTACCAGGGTTCAAGCGCTTTTGGGCATTTAAGTACATATGAAAAAAGTTGTTTAGCAAGCTTGTAACCACCTAAATCAGTAATTTAAAAAAAGCATTTTTGGCAAATCCAAGTAATTTACCATAGAAATATTATGTTTTTAACGATCATGACTTATAGTGCCAGCTGTGGTCTGATCTCCTTAAAACTTTGCATGCTTGTTCAGAATCACCTGTCACATGTGCTCAGCCGGTTTCGTGAAGTTTTGAGTTTTCCTTTAGGCTTTATAGGATTTTGTGTAAATTTAGACAGACCCCTTTTCTAAACGACCCCATTATAGCCTCCCAAAGGGTACACTTCAAAATGTTTTGATAATTATTGACCTAGAGAGAGTCCAGAGACTGTACTGAGCAAAAAAAAAAACTAGGACTAGTTTGCAAAAGTAGGTTTTTGACATCTTCTCAATCATTTAACAAATGATTCGATTGACAGCAGTGGTTCTAGAGGCACAGTTGTCCAGAATGAGGAGTTCTATCGTATGATATGAATATCGTGCATATGTGCGAAAAACCGTGCAATGTACAATCGTTTACTCCCTTGAAAAATGCAATATTGCCGCAATAATACTCTTTGTTCCAATCATTGTCCATTAACCTTGTCTAACAGGTGCTCAAAATTTGTTGGCCAACGGTGGTTCCGATCAGGCATAAAACCTAAGACTAGTTCGCAAAAGTTATCAAAAAATGCGAAATACTCGAAAATTTCTCCAGGCTCACGATCGAATCTGAGGCATGCGTTTTGTCTGACGTCAGCCAAGGATTCCAACGACATTAGACACTTGAGCCTGTGACTGACGGTTTAGGAGTTATTAGCAATTTCATACTTTTGTTCGCTGTAGCGCCCCTGTTAGGCCGATTGGGGCAAGGCTTGGTGACGTTGTCGGCGGCGTGAGTACTACCATCCTTCCAAGTTTCAAGTCTCTACGAGTTACAGTTTGGTCTACACGACCAGTTTTAAGTGGAAATTGCTGATCTGTGACCATTCTAACAATTACAATAGGACGCTACATGCTTCAACCCCTAAAACGATTTTAGATTACATTTCAGAAATACCAATCATTGAAAACCATTAGGCCAGTGCAATCCATAATGACATAACCACTGCACCACAGCACCAACATAATGTAGCATTAAACTTCAACGTTATTAGATGAAAAGCAATAAATTCAACTGAGATCTGGGGATTTACTGAGTAGAAATCTAGCAATAATAACTCAACAGAAGCAAACCTTATTATAATGCAATGACTGCAGTATTTTCTCAAAACGGGTACAGCCACAAAGCCGAAACACTCACTCCCCAGAGCGCCAGGCTAAACAGGTTAAAGTAGAGCACTGCAAGACTGACAGATCTTGTAGTCAGGCAGCTTACTGTAGCCGAGCAGACAGATGGACGGCTTTCTGACGCTAATGAGGATTTGTGGGCTCTGAGTTTGAGGTGCTGAAACGTTCATTGGTTCGTAGAGATCAAGTGGAGTGCAGCTATGCTGTTGGCTACATACAGATACAATAGCTTGGGGACTTGTAGAAAAATAACTACCAGCAGCGTGACCTGATCATTTAATATAATAAAAATAACCAATTCGTCACGGGGTGCAGAGAATATAGTAACTATTATCATTATTGCCACTATGCAAAATGGTTCTTCACACAGCGCAGAGATTGTTTGCGCTGATATGTGTTCGGTTGACGATGAGGAAGCTGGAGGCACAGCAAACAGCGGCGTGGTAATTAAATATCAACAGGAAGTCACTCACACAACAACAGAACTCTTTATATCTTTAAAGCTGATGCTATGAGCCTGAAATACATCTTTAATTAAACAATGTGAACACGCTGACAAGATAAAAGACACAAAACTGAGAAAGAATTATGAGATGTCTATTCAGTCCTAATCTTGGGTCTACTTTTGGTACACAAAACAACACATTTTACTTCTATAATTTGATGTATGTATGAAAGGGCAGGTTCTCTCACCATCTGAATGGGTTTCTTTTGCAGGTCTCTCTCGGTCACCAGTCTTTCCTGGTCGGTGACGTACAGGCCCTTCTGAGCCAGAGCCTGGATGACGGCGTCATGACCCAGCAGAGGTTTAACGGCGTCGCTCTTTAAAATCAGACTTCCTGCTCGGCAGTACAGCTCAGCTGACAGCAGAAGGCCCACCACTGGAGGCTTCAGGTGCTCCTGCTCATACTGGTCCCTGTAGAAGGGCTCGTTCAGGTCTTCTGGAACACTGTCTGCAAGACGACACAACCACAAGTAACGTTACTTTGCTGTAAGTTAATAAGTAATTTAATAGCATTCTTCAATGCAATCTCAAAATGAAAAAAAAAAAAAAAAAAATTATATTACAAGTACAAATTAACAGAAATTAATTTTCTTGCAATCCTGCACGATTTGCAATTTAACCCCAAAATAACTGCAAAAAAACCCACAGTACTACTTCAGGTTACTGGCTTGTTTATGTAATAAAGAAACATGCATGAATGATAAAATAAGGTAGCATTTAAAAAGTTTTTAGGTTTTAGTGTTTTTTTATTATTATTTATTTATACAAAATAGTATAGAATTGTAGTATCGGCTATTTAGCGGTTAATGGCCATAACATAAAAATAATTATCGGCATTTGTAATTACAACTAGACCCATAAAGATTAATCAATCCTTCAGTTTTTTTTTGCGATCGCAAAACAATGCAAAATCAACAGAATTCTGCAAGTTTTTTTAGACAAAATAGTATAGAATTGTAATATCGGCTATTTATCGGTTATGGTCATAACATAAAAACAGTTATTGGTTTATTAGCATTTGAAATTAAACCCAAGCACATAAAGATTCACCATATTTGTCAGACCCTTCAGTTTTTTTTGTGATCACAAAACACTATTCAAAATCAACTAAATTCTGCATTTTCTTGCAATTCTGTATAATTCACCATTTTACCACAAATAATCACAAAAAGCATAACACTACTTTCAGTTATTCACACATTTGTGCAATAAAGAAACAAGTATAAATGAGAAAAGTATGAAGTGTGATTTTTTTGTGAAAAAAAAAAAAGGTATAAAATTGTAATATCGGCTATTTATTGGTTATTAACCGATTAACACAATAAAAAAAAATAAATAAATATAGACAAAATTCTGCATTTTTTGTGATTCTATATAATTCGCCATTCAACCACAAAATAATCGCAAAAAGTGCAATACAACTTCAAGTTTGTGTAATAAAGAAACAGGTGTGAATGACAAAATAAGGTGCACAATTCACTTGAAGCATTTAAAAAGACCTATTAGTTGTTATTTTTAGACAAAATAGCACAGAATTGTAATATCAGCTATTTATCGGTTAATTGCTAAAACATAAAAATAATTATCGGCTTATTAGCATTTGTAATTAAACCTAAACACATAAAGATTCAACATATTAATCATTCCCTCTTTACCACTGTTTTGTGTTACAAATTATGTAGGAAAAGTAATAGATTACTTTATGACAAGAGTGCACCTCAAAAATCTACATCATCTGACCTTTGTCATAAAAAGACTTTCGTTGTTGCCTTTTTCCCCATCTCGCAATAGAAATCTTAAGAAAGTATATATCACCTAAAAACTTAAAATCTCAAAATTCATCCTTTGAAAACCATTTTAAAATCAGACATTGCATTACCATGGAAATTGTACATCAAATTCATATTACAAAATATTTTCGTTCACGAATTATAAAAATTTAACTTTGGGTAGTGCATTTTCATGTCTATGTTCAAGATAGGAAGTGACAGTTAAAGGGTTAATCAGTCCCTCCTGTTTTTTGCAATCGCAAAACAATGCAAAATTGACAAAATTCTGCATTTTTTGCAATCCTGCATAATTTGCCATTTAACCACAAAATAATTGCAAAAAGTGCAGTATTCCTGTAAGTTCTTAAAATGTTTGTGTAAAAAAGAAACATATAAATGAGAAAATAAGGTGCACAATTCTGTTGAAGCATTTAAAAAGACAGAGTTTAGGGTTTTTTTTTTAGACAAAATAGTATAGAATTGTAATATTGGCTATTATCGGTTATTTAAATCTAAATACATGATATTCATAATAAACAGTCAGTCTAGTTTTCACACTTACACAATCATGCAACACAAATGCAAAATGAACAAAAATGTTGCAAAAAACTATTTTTATAATTAACTGCAAAAACACAAACACACACACACACACACTGAATCCTTTCGTAATTGGCATGTTTGTGTAATAAAGAAACATCCAAGAATAAAAAAAAAGGCTGAAATTCACATGTAGCTTATAAAAAGCCTGTTTTAGTGTAGACAGTATAGAATTATAGAATATAGAATTCAGATTTTTTGAATTTATAGAATTTATCGGTTATTAGCCATAACATAAAAATAATTATCGGCTCATTAGCATTGGTAATTAAACCGAAACACATAAAGATTCACCATATTAATGAGTTTTTTGCAATCACAAAACAATACAAAAATCAACAAAATTCTGCATTTTAACCACAAAATAATCACGAAAAGTGCAGTAATCCTTTAAGTTATTACGTTTTTTTTTTGACAAAATAGTATAGAATTATAATATCGGCACCTGTGTCGATATGTCAAATATGTATTTATCGGTAACTGGCCATAAGATAAAAATCAGGTATAAATGAGAAAATAAGGTGCTGAGTTTAGCAGAGTTTCATTTTTTTTTTTTTTTGACAAAATAGTATATAGAACTGCAATATCGCCTATTTATCGGTCATTGACCATAAGATAAAATATAAGGTATGAATGGAAAATAAGCTGCTGAGTTTACTATTTTTAGACAAAATAGTACAGAATTGTAATATCGGCTTTTTATCGGTAACTGGTCATAAGATAAAAATCAAGTTTAAATGAGAAAATAAGGTGCTGAGTTTGGCCGAGTTTCATTTTTTTAGAAAAAATAGTATATAGAACTGCAATATCGGCTATTTATCGGTTATTGACTATAAGATAATATAAGGTATGAATGAGAAAATAAGTTTGTCATGGTCGTGTGTAAGGAAGGCGCAATTCGAAGGCGAAATACAACTAAAAGTCTTTAATATAATCCACAATAGGTAAATCCAGACATGAAAGGAAGGGAAAACACACACCAACATAACATTAAACGAGGACAGGAAACAGGAACAACCAAATATGGGCAACAGAGGGAGAAACCAACACAAACAGTCCAATGGGGTGTGACAAAGTTGCTGAGTTTACTTTTTTTAGACAAAATAGTATAGAATTGTAATATCAGCTATTTATCGGTTATTGGTCATAACAAAAACATCCTGCATAATTCGCAATTTAAACACAAATAACTGCAAAAAGTACTGTTCTACTTTAAACTGTTGACACTTTTGTGTTATAAAAAGCAAGCAGAATTTGGTAGGATGTGAAAATAAACAAGTTTTTTTTTTTTTTTCTTTCTTCTTCTGTCATGTATGACTATTGTACGACTAATGTTATACATAATATAAAAAAAACAAAATACTAAATTCTAAATAACTGATTACTAATAATACTAAATAACTGATCATAAAAATCACAAACATGCTGTGAAATCCTGGTGGGACTGATTATTTCCTGCACGTATCAAGACACCTTCACTTTGTTATATCATAGAAGACAGCCGAGCCGGTGAGATTTTTATTTTTTTTCTTCTGAATTTCAAAGATCAAAGTAGTTTTCATCTCGAGGACAGCTAAATATAGCTAAAGCTCGGTGTTTTCCGATCCTCTGCGCAAGTGTAATTCACTCTCACCCGGGAAGATGAAGGAAAGGAGAAAGCCCTTAAAGGAAGCGAGACGGTGTCTACCACACAGCTACAAAATCAAAAATATCATTAACACGGGTTCACACGACGACAGTATAAATGGGTTCACAGATCCGAATGAGGTCACCGTATCCATGGAGAACCGAGATGTTTAGCTATTTATGGAGACGGGTGAGAGTTTGGGAGAACGCTTGTATGCTTATTACCTGCACATGCTTTCAATTTTCACCATTAAACTTGATTGTCGTAGCAGCAAAACAGATTTGAATCATTCTGTGCGAATCAATGTTTTACAAGTGATATTTACAATACGCAAAAACAACGAACTACATTAAATGTTAATGAGTAGCTTTCACGAAAGCTTTTTAAAATGGTTCTATGTGATAAAACCATAGATCAGAGACTACACTGACGGTATCAGAGGCATAAGGCGTTGACGACGTAAGTCAAAAATATGAGTGTGTCGAGCCGGGCCGCGGTTGCCATGGCAACAATAGGGAGGCTGATCGATTCCCCTGCCGTACGTATGTATTCAGGAGCTCCTCACGAGCCTCATCAAAGACAGATGGAGAGAGAGGAAATACACAGGTGCTGAGATTCTGTGCTTTAGAGGCTGACAATATGTCCAGTATCATGAGGAGGATTCACTGTGTTTTTGCCGGCGATATAAAATTAATTAATTCCTATGTTTTTAAACACACTTGGTAATTAATTTCTGCAAATGCACATTTTCGACAAGTGGTTCAAAAGTGAATGAGATTAAACATTTCATTTGCATCTTCAAAATTCACAAAAGTGTGTATACTAAAAAAAAAGACTGAAAATAAAACATGTATATTGTTATTTACTGCATTTTACTATATATTTTGGTGCATTTCTTTGAAAAATGTAACTAAAAACATAACTGTTTTCTTAACGTACATAAATAAAAGTTCACATATATTATCAAAAGCCTCACAAATTAAAAAAACAAAAAGTTGAAATTACATTTGAATGTTTTGCTTTATAAAATAGATTTCTATACATATACAATTAAATATATATGATTATATGTTTATGATTAAATAAATAAATAAATAAATAAATAATGCCTCAGATTTCCACACAATTTCACAATTAATCTAGAAGTAACATACAGACAATATTTTACATATTTTATATTTAAATATTTATTTTACATATTTTTTATGTAGATGTTTATTTTCAGCAAATCAGTTGAAAATGCATATTTCAGTCCAGTATATATATATATATACATACACACATCTGACATTTAAATTAAAACATTTTTTTTTTTATTATATTTGAATGTTTTGCATATGACATTTGCCTTGTAAAAATGCTAAACATATATGATGAAATGTTTATGATTAAAAACATAACATAGAAAACCTAGAACCTCTAAATTAATGTGGAAACAAGGTAAAGACAATAATTTAAATATTTCATATTTAAATATGTTTTCAATTATATTTTTTTCTAAGTACTATGAATGAAGGCCAGTATCACCAATACCAATACTGATGCCTCAATGCCTTTTTTCTGGCAATAATAATAATAATAATAATAATAATATAGTTTATAGTTTATTTGTAAACAGTAATTAGATTTATTTATTAAGCTACAGAACATTTTACACCTTTTTAACTTAAATTAAATTTACACTATTCACATAAACCTATTATATTTATCTGTGCCTTTTAAATAAAAATTGTTTGGTGATGTTTCTGCTCTCTCTATGTGAATGAGAGCTTCCAAATCACTTTTTAAAGTTTTTTTAGATTAATTTTCCACAATAAAAAAGTAATAAATCCTCGCTCGGTTTTCAGAAAGGAATGTGCAATCATTGAAGAGATGCACCAAAAATAGAGTGCATGCCATTAAATGAACAATTCATTATCTCTATCTTTCCCAACTGACCAAAATGGATCAATAAAAAGGCTTTTATGGACTTTAAGCTGACTATTCTCTTTCCATTCAAACAACCGATAGTATTTCATTTTAACTAGCCTCCTGGCATCATACTTTCAAAACCTGCTACGTTAAGTTTTAAATATTACTACCATGATCTGAAATGTGTTGATTTAATCATTCTTTGCATGGCGAAATGTTGGCTTTTATCAGTTGTCCTGTCATCTGTCCTAAGGTTACACCTTAAAACAAGTCAACAAACGGGTCAATAACACCCTTAATGCCTGTCAGTCAACCTACTGAACATTACCATATCCTAGCCCCGCAGTTCAGGGCCTCGTTCGGCGAGTTTAAGGTCACTTTAAATCAAAGATGCTAAACAATAACCGCTCTGACAGCAAGAGTTGTCATTTGCGTTACGCACGGGCCTGAAGACCTGACTGTGCATTTTAATGAGAGGACCTAAAGGAGACCAGATGGCCGGTGGTCATCGGTTAGCCAATTACAATGGGTTTGTGATGTTAAATTAAACATGCAGCTCAACGAATAGCTGTCGAATAAATCCGGACGTCAGTGTCAATCCAGATGTCAGGCTTTTGTGTTCGAATGTGAATATGGAACAACATTTAAGAGCAGCGTAAGGTCAGATTCAGGATACAAAGTGAGCTGTGAAGATGAAATTAGGAGATTCATTTTGTCACATTGTTCACCACAGTACCAATGAACACTTTTGAACTCTGTGACTCATCTGTCACACTTTGGTTCTTGTTTATTGATATTCTGACTGATATTCTTATAACAAATCAATGCCCCTTGTGAAAAATAAGTTTGCTTATGTGTATTTGTAGTGTATTTCAAATCTTAGAAGTATATTAAAAAAAAAAAACTGGACTTGAAGATAATGTAGTATTAATGAAATAAAAGCCCACTTAAGTGCACTTTCATGACTGTTTCAAAACACACTTAAGTACACTTTTAAAGTCCAAAAGTTACTTAAACATATATTTTAAATTATTATGCTTTAATGATCTTTTGTCATGCTTTAATGAAGTACATTTATTTTGATGTGTTGATGTAAAGTACTTGATTATAATTTGATTTGTTTTATTTGATATTACATATAGTTTATATACTTTAAATTCTAAATTCCAACTTCATAATTACCAATTTGTAACTGCAAATATATTTAAATACATGATATGCACCAGAAATGACATTAAAGGATATTTTATTTTACTAAAAATTAGTGCTGTCACATCGATTAATCGCGATTTATCGCATCCAAAATAAACGTTTGTGTTTACATAATATGTGTCCTTAAATATATACGTTCATGTATATACACACAGCTCACACATATATTATGCAAACACAACTTTTATTTTGGATGCGATTAATCGTGATTAATCGATTTGACAGCACTACTATAATGCTTTTCAGCACATATGAAAACATTAGTCAGTTCACACTTAAGTATATTCTTTTAAAGTATGCTATATCTGTACTAATATGGTAAAGTGTACTTTGTTTTCACAAGGATCTTTTTTAGTTTCGACAGATGAACGCTAAAACATTGTGTAAAGTATATCATACATTTAAAAATGTTTCTGACACATTAGTTGGATGGCAACCATTATGGCATGCCAACATTTACACAGCACACACACACATATATTATGTAAAAACTAGCTTTTATTTTGAATGCGATTAATCGTGATTAATCGATTTGACAGCACTACTATAAATGCTTGTCAGCACACTCGTATATAGTATATTTAGTCATATTTCAAAGGAAATTCAACAAATTGCTTTTAATATCAATTTAAACTATATTATGTTTAATTTAATCGCAAATAACATAGTTAAGTGTCTGAAAACAATACAGTCAGTTCACACTTAAGTATATTCTTTTAAAGCATTATAGTATGCTTAGATGCAATTAATCGCGATTAATTGATCTGACAGCACTACTATAAATGCTTGTCAGCACACTTGTATATAGTAAATGTAACCATATTTCAAAGGAAATTCAACAAATTGCTTTTAATATCAATTTAAACTGTAATACATTTAATTTAATTGCAAATAACATGCAAGTAAGGGTCTGAAAACGTTAGTCAGTTTACACTTAAGTTTAAAGTATGTAATAAGTAAAAATATGCTAAAGTGTACTTCATTTTTCACAAGGATCTTTTTTAGTTTCGACATATGAATGCAAAAACATTGTGTTGATATTGTGTAAACTTGTGTTGTGTAAACTTGTGTAAAATGATTCTAACTAGTGCTCTAAAATAATTAATTGTGATTAAAAAAAAAGTTTTTATTTACATAATATATGTGTGTGTACTGTGTATATTTACTATGTGTACATAAATACACACATGCATGTATATAAGAAAAATGTTTATATATTTAAAATATTTATACATAATATCAATTATATAAATATATACATGTAAATACATATAAATATTTTAAAATATATACTGGATGTGTGTTTACATAATAAATATACACAGTATACACATATATTACATAAGCAAAAACGTATTTTGTATGCGATTAATCGCAACTAATCGTTTGACAGCACTA
Source organism: Cirrhinus mrigala (assembly GCA_036247105.1). Lineage (NCBI taxonomy): Eukaryota > Metazoa > Chordata > Actinopteri > Cypriniformes > Cyprinidae > Cirrhinus > Cirrhinus mrigala. The sequence continues at coordinate 18,355,112 of CM070028.1, read as the reverse complement.
ATTCTGACACATTAATTGGATGGTAATCATTGTGCTATGCTAACAATACATGCTAACGGCATAATACTAAATAATTAGCATGTTTATTTACCTCGGTATTTACAAGGTAACATTACTTCAAGAAACTACAATATCCAAAACCATGCAGTACTTGTTTTGTTAGTGTGGGCAAACATTTTACATTACAGCATTACGTATGTAATGTACAGCATTACGTATGTATAATTAATATACAGCAGTTACTTAACATGTTATTGTTTATGAAGTTACATATTGTTGAATATTAACATGATGTAACAAAATAATACAAAATCCTCATTTTAGGGATCTGCATGAGTAAAATGTATTTATTAACACTCTGAATATTACATTATGAAGTGCATTCGTATGTAAAATTTATATTTACGAATTTTTATTTATGCTTGATAGCAAATGTATTCAATGCAACACATTGGAAATTAAATCAAGAGACAAAGATGATGGTGGAGAAAGAGAAACACGCCACCTACCTGTACCAAAGGCTTTGGCCACCAGCCATGTGAGGCTGGCTCTGATTTTAGCTCTATTGAAATCATAATGATCAAAAGACTTGATGGCAGGAACAATGAAAGTCTTTTTCGGATCTCTGGAGTCGGTCAGATCTCCCATGTTCACAGCTGCAGTGTCACATCCACTACTTACAACGATGACATCTCTCCGAAGGAATTTAACGCATCAAATCGGACTTTTGCTTTTTTCTGTCATTCACAAATCAGATTTTGTAACATACATGTGTCAGGTTGGTGTTCGAACACTCGGCTGGGCTTATTTTCACGTCTATTTCGGGCCGATCCGGTAATAAAAGTGGGGTTCTGCCCATTGAGCTTCATCCATTCTGGTACCCCATTTGAATTCGGTTGTTTTTCTCCTTATTGATCCTTCATGTCCCGAGTTAGAAGAGGCGGTGGAGGTGTCGCTACCTAAAAAGTCTTTGTCTTCTTCAGGACGTCGCCATGCTCTGCCCACATATTCCCATCTGGATATTTACGGTTATTCTCCCTCTATTCATCCAGCGTCCTGCGGTCTCCCTGCAGCAGTGTGTAAGAGTGAGCCTTCTGCGCATGCGCGCTCCGCCCAACACGCCAACAGCCCAAAACTGGCAGAAATTGGGACTGTGCTAGAAATTGGATCCGGTGACATTTTATAAGATGGATTTCATTAATATGATGTGTATACAAAAGTAAACACAAATAAAAATCATTAATTAAAAAAAAATGCTGACAGCATTACGCGTGTAATGTTGTCATTAACATTTAAAAAAAAACAATGTTTGGTCTACGAGTATGGAGGATAGATAGTATCTTTTTATTTATTATTTTCTGTATTTATTTTTTACATTTGTTTTCATTTTTTTCACTTTTATTTACTTATTCTTTAATTTTTTTATTATCTTAATTTCTTTATTTTTCTAAAAAAAATAATTTGGGATTAAATTTGAATACAAATATTTAAATTTCCTTTTATCTAATCATTTATTTATTTATTTTATAATTATTTATTTTACATTTAATTTTATTCGTTTTTACTTTTATTTGCTTATTCTTTTATTTATTTTTATTATCTTTATTTAGTTTTCTAAAAAAAATAAAAGGATTAAATTTTATAACAGATTATTTATAATTTCTTTTATCAAATCATTTATTTATTTATTTATCTATTTATTTATTTTTGCAGTTATTTTATTCTTTTTTCACTTTTATTTACTTATTCTTTCATTTATTTTATTGTCTTTATTCATTTGGTTTTCTAAAACAAAAAAAATTCAGGATTAAATTGTATTACAGATTATTTATATTTTCTTTTATCAAATCATTTATTTATTTTTCATTTTCACTTTTATTTACTAATTCTTTCATTTATTTTTTTAAGTAAATTTAGGATTACATTATTTATATTTTTACCAAATAATTTATTACTTTAAATAAATAAATAAATAAATAAATAAATAACTTATTTAGGTTTGTAGGTATTATTTATCTATATATTTCTATATATGTAGATTTGGTCCTCCATACATGGGTAGGTAGTAGTAGTAGTAATAATAATAATAATAATAATAATAATAATAATAATAATAATAATAATAAATGTAATATCCACAACTTTACTTCTGCCCCATCTGCCCATGTGTGGTTTCCCAAAAATATAAAATATGAAAAATATAATTCATAATAAAATGATTCTCCATTCTAAAATGATTGTACTGACATTTACTGATCTAAAAAAAAAAGTATTTTTTAGTCATATTATTATTATTATTATTATTATTATTATTATTATTATTATTATTATTAAACATATATAATAAGTGCAATAGGTGAATTTGGCAATAAAAGTAAACAATTATCTTGGTGACCTTTAATTTTTGTAGAATATACAAACAAATATACAGAAATATATGCTTACACATAATTATGAATTTAACACTGCTACTACTACTCATAATAATAATAATAATAATAATAATAATATAGTGTGCTATAATTTTATTTTTAAAATATTATTATTATTTATTAAAAGCAGATACAATAAGTACAGTAGTGCTGTATGTGTCATTAATAAACACAAAAAGCACAATACTTTTAGCCAAGTGAATTTCATAAATCTAGAATTCAGGTTTGTCTCAGTAATGAGAAATAATAATCTTACACACCTTTAATTCTTGCCAAGTATACATGGAGATGGACATAAATATATACTTTATAAAATCATAATATTAATAGTATAGAAAATATATAAAAAGTATAAAACGTCAAAATTTGGTTACTGATAAATAGTTGAACTCCCTAAAAACTACAACACCCAGCTTTACCGTAATGTTTATATGACGTCACATTTACGCGACCGTTTGGGAACGATTCTGTTCACAGATCTGGGGTTTGTCTGAAAAATGTGACTTAAAGCGTTTCCTAAATATATAAAATCATCGCTTTCCTTTTTTCGTTTGTTTATTTTTAGTTAATATCAGCGTGGTGAATGCGGACAGAAAATGTTTATGCCGAGATCGCTGAAGATCAAGAGAGCCCCGGAGTCCCATCAGCAACAGCAGAACCCCAAAAGAAGCAAAGCGACACCCGAAGACACTGTTTCAACATCTCCATCTGACACCTGCCCTCCAGATGAGACTGTAAATTTAGAAAAAGAGGAGGAACCCATTCAGATAGAGACGGAAGAACCAGAGGAAGAAGAGGAGCCAGTGAAGTCCTTCAAGAAGAACCAGAGATGGCCAGAGCCAGGAGAACCCGTGTGCATCATGTGCGGTCGGTATGGAGAATACATCTGTGACAAAACAGACAACGATGTCTGTAGCCTCGAATGTAAAGCCAGTCATCTAGCTAAAACGTGCTTGGATTTTGGAGAGAAGGTGTTTTCTAAAGATCTCCAGGAGGTTTCAGAGAGCTCCAGTTCAGTAGACACTGAGCAGAGTTACTCTTACAAGGAGGATGTTTTCATATCTGAGCTGACTGAGGAGCAGGTTCAGAGGGTTAAAACTGAGCTGGCGATAGTGACCGCTGGCACTGAGGTCTGTAGACCCATTATAGAGTTTGAACACTGTAACTTTCCCACAGCGCTCAGGCTCAACCTGAAGAAGGCTGGCTATGAGGCTCCCACTCCCATCCAGATGCAGATGGTGCCTGTTGGTCTGACAGGCAGAGATGTGATCGCCACTGCAGATACAGGCTCTGGAAAGACGGTCGCCTTCCTTCTTCCAGTGGTCATGCATGCTCTCCAGGTAAATATTGGGCTGAATATCTTAAGTAGTGCTATGATTAATTATAAAATGTTAAAGCTGAGACAATAATGTCTTTCTTTATATATAGAGAAAGAGAGAGAATGAAGGATGACATGACATAATTACATTTTTTAAAATTTATTAATTCATAATATCATATAAATCATACACCTTGCAGAATCTGCAAAATGTTAATTATTTTACCAAAATAAGAGGGGCAATACAAAATGCATGTTTTTTTTTTTAGTAAAATAAAGATATATCTCGATATTTCACATAAAAGACATTTACATATAGTCCACAAGAGAAAATAATAGTTTACGTACACTTGATTCTTAATACTGTGTTTAGTGATAGTTGTTCATGAGTCCCTTGTTTGTCCTGACGATTAAACTGCCTGCTGTTCTTCAGAAAAATCCTTCAGGTCCCACAAATTCTTTGGTTTTTCAGCATTTTTGTGTATTTGAACCCTTTTCAACAATGACTGTATGATTTTAAGATCCATATTTTCACACTGAGGACAACTGAGGGACTTATATGCAACTCTCAAAACACTCACTGATGCTTCAGAACAGGGGTGCTCAACCCTGGTCCTGGAGATCGACTTTCCTGCAGTGTTCAGCTCCAACCCTGACCAAACACACCTGAACCAGCTAATTAGGATCTCAAGGAGAGCATGATAATTACAGACAGGTGTGTTTGATTAGGGTTGGAACTAAACTCTGCAGGAAAGTCGATCTCCAGGAACAGGGTTGGGCATCACTGCTCCAGAAGAAAAAACGATGCATTAAGAGCCAGGGAGTAAAAACTTTAAGAATTTGAAGATCAGGGTAAATTTAACTTATTTTGTCTTCTGGGAAACATGTAAGTATCTTTTGTAGCTTCTGAAGGGTAGTAAGAAATAAAAAAAAAAAAGATATTTAGGCAAAATAAGGAAAATGCACACATCTTCATTCTGTTCAAAAGTTTTCACCCCCGGCTCTTAATGCATTGTGTTTTCTTCTGGAGCATCAGTGAGCGTTTGAACCTTCTGTAATATTTGTAAATGTCTCTTATGTGAGATTCACATAATCTCATAATCTCTTATTATTTCATTCTGGATTGTGATCCCTCTTATTTTGGTAAAATAATGAACATTTTGCAGATTCTGGAAGGTGTATGTAAACTTTTGACTTTGACTGTAGATCTGTGGCTGTGGATTTATTTATCTATTTTATTTTATTTTATTTTTTGATTGATTGAAAAAAGATGACATTTTCTAAATTTTTGCATTTTCTAATTAGATAGATAGATAGACAGACAGACAGATGTTTGGATGGATTGGTTAGATATGTAGATAAATGGGTTAAATAAAGAAAATTAAGCATTATATTATTTTCTCACATTTATATATATATTTCAGGATATTTTTTTATTTATTTATTATTTATTTATATATTTATTGGATAGATGGATATGTTGAATTTATTCTTTTTGATTGAGTAAAGATAATGATGAAAATGAAGGATGGCATGTTTTTTTTTTTTAAATTGCAGCATATAGATATGTAGATATTGTTTGTAGATATTGTTTTTTTTTTATTTAAAATTGTATACTTTTATTTATTTATTTTATATATATATTTTAAGATCTTAGTTTGTATATTTTATATTCTTTTTGATTTAATGAAAAAATAAAGGATGGCATAATTTCTTTTCGATTTCAGCATTTTATATTAGATAGATAGATAGATAGATAGATAGATAGATAGATAGAATAAAGGAAATGAAGTATGACATTATATTCTCAAATCTAAAATTTGCTAATTTAGTTTAGTTTATTTTAGTTTCATTTCATTCTTTTTTTGAGAAAATGAAGGATGACATTATATTCTCAAATTTACAAATGTATCATTTATTCATTGTAATTATTATTATTGATTTAGTTTTACTTCATTTTCTTTATTCAATAAAAAAAGAAAGGATGATATTTTGTAATTTATGGCATTTTAGAATTAGACAGACAGAGAGACAGATAGATGGATCAATAGACAGATTAGTAATTATGTATGAGGTTGTGTAATATATATATATATATATATATATATATATTATTCTTTTTTAGATATATAAATCAAGATTCTGTGTCTATATATAGTACTCTGATCTGACCATCATCCAGTCTGTCTCTGGAATGACACGAAGAAACAGAACAAACTGAGATGGACTAAATACAGGCAACGTCTCTAAGATGCTTCAAGAAACCTACCTGGAAAGCAGTAGTACTGTTAAAAGTTATGTAAAAATGCTGTAAAATAAGGATGCAGTCAAAAATAATGTCATAAATGGATTTTCTTTATCAGTTAACTTAAATTAACTATATTAAATCAACATTTGGTGTGACCATCCTTTGTGTTTAAAACAGCTTTTGCCCTAGGTGCACTTTAGGGCAAAATAGTTTTTCAGGTAGCTTTGCCAGGTTTCTTGAAGCATCTTGGAGACGTTGCCACAGTTCTTCTGGATTTAGTTTCTTCTGTTGTTCTGGTCTTAGTTTGTTCTGTTTCTTCATGTCATTCCAGACAGACTCACTGGATTTTTACGGTTAATGGCAAAATGAATGTTTGGAAATGTAAACTGATGTTTGCTACTGACACACTACAGCAAAACAGAGAAATAACTGACTTAAAACCATTTTTTAGCTGGTGAAAATACTAGTGGCCTAAGACTTTTGCACAGTACTGTATATCCAGTCCCTGTTTAAATTTGCGAACTCTTTTAAGGTAACAGCTGTTACCTCGAATAGTGTGAGCTCTCCTGTGCGCCGCCAGTATGAGTAATTCAGAAGAGCAGATCTATTTTGGACTGCTCTATAATTCCAGTGCACTTCCTCTGAAAAGTTCACAACCAGAATGCTTAGTTCAGATGAGGAGAATTGCTATATAAAACTCACTTTTAAATGACAACTGAAATGTTAAAGTTTCATGTCAATGTTCATTTTTAGCTACAAACATTTGACTTAAGTCTTTCTGTTTTGACAGTTTATTTTTTACTATTTTAAATTAAATTGAATTAAAATTTTAAATTCAAAACAGTTAAAATAGAGTAAAATAGGAATTAAACAGGAATTAATGCTAAATAAATAAATGCATTTAATGAAAGTTGTTTGTCCTATTGGTTTGAACTTCCCCCAAACAGTTTATGCGTATTTTGATTATTTTCCAGAGCCAAACTGCTTCTCCATCTTGTCCCTCATGTCTCATCCTGACCCCGACCAGAGAGCTGGCCATCCAGATAGAGAAGCAGACGAAAGAGCTGGTGATGGGTCTGCCGAACATGAGAACTGCTCTTCTGGTGGGTGGGATGCCTTTACCTCCTCAGCTGCATCGACTCAAGCAGAAGATCAAGGTACTTGTTTGTTAGTAATGTTTGTCAGTAAAGAGCTTTTATCAGAAACCATCACCTTAGTGTGCGCTTGCTTTCTCCAGATAGTAATAGCCACTCCAGGACGAATCCTTGAGATCCTGAAACAGAAGGCATTACAGCTGGATAACGTCAGGACTGTTGTGGTTGATGAGGTAGTGATTGATTGTGTGTTTTTTTTTTTTTTTTAATTTATTAATTAATTAATTCGTTCATTCATTCATTATTTATTTATTTATTCATTTATTTATTATATTTTATGAATTTTTTCATTTGTTTATTGTTATTTATTTATTAATTTGTTTTATTTACTACAATTTATGTATTGTTTTATTCATTTATTGGTATTTATTTATGTTTTATTTATTGTTTATTTAGTGACTATATTTGATGTATCGTTTCATTAATTTATTGTTATATATTTATTTATTTATTGCTTTATTTATTTACTACATTTTATGTATTATTTTATTCATTTATTGGTGTTTATTTATTTGTTTTATCTTCTTTTTTTTTACATATTTATTACATCTTATTATTGTTATTGTTTTTAATTTTAATATTTTGTTTTATTTTTTTTATTCATTCATTTATTGTTTTATTCATGTACTTGTATTTTATTTATTTGTAGTTTTTATTATTTATGGATTACTACATTTATAATGTTTTTTCATGTTTTATTTATTATATATGTATTTATTACATTTTATTGATTTTATTTATTATATTTATTTATTGTTTTTTAATTTATTTATTTGTTTTACTACTTTTTATTCATTCATTCATTCATTCATTGTTTTATTGATGTATTTATATTTTATTTATTTGTTTTTATTTTTATTTGTTGTTTTATGCATTGATTGATTAGTACATTTATTGATTTATGTTTTTGTTTTATTATTTATTTATTACATTTTATTGATTTTGTTTATAATTTTTATTTATTTATTGTGTTTTATTTGTTTTATTAATTTATTATATTTTATTAACTTATTGTTTAATTTATTGACTATATTTTATGTATTGTTTTATTAATTTATTCTTATTTGTTTGTTTGTTTGTCGGTCATTGTTTATTTACTTATTGATTTATTTACATACTACTTTTAATGTATTGTTTTGTTCATTTATTTATTTATTTATTTATTTATGTTTTATTACTTTTTTATTCATTAATTTATTGTTTTATTCATTTATAGTATTTTATTTATTTTATTTTATATTTTATTCTGTTTTATGTATTGTTTTATTGAATTTGTTTTCACGTTTTATTATGAATTTATTACATTTTATTAAGTTTATTATATTTATTTTCTATTTATGTATTTATTGATTAATACATTTATTAATTTATAATGTTTTTTATGTTTTATTGTTTATTTATTACATTATATTTATTTACTGTCTCCATTTATTTGTTTTATTTCTTTTTTATTTATTCATTCATTCATTGTTTTATTCTAGTATTTATATTTTGTTGTTTTCATTTAGTTTTACTTATTGTTTTATTCATGTATTTATTGATTAATATATTTACTGATTTATAATGTTTTTTTATGTTTTATTGTTTATTTATTACATTTTATTACATTTGTTTGTTATATGTATTTATTGTTTTTTATTTATTTGTTTTATTTATGTATTTATTGTATTTTATTTCTTGTTTTTTATTTTTGTTTTATTTATGTTTTAATTCTGTATTTATTAAATACTACATTCGTTTATTTATATATTTTTTTGGTGCGTGTTTTATTTATTATTTATTTATATTTCAATCAGTGTAATAATTAATATCATTCTCAAAAACTCCCAAGGCAGATACAATGCTGAAGATGGGATTCCAGCAACAGGTTCTTGAAATTTTGGAGCAGGTCCCTGAAGAGCATCAGACACTGTTGACGTCAGCCACCATTCCCACTGGAACTGAACAGCTAGCGGCCCGTCTCACCCGCGACCCCGTGAGCATTACCATCGGTCAGAAGAACCAACCCTGCGCCAACGTCCGCCAGATAGTCCTCTGGGTGGAGGAGCCGTCAAAGAAAAAGAAGCTTTTTGAGATCTTAAATGTAAGTATACTGTAGAAACTATGTTCGAAAACAGACTCTGTTTACTTGCACGTGTTATTGTATTTTGGTGTTATTATGTATGATTCATCTGCTGACAACAGGAAGTTGATTTAGAAAAAAAAAAAACAGATTTGAATGCAAAAAAAGCTGGATTGAATGCGTCTGTGGCCTGTTGTCGACTGACTTGTTGACAGAAATGCAGTTGGAGTGGATGTCTATAGGGCAATCTCTGCCCTCCTCTCCAGAGGAAATGGGTGGGTCCACAAATGGCTTTGCTCCAGGAAAAGCAACAGCTCTCACCAGAGACGCAGAGCAGGAAATGGAGCATTTATAAATTACAAGCTTTGGAAATAAAATGACTGCTCCCACCACATTCCCAATTAAAATAAATAGTAAAATTTGAAATAATATTCTATTATAGTAATGTATATAATATATAATAATACTATAACATTTATTTTGCATTTTAATAATCATCCATCAGAAATGTGAAATAACTAATAAATATGAAAAAACTGAATGATTAAATAAACCAATACAATTCTTTATTAATAATAATATATTTAAGAATTTACAATACTTCTTCATTAACATCAACCTAATTGATATATATATATATATATATATATATATATATATATATATATATATATATATATATATATATATATATATATATATAATCTATGAATAAGTAAATATATTATAGTAATCTATATATAATATAATATATAATTATAATATTTAATAATACGGTAATATATTTTAGATTTTAGAATAATCTTACATCAGAAATATGAAATAACTAATAAATATTTATTCATAAATATAAAAAATAAATGATTAAATAAATATAAATGAATGATTAAATAAACAAGTAGAATTCTTTATTAATATTATATTTAAGGATTTAGGAAAAATCTTCATTAACATTAACAATGAATTGATAATTATATATTACAGTAATTCTCAATGTTGTGTTTAATAATTTGAGGTTTAATAATTTTTTTGAGAAATTTAAATATTATATATTTGACGTTTTAGAATACTCTTCTAGATATATGAAATAACTAATAAATATAAATTAATAAATATAAAAAAGATTAAATACATATGAAAATAAATGATTAAATAAATACATACTTTATTAATATTATATTTCTTGATTTACTGTAATTCTTCATTAATATTAAGTTTAATAATTTAGAAATTAGAAATAACATAATTGATAAATATGAAGTCATAAAATATATATATTATATATATTATATATATATAGGTCCCTGAAGATATATATATATATATATATATATATATATATATATATATATATATATATATATATATATATATGAATGAAAAAATATTAAATATATTTTATGAAAAAATAATAAATATGAAATCATAAATATATATAAAAACAAGAAAATAAGAAAACATAATCTACAATATTTAATAGTACATAAATTGTCAATCAAAAATATGTTATCACAACTGATAAATAAATATGAAAATAAATAAATAAATATATTTTATATTTTAGAATAATTGTTGATCAGAAATATGATATAATAATTAATAAATATATATAAATGAATTATTAATTAATGAATTAATAATGAATTAATATTTTAATTATTTATAAAATTTAATTAATTATAATTCATTAGAAAAAATGAATTGTTAATCCAAAATGGAATATGAATGAATGAATGAATGATCAACACAAAATAAAAGATTTTTTGATATTATATTTTTGGGTTTGTTTTCATTAGAATATTATCTACATCATGACATTTTATGTGCTCACAGGACGGAAAGCTTTATCAGCCACCAGTAGTTGTGTTTGTGGACTGCAAACTTGGGGCCGATTTGCTGTGTGAAGCTGTGCAAAAGGTCATGGGATTAAACGCAGTCGCTATCCACTCAGACAAGATGCAGTGGGAACGCAACAAAATTGTAAAGGTAATGACAAAATTATATTATATTGTATTATATTATATTATTTTTATATTTAATATTTTTTAATTATTGGCCATTGGGTGAATCAATCAATTAATTAATACATAAATATGGATTAAAATATTGTTTTTGTTTTTTAGGGTCTACTCGAGGGCCAGTTTGAAGTGGTGGTCAGCACTGGGATTCTGGGTAGAGGACTGGACCTGGTCAATGTGAAGCTGGTAGTGAACTTTGACATGCCAGCGAACATGGATGAATATGTTCATCAGGTATGATGTGTTTCATAAATAAACAAACACACTGAAGCTTCATTTCTTTAATAATGTCACACTACGTAAATGTTTCAGATTGGTCGAGCAGGTCGACTGGGCCACAGAGGCACCGCCATCACCTTCATGAACAACAACAACAAGCGGCTGTTTCTGGACATTGTGAACAGAGTGAAACCCACGGGCTCCATCCTGCCGCCGCAGCTCCTCAACTCCCCGCATCTGCACGAGCAGCAGAGGAGAGCCAAACAGAGGAGCAGCCACAGAGAAGACATCATCGTATCCAAGAGCAACCTCATCGACATCATCAGGAAACACGACAAACGATCTGCCAAGAAATAACAAGCAAATATATTTATTTGTAAATGTTTTGTGGTTCCTTTTGTAATTTGTGTTTTCAATAAATCCTTTGAATGAATGAAGAAAATGTTCCTTCTGATAATTACACATGCATTAATAACATCAACCCACATGGGAGAAATAAGTAATGTTAATGGAAAAGTATGCAAAATGTTACATGTTTATGTTACATTTTATAGGACAGTACATATAATTTAGTAATTTTTTTCTTTATTTCAGTATTTTCTACACTTAAGTTCATTTAAAGAAACTAAATAAAAAATACAGTTTTTCAAATAAATGTTTTTAAAGTAATGATAGAAATTAAAGAAAATTAAGATACAAAAAATTATGGTTTATTATTATTATTATTATTTAAATCAGCATAAATTAATGGCAAAATATATGTTATATGTGGATGTTTGATATATATATATATATATATATATATATATATATATATATATATATATATTGTTTTTTTCAATTAATTATGATAAATTGTTTAAGATTTATTTAATAAATAATACACAAAAAATAAATATTCAGAATACATAATATTTTATATGTATATACATCTATATAATTTATTTATTTATTATTTATAGTTATTTATATTTTTTTTCAGAATATAATGTTTCATTTAGATTTATATTATTATATTTTATATAATAATATAATTTATATTTTTTTAATACATTTTTACTTATTCAGACTGATTATTTATGTACTTTCATTTATATTTATTATACATTACACACACACACACACATTAAATATTAAATTATAATATATATAATATACATAGAATTTATTTGATTTACAATTTATATATATTACAACGTTACAACGAACATTATATGTTTTATACAACCCAGTTACTGCATAAATTAAACATAATAATAATAAATTTAATAAAAATATCACACCCAGGAAATAACATAATTTGGACCTGTTTTCAAGCGACGTTGTAAGACAAACATCCTAAATAATGATCAGTTGTATTTATTATATATTTTTTCATATTACACATAATTTCACAAACGAAAATTTTGGTAGGAAAATGTGCTTCATTTTGACTGAAATATCACAATGCAAAATGTATTTATGTTACTATAAACAGGCTTGATTTTCCTTTATATAAATATATGAATACATAGGTGTACACATTTTTTCCTTTTTAGGATGAAATCGCTCGTTCTTGTGATTCATGGCTTGCCCGTGAAATTCAATTAGACACTGCCATCTGTTGGTAGATGGGCGTTACTGCGTGTCTTTGCATCAATCTGAGCGGACCAATCACAGCACGCCTAGACGTTTTGAATTAGAGCGGCAGTATGGCGCTGCGCAGACAGTGAGTTTGTTGTTTTTATTGACGCGATCAGTCTGTTACTTTCTTACCGTCGAAACGGTAGCAAACGGGAAGAAGAAAGGACTGTGTTTTATAAAACCATAAACGAAAGAACTTTTAACAGTTTGCGAAACAGGATATCAACACTTGCAGGTCAGTTTTAAGTTATGGGTTTACATAAACATGTATTTTTAAATCATCTGACAGGTTGTTCACATCGGTGTAACGTTGTTCATTATACAACAATAACATTTGTGGACTGAAGTATATGTGGGACAGTCTTAAGACAATTTTATAGTGAAAAGTCTTGTTTTTGGACCCAACGTTATACGATTATGGATGGATCAAAAGAAGGAGAGACCACATCATCTTTCAATAAAACCAAAGAAATAAATAGGACTTATGTGATCTCAGCATTCACAAAATGTGGAGAAAACACATTTAAAACACCATTATCTGCTGCCAGACTCACTCTTCAGAGAAAACCAAGCAGCAAAACCACTGCAAACCACCATGAAGAAACCACACAGGAGAACCAAAGAGGAGAAAAACGCCTGACCCTTCAGAGGAGGACCAGAACGGGGTCCATAAACAGAACCAAAGTCCTGACCGAACCCAACCCAGCAAGAGAGACCCACGAAACCATCAAAACACCTGGGAAAACCTCATGGAGCGCTCAGAAAACAAGCACTGAGAAGGTCAGTGCCGTCCATGATGAAGGAAAAACTGTATTGACACCTACAAGAAAAACCCAGTTTGAGAAATTAAGTGTCAAGAGAGACGTCTTCGAGAGGTTGGCTGGTAAAGATGCGTCTAGACCCACATCTACCAAACACACAACTGCTGGAAGACAGAAGCCACCACAGATGAGCAGTGAAACCGCAAGAGCAGCATGTGGAGGAACTAGTGAGAAGGTTCAGATGGGTGCTTTAAATAGGCACATGACACCTGCATCACGCTCAGCACAGGTGAGGAGACCTACAGCCCTAATGAGCTCCACACCTCATGGAGGAAGCAGTGTTTCTAGAGCCACAGCAGCTGAAGAACGTGTTGCTCTTGAAGGTGCGAGCAGAACAAGTGCTCTACAACCTCAGGAGCTGAAGATGGAGAACAGTGCGGTCACTGTTGCGGTTCGAGTTAGACCTTTCAGTTCAAGGTAAGGAATGCTTTCAAACTTTTATTTTGTATTGTGTGTTTTTTTCTTTTTTTTTTTTTTTTTTTAGTTTATTATGTTGTTGTTGTTGTTTTTATTTTGTTGTCTTGTGGTTTTGTGTTGTTTTATTTTATTTTTTTGTTATTTATTTTGTTGTCTTGTGGTTTTGTGTTGTTTTTTGTTGTTGTTTCATTAGTTATTTTATTGTGTTTTTTTTTTGTTTTTGCTTTGTGTTTTTTGTTTATATTGTGTTTTGTTATTTTGTTGTGTTTTTTTTGTTTTGTGTTATGAAATATTATTTTATTATGTTTTTGTTTTGTTAGTTTTTTTGTTTGATTTATTTCAAAAATTTTTTTTTCTTTTTTTTGGGTTCTGTTTTGTTGTGATTTTTATTTTATTTTTATTTATTTTATTTTTATTTTTTGTTTTGAGGCAATTTTTAGTATACAGTTTTGCTACTTTAAAAACTCATATCATGACTGTCTTAGTGTATAAAACCTAATAAAAAAATTTATGAAAATCACAAAAAGTATATGTCTATATCTATATATCTATTTATTTATATTTATTATACATTTAGATTTATTTATTTTGTTTATAATTATTTTATATATTATTTGATTATTTATATGATATACATTTATTTGATTTATTAATATAATAGTAATAGTTTAATAATTTTTTATTTATATGTTTATTAATATTTATTTATATTTATTTGATGTATTAATTTACTTGAATTGCAACAAACATAATATTTGTTTTAGGCAAACATGTTTTTGCATGATTTCCCCTTTTGTGAAAAAAAAACAAAAACAAAAAAACATAAATAAATAATAATAATAATGTTGTGACACCCAGGAAAAGATGTCATTTGCACCTGTTAACACACTTATTTAATTTATTTTAAAGAAAACATCAAACAAATATTTTTCTCATTTTTTTAGAAAATATTATTGTGGGAAGTAAATCAATTGAAGTTACGTGTGAATCAGTCAACTCTGTTACCCATTCTGATTTATTCTATTTAATATACTCTATTTTATATTTACTAATTATGTAATTTTTTATTTATTTTTTTTTTAGTTAGTTAGTTAGTCTTGTCATAATTTGTATTTATTTATGTATTTTTTTGTATTCAGTTTGACCTTTAGATTAATGATAATATTATGTAATATAAATTATATAATATAAAATATATAATAATATAATATAATATAATAATCACATTTTATAATATTGGTTTTATATATAATATCTAATTAACATCATTATGTTTTAATATTATTGTGCCACCTACTAAAAGCTTTGCTATTTTTTTTTTTTTTTGTTTGTTATTTCATGAAATGTTATTTTATTTTCTTTGATATTTTGTGTGTGTTTTGTTTGTTTTATTTCATTTTATTTTATTTTATTTCTTGGTTTTGAAATCATGTTTTTATTATTATTATTATTATTATTATTATTATTATTTATTTTTTGTATGTTTTATTTTTTTAATTAATTAATTAATTTATTTATTTATTTTTAGGCAGTTTATTTTAGTCATAATGAATATTGTTATGTTTTAATATTATTGTGCATAGTGCCACTTATTTGTACACAAAAGTTCTCTATTTTTTTTTTGTGTTTGTAGGGAGACGAATGAGAAAGCCCGTCAGGTGATCTTCATGAACAACCAAGAAACTGTTGTGCAACATCCAGATACTAAACAAAACTACACGTTTACCTTTGACTTCTCTTTTTGCTCTATCAATGAATCGGATGCAAGTTTTGCCAATCAGCAGATGGTTTATGAAAAACTGGCTCGGCCCTTGCTCGAGAGAGCATTTGAGGGATTTAACACGTGTCTTTTTGCATACGGCCAAACGGGTTCTGGAAAGTCCTACACGTAAGTAACAATTTTCTTTGAAACTTTTCTTTTTTTAAATCGAAGTATTCAGATCAATAACCTTTAAGAGCTATTTTGGATGTGTTCTAGTATGATGGGTTTTGGTGAGGAGGCTGGCGTTATTCCCAGATTCTGCGAGGAACTTTTCTCAAGATTGTCCAGGACTGAAACCAAAGAGGTTACTGTCCCATTACAATTTATGATTGAATTATAAATACAGCTTGTTTAACCGTTCTAAATGCAAGTTTGTTTACATTCAAGATATCCTGCCATCTGGAGATGAGCTATTTCGAGGTGTACAATGAGAAAATCCACGATTTGCTGGTTGCCAAGGACAAACTAAACCAGAAGAAAATGCCTGTAAGTGGAGCAACCCTATAAAACACATTAAATGCTACAAATGTCTTGTCGTTCCTTTTGTCTTCCTTATTGATCTGTTGAGCAATTCAGTCCTTTTCATGTCTTTTCTAGCTGCGTGTGAGAGAACATCCTGTTTACGGGCCTTATGTTGCAGACCTGTCCACGTAAGCAAACATTTCGTTTAAATGCCACTATTACTATTTTATTTTATTTTATTTTATTATTGGTTTAGTTTTGTTGTGGTGTTTTTGTTTTGTTTTTTTATTTTGCTGTCTTGTGGTGTTTTTTTTTTTTTATTTTATTTAATTTTTTTAATTAATTTATTATTTATGTTTTGTTTATGGTCTATTTATGATTTTGTTTTTTTATTTAGTTGTGTTGTTTTGTTGTTTATTTATGTGCATGTGTTTTGTTATTTAATAATTTTATTTAATTTTGTTTGTTTATTTATTTATTTTTATTTTTTGTTTTCGTTTCATGAAATGTTTGTTATAACATGAAATGTTTTTGTTGTCTTTTTGTTTTATTTCATGTTGTTATTATTTTTTGGGTTTGATTTTTATTTTATGTTGTTTTTGTTTCATTCATTTTTAAAATTAATTAATTAATTTTTGTTCAGTTTTGTTGTGCTTGTTGTTTTATTTAGTTGTGTTTTTTGTGTTTATTTAATTTTGTTGTTTTTATTGTTATTTTGTGAAATGTTATTTTAATTTTTTTTTGCTGTTTTTGTTATTTTGTTGTTTTATTTTTGTTTTTTATTTTATTATGTTTTGTTTTTTGTTTTTATTTTTAATGTTTTATTTTGTTTTATTTATTTATTTATTGTATTCTATTGTTTTATTTTTTTATTTTTATGATGTTTTTTTAAGTTGTTGTTTGTTTTATTTTATTTTGTTTCTGTTGTTTTTTCATGAAAGGTTATTTTAGTTTGGTTTGTTTGTATGCTGTGTTTTTAATTTATTTTTTTAATGTTTTACTTTTTGTTTCATTTATTTATTTTTGGTTAGCTTGTTTTGTTTTGTTGTGTTTTGTTTTTATTTTATATTTTGGTTTTGATTTTATTTTATTTTGTTATGTTTTTTTTTACATATTCATTTATTTATGTATTTATGGTTAACCTGTTTTGTTGTGTTATTATTTTAATTTTATTTTCTGGTTTTGATTGTATTTTATTACTTTATGTTGTGTTTTTATTATTATTATTATTATTAAATGTTTTATTTATTTATTTATGTTTAGCCTGTTTTGTTGTGTTGTGAATTTTTATTTTATTTTATTTTATTTTATTTAAATTTTTCACTAATCTCTGTCCTCTTTTTCAGGAATGTAGTCACATCTTATGCTGACATTCAGGTAATTTAAAGTGCCTATTCACTTTATACAATCATCATATAATATTTTTGTTCAAACCATTAATACAACTCAAATTTTCCCTCCCCCATCTTCACAGGCTTGGCTTGCACTTGGTAACAAACAGAGAGCCACGGCGGCCACCGGCATGAACGATAAAAGCTCCAGATCACACTCTGTGTTCACTCTGGTCATGACGCAAACTAAAGTAAGACCCTCAGATTTACTTGCGACATTGTGCTACTTTCACTTCAGCCAACAAATGAATAATTTAACGATACGTTTATGATAGTCACAGTCATATGATGGTGTTTTCACGCACACAGACAGAGTTTGTGGAGGAAGAGGAGCACGATCACTGCATCACCAGCCGGATAAACCTGGTGGATTTGGCAGGAAGTGAGCGCTGTACTTCAGCCCAGACCAGTGGAGACCGACTCAGAGTAATCCAGCATCCAGTAGCTCTGTTTATTGTCGTGATTACCCACAGTGCATTCTGCTGCTTACTGTTCTGTACATGTTAAATAGGAGTGAATTGAATTGAGATTCTTTACTGAATAACGCAATGCATCATGAAATCTTAAATCTGACATATTTGTAATGTAAAAAAATTCAATTTTCCCAGGAGGGAGCGAGTATCAACAAGTCTCTGCTCACGCTGGGAAAGGTGATCTCGTCACTGTCAGAACAGGCTCAGAGCAGAAAGAAAGTCTTCACCCCCTACAGAGAGTCGGTGCTCACATGGTGAGAAGCTGCTGCTTATGAATTTTTTTCATATTCGTATATTTCACTGCAGTTTTGTTAGTTTGAAAAAAGCAAAAATCTAAAAAACACACACACAAAACAACAACGCTTCAGCAGTGTCATTCAAAAACCTTGATGTCAAGGAATTTTCAGTGATTTTATTTTATTTTTTCATTTATTTTTATTCCCTACCCCCCCCCTTCATACCTAGTAAGGTCACAGAAATTGAAATATATTTTTTTCTTTGTCTCTAGTTATTTTTTGTTTATTCTTTAGTGTTTCTTTTAAAAGAATAAAATGCTATTTGTTATAGTAAACTATAAAATGATTAATTTAATATTATTGATCATATGTGTGATGTTAATTTATTTCTTAATATTATTTTATTATTCCAGTGTAGCCTTTCTTTACTCAGCAAAAGTAGAAAATAATTGACAGAAAATTACATGAAAAATGTTAAACATTTCTAATATAGTAATAGTAGTCATAATAATATAATTATATTTATATTTTTCAATTTCTGTAGTTACTTTATTACATAAATAATTTATGTAAAAACAACAGTAATGATGTTTATTACATTAGAAGAAATCACATAAATATAAAAATTAAACATGTTATTATACGTTTACATATTTTATACTATGCGTTTAACGTATTTCCATACATTTTATCATAAGTTTGTTTACTCCGAAGTGGAAAATAATTTTAGAAGTGCTACAAATTACACAAAAATAGAATAGAATTATATTTATATTATTTAATTTATGTAGTTACGTTACGTAAATGCAATTTTTATAAAATATTAATACAGTTATATTTATATTATATATTTATACATTATTACTTAATTTATGTAATAACACCAAGAATAACAACAGTAATGATGTTTATTGAATAAGAAGTAATTGCATGAATATATAATTAAAAATTGTATTACACATTTTATATCCATTTAACATATTTAAATTGAATTTTTTGTGTGTGTGTGTTTTGTTTTATTTTGTTGTGATGTTTTGTTTTTTTGTTGTTTTTATTTTATCTGATTTTTTTGTGTTTTTTTTTAATATTTAGTTTTTTAATGTTTTATTTTATTTTGTTTTATTTTATTTTTTTGTTTAGTTTTGTTATGTTTTTTTTTAATGTTTTATTTTATTTATTTTTTAGGGGGTTGGGTTTTTATTTTTTGTTTGTTTTATTTTATTTTGTTTTTGTTGTTATATCATGACACATTATTTGATTTATTTTTTGATTTGTGTTTTTTATTTTGTGTTTTGTTTTTTGTGTTTTTCTTCGCTTTCATTTTATTTATTAATTTTTTTTATTTTATTTCATTGTGTTTCATTGTTTTAATTCATTTTTTATGTTTTATTTTGTTTCATTTATTTGTTTAATTTAATTTATTTTTAGTTTTTTTTTATTTTTTTGTGTTGGTTTTGTGTTTTGTTTTGCTTGTGATTTTTGTCGTTTTGTTTTTTATTTTGTTTTGTGTGTGTGTTGGTTTTTTATTATTTTATTTGATTATTTTCTTTATGATAATTAAAACTGTTATTATGCGTTTTCTATACATTTACCATATTTCTATACATTTTATAATAAGTTTGTTTACTCAAAGTGCTAAATAATTTTAGAAAAGCTGAAAATTAATACAAATTAATACAAAAATACTAAATACAAAAATAAAATGATTTTCTAATATAAAAGTAATAGAATTATATTTATATTGTTTTTTTTTATGAAGTTACATTATTAAATACATATAATTGAAATAATAATGATAATAATAATAATAATAATATTACACCAGTGTGGCCTTTGTCTACTCAGCAAAAGGGGAAAATTGTTTCAGAATTGCAGCAAAATGTAAAATTAAATGTTGATTTTATAAAAAATATTACATTTATTAATATAAAAAAATATTAATTTAAAAACAAAAGGAATAAACATTTAGTGAAAGGTTGTGCACTAACAAATGTGTAGTAAAGAATTGTGCACAATAATGCCAGCAACATTTATAACATTTTCATTACATGTGAAATGTGGCACAACATGCTAGATTTATTGCTGACAAAAGCAGTAGAGGTGCTTCAGCTCCCTCTTGTGTTCAGGTTACTGAAGGAAAGCCTCGGTGGAAACTCCAAGACGGCTATGATCGCCACCCTGAGCCCTGCGGCCAGTAACATGGAAGAGTCCCTGAGCACATTACGCTACGCCCATCAGGCCCGTATGATCATCAACATAGCCAAAGTCAATGAGGACACCAACGCCAAACTGATCCGAGGTCAGTGACGGTTACATCTCCTTATTCTGTCTGTCCGTGTTTATGTTCTGTCAGCCGTCATCATAACTGTCAAGAAGGGTGTGTTATAAGAAACACCTCTCTCCTAGAGGGCAGGATGTGCACCAATGGGACGCCCTCAGTAATTTGTTTTTTTCTTGTGTACAGCCTCTGACAGAAATTAAAATGTCTATAATAATAATAATAATAATAATAATAATAATAGTATTTATTATTATTATTATCATTATCATCATCATATTGTATTATCATCAATTATTGTATTATATATTATTACTTTATTTACACAGATTATTTTGTTTGTATATTGTTAAGCATGTGTATGACATATAACTTCTTGAATCTGTGTGTCCAGAGCTGAAAGCAGAGGTGGAGAAGCTGCGTGCGGCTCAGATGAGCTCTCAAGGCATCGAGCCAGAGAAAATGCGACTGTTTCAGCAAGAGATCGCCTCTCTTAAGACTAAACTCTGTCAACAGGAGCATGAAATGGCCGAGGCTCACAGGTTTGTGGATATAAACTGCAAAACTCAGGGTTATAACTTTCATTATACAATAAAAATAAAAGAAAGTGCTGTTCACAACCCATTTGATGTTCGAGTCAAACCGCATATTTAAGGAGGAATACCTAGTGTGGTGAGACTATTATGATTTTTGGGAATTGGTTGTAATATGGAAAGTAGGCGTCAACAGATAAAAACTGATTTTTTTTTTTTTTTTTTTAAATGAATAAATTGTGTCCATTTTGATTTGATTGACAAGCTAAGCTTTTAATCACTTTATTTCTGTTTTTCAGCTTATTGAAAGTGATCATTATAATCAGTTTTTGTGTACAAGCTTTGTAATGATGTAAAAGGCTGAACTGTTACTGCTATTATTATTATTATTATTAATAAAAGTTAAATATAATAACGATACAACTTTATTTAAAAAAATAACCGTTTATATATTTTAAATTATAAATGTATATGTTCATAGAATAATGCAATGCACATTATTATTATTATTATTATTATTGTTATTATTATATATTAATAAATAATTAATGTTATAAATATATTATGAATAATAATAATGTTATAATTTAAAGCTATAACAATTTATTAAAATAATAATAAATAAAATTGTTGTAAATATTATAATAATAATAATAATAATAATAATAATAATAATAATATAATTTATAACTACAGTAACTTATAACTATTATTATTATTATTATACAGCATAAAATAAGTAAATGTTATAAATAATAATAGTAATAATAATAATTTATTATTATAATTTGTAACAATTATTGCTATTATTATTGTATTGTTATTATGCATAATATATTAATAAAAATATTGTAAATATATTATGAATACTACTACTACTATAAACTTATAATTTAGATCTGTAATAATTAATAATAATAATAATAATAATAATAAGTATTATTATTATTTTACATAATAAATAATATATTATGAATAATAATAATACAAATAATGTAGAATTATAATTTAGAACTATAATAATTTATAACTATTATTATTGTTGTTGTTGTTATACATAATAATAATAATAATAATAATAATAATAATAATAAATTAAGTAATATATTATTGTTAATAATAATAATAATAATAATAATTTAGAACTATAAAAAATATTATTATTGATATTGTTACTATTATATATTAATAAATAAATATTTTATTGTAAATACATTTTGAATAATAACAATAATTTAGAATTATATTTAAGTAATATTATTATATTTATCATTATTATATATAATAGTTAAATTGTCAATTTATTATAAATAATAATAATAATAATAATTAATATTATTATTATTATTATTATCACTGTAATATTATCACCATAATAATTCATAATGATTATTATTATATAATATGTTAATAAATAATTTATTTTTTTAAATATATTACAAAGAATAATAATAATAAAAATAATAATAATAATAACAATTCATAAAAAGTGGGGTTAGTCAGCATTTAACAAAAATAAATCAAACAAACAAAAAATTTAATTCAGCAAGGGTACAAAATTGACCAGTAGTGACTATAACTAAATGAATAAAATATCAAATAAATGCTGTTCTGTTAAACTTTCTAGTCATCAAAAAAATCCTGAAGTCTATCACAATGTTTGTACAAAAACAGTTAAAGATACTAAGCAGCACAACTGATTTCAACATTGATAATAATAACAATGTTTCTCAAGAAGAAAATCAGCATGATTGATTTCTGAAGGATCATGTGACACTGAAGACTAGAGTAATGATGCTGAAAATTCAGCTTTGATCAAATTACGTTTTAACGTATTAAATACAAAAAAGGTATTTAAAATTGTAATAATATTTCACAATATTGCTGTTTTTACTGTATTTTTGATTAAATAACTGCAGACTTGTGAGCATGAGAGACTTCTCCTTCTCAAAAAAAAAAAAAAAGTACAAATCATACAGACCCCAAGCTTTTAGACAGTAGTGTAGCTTTTGATAAATCATGTTTCATGTTCTGTTTTTCAGTAAGTCAGCACAAGATATTATACATTTTAATCATTTACCTCTACATAAATTAAAAATTTTATATAAAATATATTTCAAGAAACGCCAATATAAAACCAATATTAAAAATTAATAAAATCACAGAAGCGTTCAGGAGTAACATGCCTCAAATAAAACCCAAACCTCTCTGATGTTTCTCATTCCTTTAAAATGCGAGCCAGCAGGCCGATAGCCAGATTAGTTTGCGGTTCGGGAAGGTGGTTTTGGAATAGAAAAAGCTGAAAACACATTTCCTGGCCACCTCTTGGTAGTTTGCTGTGGTCGCAGCTCGCAGGATGTTGAAAGGTTAAAACATGTTTGGCTGTTTTCCCAGCCTGTGACATCAGTGGAAAAGTAAAGCTGTTCAGACGGAAAAGTGATTTTATTACAATTCTAATTATTATTATTATATTAAGTGATGAATACATGGAATATTTCATTTTATAAGATTGCTGTATTTAGTTTTTCTTAATACTGTTCTATTAAAAAAAAAAAGATTTAGATTAAATACAAAATATATATAAATGCATATCATATTGTTAAATAGATTTGTTTATATTTTAATGTAATATAAAACGTTGTCACAAATTTGCAAGATGTTTCACACATAATAAATTGAATAGTCCTTTGACAAATGTTTTTAAATTACATACACTTACTTCGTATCAAGGTTTTATGTCATTCAATGTGTGCAGAACTTGGAAAGAAAAACTGGAAGAGGCGGAGAGAAGAAAACGCGAAGAAACCAAAGAGCTGCAGGTAATGATTCGCCCCACGCTTGCAAATAACAGTCAGACTTCGGTGTATGTGATGGATCGATGAGCTTTTCAAATGTGTTTCATGGCCGTTTTCTTTCTCTTTCTTCTTCGTTTTATTCGCCGTGCCTCGTTCAGCGCGCCGGCGTCACCTTTAAAGTGGATAATCGGCTGCCTAACCTTGTGAACCTGAATGAGGATCCGCAGCTGTCGGAGATGCTGCTGTACATGATTAAAGAGGGCGAGACCAAGGTCGGCAAGCTCAAGTCTGAGTCGGCCCACGACATCCAGCTGTCTGGAGCTCTCATCGCTGACGAGCACTGGTGAGACGGGTCACGTCCGCCGTCTACTACCACTCCATCATTCAAGAGGCCTTTCACGTTAAAAAAGATTGGATTTGTACCTTTAAAGGAACAGTTTTCACCCCAAAAATGCACATTTTGTCATTTGTTTTAAACCTGTTTTTTCTTCTGCTGAACACAAAAGAAGATATTTTAAAGAATTTTGGCAACCAAAGAGTTGCTGGTAGCCATTGACTTCCAAAGTATTTTTTTCAATACCATGAAAGTCAATGGCTATGGTCAAATATGTGGTTGCCAACATTCTTCAAAATATCTTCTTTTGTGTTCAGTAGAAAAAGAAATTTATACAAGTTTGGCAAAAACATGAGGGTGAGTAAATTATGACAGAATTTGCTTTTTTTTGGGGTGAAACTACTAAAACT
Source organism: Cirrhinus mrigala (assembly GCA_036247105.1). Taxonomy (NCBI): domain Eukaryota; kingdom Metazoa; phylum Chordata; class Actinopteri; order Cypriniformes; family Cyprinidae; genus Cirrhinus; species Cirrhinus mrigala. The sequence goes on along the minus strand of CM070028.1, from coordinate 18,330,126 downwards.
ATTGAATAAAGCTGAAATAAAATTAATATTAGATGAAATACCTAAGCTTAAAAAATGAAAATACGACTTTGTCTTGGCAACTAACAAACTGACATAGAACTAAAATGTGTTAAATTGAAGTGCTAAAATAACAAAAACTGAAAAAAGCTATAAAGGGGGAAAAAAACATAATAATAAAAGTGACAAAAGCACATAACTATGCTAGCCCATTTCCACCACTGAATAAAAACTAAAAAAAAAAAAAAAAAAGATTTTTTTTTTTTTTTTTTAATCTTACAATTTTTCAAAGAATTGCCAGATATAAACTCGCAATTGGGAGTTTTAAACTCAGAATTGCGAGAAAAGTCATAATTGTAAGATAAAATGTCACAATTACCATTTTTTTTAGTCTTATTTAGTGGCGGAACAATTTTTCTTAAACGTAGACTAAAAATGAAAACTCAAAATATAAAAAATAATTAAGCTAATTTATGTAAAAGCCAAATTTAAACTGTTACTAAATACTAATAATAGTATATAAATAACACTGTTCCAAAGAACACAAAAGAAGATATTTTGAATGATGGGCTGGTTGCACTTTTCCCACACAATTACAATGAATGAGAAATTAGAATTAAGCTTCAAAAATTACACAAAACAGACACAAAAACAGATGCAAAATCGCCTTTAAAAAAATAAAAATGCTTGCATATTTGCTGACATACAGATTTTTTTGTGTGTGTGTGTTATGGCCGATAACTATGGAAATTAAAAAAGGTAATTGCGACTTTTTTATCTTTCAGTTTTTCTCTCATAATTCTGTTTTTTTTTTTTCCTCAGAATTGTGAGATAAATTCACAGTTGCATGTTATAAAGTCAGAGTCGCAAGATATAATCTCACAATTCTGAGAAATGAAATCAGAATTGCGTGATATAAATTTGCAATTGCAGTTATTTTATTTCCCCTCAAAGTTTACTGAGACTTTATAGCTTACGATTGCAAGTTTATATCTCACAATTCTGAGAAAAAATAGAATTGCAGGTAAAAAAGTCGAAACAGATTATATCTCGCATTTGCGGAAAAAAAAAAAACAGAACTTTTCTTACAAAAAAGACAGAATTGTGAGTTTATATTTTACAATTAATTGTAAGTTTATATCACACAATTCTGAGAAAAAAGTCAGAATTGCATGCAAAAATGTCAGAACTCGGAAAAAAAAATTATTTCACAATTGTGAGCTTATATCATGCATTATTGTGCAAAAAAAGAAAAGTCGGAATTGTGAGCTTGTGTTGTGATTCTGAGAAAAAAGTCAGGTTTGTGAGATAAAAACTCAAAAAAAAAAATAAATAAATAAAAGGTAATTGTGACTTTTTCATCTTAAAATTTTTTTTTTTTTTTTTTTTTTTGCAATTGCAATTGCAAATTTACATGTCTCAATTATCTTTTTTCTCAGAATTGTGAGATAAATTCGCAATTGCATGTTATAAAGTCAGAATCGCAAGATAAGATCTCACAATTCTGAGAAATGAAGTGATATAATCTCGCAAATGTGACTTTTTTTTTTCTCCAAATTCTGACTTTATAAACTCACGCAATCAGAAAACGTATCAAGTATTTTATTTCCCCCTCTTTTTTTCACTATATCGCAATTACAAGTTTATATCTCATAATTTTGAAAAAAAAAAGTCAGAATTGAAAAGTTTAGAAAAACTGAAACCAAAAAAAAGTTTATGAAAATGCTTTATGAACAATATTTTATATAAAATATATATTTCATGAAACATGTTGAACTCTAAACTTGCTAGAAAATCAAAGCCATAAATCTAAATGAGTTTGAGGCTGATCCGTCAAAAAAAAATGAGCTTTCTGTAAGATTTAGTTTGGACGCAGTACCAGATTTTCCTCATTAAGTGCCAGCAAAACTCCACTGGTGCACACAGTGGTTGGATCTGTGATTTGCAGTATTTTTTCTCTCTGAAATATTACATTAAATATTCAATTATATTAAATATTTAAATTATTATTATATTAAATATTGGCTCTATAATATGCAAAAAAAACAGGAATAAAACGAGTATTTGCTTTATTGGCCAAATCTGGAAAAAATGGCACCATCTGGTTAAAAAAATGTAATTTTGAAGCCTCGCCAACAGAATGAAGTCTATTAACAAAAACTGCATCATTTTACAGTTAAATGGCACTGTGATTAAAAATTGCAGTTTTAATGGGGACATTTTTGTCCTTAAGGTCCTGAGAGAAAGAATTTTGTGTACCTAGTGCAAAATAGATTTATTAAAGGAAATGGGGGTGGAATAGTAAAATTCCAATAAAAATACACACCTATGCCAAAATTTATGCAGCTGGCAGTAACACAGGTAAAACGATTAAAAAAAAAAAAAAAAAAACTGAAAAGGACAAAAATGTCCAAACTAATGCACAAGGACTAATATTGATTAATACATTTTCCAATGTCAATTTGCGTTTTCAGTGTCATCTCCAGCGTGAAAGGTACCGTCAGCATTAAACCGATGCCAAACGGCAAGACCTTCGTGAATGGTCATCTTGTGTCTGAGTGCACTGTTCTCCACCACGTGAGTTCCTTGAAATGAAAACTTGTGCAGTGTTCTCAGAACCTCCACATAAATCATAAAATTGTTTACTTTATTCACTTTTGACTTCTGTATTTCAGGGAGATCGTGTGATTCTTGGAGGAGATCACTACTTTCGGTTCAACCACCCCGCTGAGGTTCAGAGCGGGAAGCGTGCATCCTGTTGGAACAGTGGAGATGGTCAGAAGGACTTTGAGTTTGCTAAAAACGAGCTGTTGTCAGCACAGAGAGCTCAGTGAGTACAAGTCCAATATTTACCTTTACAGGAACTCATTTTACTTGTTTTCAAGGGGAAAAATTGCTAAAGAACTGTAAAATTGCCCACCATTAATCCAACAAAATGTTGAGAGGCCCAGTCTTGATTTTTCTTCATAGACTTGAAGCGGAGATCGAGGCGGCTCGGTTGAGGGCCAAAGAGGAGATGATGCAGGGTATTCAGGTGGCGAAAGAGATGGCACAGAAAGAGCTGAGCGAGCAGAAGAGTCAGTACGAGGAGAGGATCAAAGCTCTGGAGCGAGAGCTGGTAAGCTGTTAACAGACATTGTCGTGGTGTGACTCTTGTGTTAATCTAAATGCTTGTGTCTAATCAAATGCTTCCTCAGGAGGAGGAAAGTGAACGGAAGAGAGAGCAGGAGCTGGATAAAAAGAGGGTTGTCAGCCAGATAGAGCAACTGCAGACTGCAAAGAGTCGTCTGGAGCAGGAAGTCAGCACCCATAAGAGACGTCTGCAGATGGAGGCCCAGGCTACTAGACAGGTACACAAAGACCAGTTGAAATGGATGCTCTTTTCTTTCTTAAAGGGATAGTTCACCCAAAAATTACTTTTGCTGTTCATACTCACCCTCAGGCCATCTAAGATGTAGGTGACTGTTTTTTTTTCTTTTAGTAGAACAGTAAATGTTTTTTATTTTTTATTATTATTTTTTATTTTTTTTTTGCTGAAACTGTGGTCCGTGTTGCCAAGTCTGTGGTTTTTCTGCGAAATTGGGCTACTTTAACATAGTTGGCACAAGTTGTTTTTTATGTCTGTGAGTGGAAGCGACCCCACTACCATTATATTTAGCCTTTGGAATGCAAATTTTACCATTTTAACCCCCCACCAAAACGTGATTTTGAGTAGCAATTGGGTGGGTTTTGTTGTGAAAACCTGGCAACCCTGACTGTAGTACTTGGTGATTCATAAAATGTCACTGATTTAAAAAAAAAAAATGTTATTGATTTAGATTCATGTTAGATATTTATTTATTTAGTTATAGTTTATTAATTTTGCTTAGTTTAGTTATTTTATTTAGTTTAACTAAAGTTATAATATTTATTTAGTTTAGTTATTAATTTAGTTTTTTTTAATTCAGTTAGTTAGCTAGTTGGTTATATTATTTATTTAGTTTTAGTTATAATAAACTTGGGTGTATGTATATCTTTTTTCCAGTTGCAATTTACTTAGCTTAATTTTAGTTATAATAGTTATTCAGATTTTCAGTTTATTTATTCAGTTATTTAGTATTTTGTAGATTTGGTTAGTTTAGTCATTTTCTTTATTTAGTTAATTTAGGTATAGTTATAGTTGTAATATTTATTTTGTTTAGTTATTTATTTAGTTAGTTTTAGTTATTAAGTTAGTTATTTAGTCTTATGTTTAGTTAGTTGGTTATATTATTTTTTTAGTTTTAGTTATGTTATAATAATTCAGAATGCTTTTAGTTTATTTATTCAGTTATGTATTTTTTTTTGAAGATTAGTTATTTTATTTATTTAGTTAATTTAGCTTTAGATATAGTTGTAATATGCAGTTTAATTAGTTTTAGTTATTCAGTTAGTTACTTAATCTTATGTTTAGTTTTTAGCTATAATATTTATTCAGTTAGGTTTAGTTATTTATTCAGTTACTTAGGTTTATGTATATTATTTTTTTCTTTTTTTTCTGATTTATTTATTTAGTTTAGTTATTCGGTTAGTTACTAAATTTTATGTTTAGTTAGTTGGTTATATTATTTATTTAGTTTTAGTTATAATAAACTGCTCAAAAAAATAAAGGGAACACTTAAACAACACAGTGTAACTCCAAGTCAATCACACTTCTGTGAAATCAGGAAGCAACACTGACTGACAATCAATTTCACATGCTGTTGTGCAAATGGAATAGACAACAGGTGGAAATTATAGGCAATTAGCAAGACACCCCCAATAAAGGAGTGGTTCTGCAGGTGGTGACCACAGACCACTTCTCAGTTCCTATGCTTTCTGGCTGATGTTTTGGTCACTTTTGAATGCTGGCAGTGCTTTCACTCTAGTGGTAGCATGAGACGGAGTCTACAACCCACACAAGTGGCTCAGGTAGTGCAGCTCATCCAGGATGGCACATCAATGCGAGCTGTGGCAAGAAGGTTTGCTGTGTCTGTCAGCGTAGTGTCCAGAGCATGGAGGCGCTACCAGGAGACAGGCCAGTACATCAGGAGACGTGGAGGAGGCCGTAGGAGGGCAACAACCCAGCAGCAGGACCGCTACCTCCGCCTTTGTGCAAGGAGGAACAGGAGGAGCACTGCCAGAGCCCTGCAAAATGACCTCCAGCAGGCCACAAATGTGCATGTGTCTGCTCAAACGCTCAGAAACAGACTCCATGAGGGTGGTATGAGGGCCCGACGTGCACAGGTGGGGGTTGTGCTTACAGCCCAACACCGTGCAGGACGTTTGGCATTTGCCAGAGAACACCAAGATTGGCAAATTTGCCACTGGCGCCCTGTGCTCTTCACAGATGAAAGCAGGTTCACACTGAGCACATGTGACAGACGTGACAGAGTCTGGAGACGCCGTGGAGAACGTTCTGCTGCCTGCAACATCCTCCAGCATGACTGGTTTGGCAGTGGGTCAGTAATGGTGTGGGGTGGCATCTCTTTGGAGGGCCGCACAGCCCTCCAAAGGCATTGATGCTATGGACTGGCCCGCCCGTTTCCCAGACCTGAATCCAGTTGAGCACATCTGGGACATCATGTCTCGCTCCATCCACCAACGCCACGTTGCACCACAGACTGTCCAGGAGTTGGCGGATGCTTTAGTCCAGGTCTGGGAGGAGATCCTCATCAGGAGCATGCCCAGGCGTTGTAGGGAGGTCATACAGGCACGTGGAGGCCACACACACTACTGAGCCTCATTTTGACTTGTTTTAAGGACATTACATCAAAGTTGGATCAGCCTGTTGTGTGTTTTTCCACTTCAATTTTGAGTGTGACTCCAAATCCAGACCTCCATGGGTTAATAAATTTGATTTTCATTGATAATGTTTGTGTGATTTTGTTGTCAGCACATTCAACTATGTAAAGAACAAAGTATTTAATAAGAATATTTCATTCATTCAGATCTAGGATGTGTTATTTTAGTGTTCCCTTTATTTTTTTGAGCAGTATGTATGTATTCAGTTAGGTTTAGTTATTGATTCAGTAACTTAGGTTTATGTATATCTTTTTTTTAGTTAATTTAATTATCTTTAGTTTTAGGTATGATATTTATTCAGAATATTTTCAATTTATTTATTCAGGTTTTTTTGTCTATTAGTTAGTTTAGTTTAGTTTAGTTTAGTTTAGTTTAGTTATTTTATTGATTTAGTAAACTTAGCTGTAGCTATAGTTGTAATATTTATTAAGTTTAGTTATTTATTTAATTATGGTTATTCAGTTACTTAATCTTAATCTTATATTTAGTTAGTTGGTTATATTATTTATTTAGTTTTAGTTATAATATTAATTTAATTAGGTGTACTTATTTTTTCAGTTACTTTTCAGTTATTTTTCTTAATTTAGTTAGCTGTAGTTTTAGTTATATTTATTCAGAATATTTTCAGTTTATTTATTCTAAATAAATGTATTATTTATTATTATATTATATTATATATATTATTATTATATTTATTTATTTATTTATTATATATTTATTTATTATGTATTTTAGTTATATTATTTTGTTGTTTTTTACTTATTTCGTTTCTTTATTTAGCAAAGTTTATACAAAAGATGGCTTCATGTTTTTTTTTGTTTTTTTTTTTCCTCTCCATAGGCGTTGGCTGATCATGATGTCCGGCATGCTAAAATTGTGGAGGCGCTTGAAGCCGAGAAGAGGAAGATTGCAGAAGATCTTGCTCAGATTGAAAGAAAACGTGCTCTTAAAATGACCCACGCCCCTAAAACTGGTACATGTACACTTTAAATTGAAAATACATGGGGTTTTCCATCAGTAATGTTCTTAATTGTGTGTTATTTATCATATTTTTGTTCAATGTTTGCAGCCTACCCACAGTGGGATGCCTTGAAGCTGTCTTTGATGATTGAAGAAGCAAACAAAATCAGTGCTAAACTCAGGAAACACACAGTCTTCAGCAGGTACATTCATTTAGCGGGTGTAACAGAGTTTAGACAATTTACTGATAAGTGAGTAATTTGTAAATTCTGGGTTATTCATCATTAAAGTGTTAGGATGGCATCAGATGTGTATTTGTGTTTTCATAACAGACATGAGGCAACCGATAAAGAGAGCGAGGGAGGAGACGCCCAACTGCAGGTCCAAGTTCAGAACACCAAACTGGGAATTTCCACCTTCTGGAGTCTGGAGAAGTTCCAGAGCAACTTGGCTGCCATGAGGGAGCTCGAACAGGTGGCTTAATAAAAGATATTCAGATAGTTAATAGCTGTAAACCTGCTGCTTGAGCTGCGTGGTGACAGTTTTGTAGCAAAGTACATTCCATTACACTGTGTCTGAACCAGTTGCAGTATCAAATAGTGACAAGTGATATCTTCTTTAGTTTAAATTTGGGTTTTGACAATAAGTAGATTGCTGCCATACATATTATTATTATTTTTTTTTTTCCACTCAGTTATGCTGTGATATTGATGTTATATTGTTTTAACAACATATTTTCTCATAAAACAAGATGTTATGTCTTTAAAATGGTGTTACCCGTGGTATTATGGTATTACTTCCTTAATTTTACGTTTTTACAATTCTTAAAAAGGAAAAGAAAAATCAGACCATTTCTCATTTCTTTTTATTTCTTTTTAAAAAGAAAGCCTCACTTATCTCAGGACACCAGCAGTGCTGACAGTTGCCTCGCTCATATAATGTAACCATATGTAACTTCTGTAATAGGAAAAAACATAGTTTTTATGACATATGTTGTTATTATGAGAAATTTTTTTTGTTTTAACAAGATAATTGTCATTTTAACAACATAACATCTTATTACGAGAAATCGTCATTTTAACAAAAAGGAAGCTGTTTTAACAAGATAACATGGTGTTATTACGAGAAAATATGTAGTTTTAACAACATTGTGTTATTCGGAGAAAATGTTTTTTTTTTTTTTTTTATGAGAAAAAGATGCCGTTTTAATGGGATAACATTGCATTATTACAAGAAAATATGTAGTTTTAACAACGTTTTGTTATTATGAGAATGTCATTTTAACAGATTTCGTTATTACGAGAAAATGTCGTTTTAATGAGAAAAAGATGCCGTTTTAATTAAATAACTTCGTTATTACAAGAAAATATGTAGTTTTGACGACGTTTTATTATGTGAATGTCATTTTAACAGATCTCGTCATTACGAGAATGTGATTTTTAACAAAAAAGATGCCGTTTTAAAAAGTATGTAATTTTAACAACATTGCATTATTATAAGAAAATATGTAATTGTAACATCTCGTTATTATGAGAAAACGCAATTTTAACGAGAAAAAACTGGCGTTTTAATGGGATAACATTGCGTTATTACAAGAAAATATGTAGTTTTAACGTTTTGTTATTACGAGAAAATGTCGTTTTAACGAGAAAAAGATGTCGTTTTAACAAGATAACATTGCGTTATTATGAGAAAATGTCATTTTAACAACATTGCGTTATTACAAGAAAATATGTAATTGAACGTCTCATTATTATGAGAAAATGTAATTTTAACAAGAAAAAGATGCCGTTTTAATGGGATAACATTGCATTACAAGAAAATATGTAGTTTTAACAATGTTTTGCTATTATGAGGAAACGTCATTTTAACAGATCTCGTTATTACGAGAAAATGTCATTTTAACAAAAAAAAGATGGCGTTTTAATGAGATAACATCACTGTATTACGAGAAAATATGTAATTTTAACAACATTGCGTTATTTACAAGAAAATATGTAATTGTAACATCTCGTTATTACGAGAAAATGTAATTTTAACAAAAAAAACGATGTTGTTTTAACAAGATAACATCGCGTTATTAAAAGAAAATATGTAGTTTAACAACATTTTATTGCAAGAAACGTCATTTTAATGAAATCTCGTTATTACGAGAAAGCTTAATTTTAACAAAAAAGATGCCGTTTTAACAAGATAACATCACGTTATTACAAGAAAATATGTAGTTTTAACGACATTTTGTAATTACAAGAAAAAGAAACGTTATTTTAATGAAATCTCGTTATTACGAGAAAACGGAATTTGAACGAGAAAAAGATGCAGTTTAAACAAGATAACATCGCTTTATTACAAGAAAATATGTAATTTTAACATCTCGTTATTACGAGAAAATGTAATTTTAACGAGAAAAGGATGCCGTTTTAACAAGATAACATTGCGTTATTATGAGGAAAATATGTAATTTTAACAACATTGTGTTATTACAAGAAAATATGTAATTGTAACATCTCGTTATTACGAGAAAATGTAATTTTAACAAGAAAAAGATGCAGTTTTAATGGGATGACATTGCGTTATCACAAGAAAATATGTAGTTTTAATGACGTTTTGTTATTATGAGAAAACGTCATTTTAGCAAAAAAAAAAAGATGCCGTTTTAATGAGATAACATCACTTTATTACGAGAAAAAATGTCATTTTAACAACATTGCGTTATTACAAGAAAATATGTGATTGTTACATCATGGGCGGGGGGAATTTTATTTTGATTAGTGTTTAGCTTTTTCTTTCTTCCTTTCTTTCTTGAGTAGTTTTTACTTCACATTGGCAAATTTTGTGCCACACTTGATTTGAACAAAGTGCTGAGTATTTAACGCAGAGCTTAGTTGTTTGAACACAGTAATATATGAGGCTGTTTGAAGCCTGTTTATTTCCTTGTAATTACCCAGTAAAAGCGGGAAGCGTGTAGTATTGGCACTTGCTCTTATTATCGTAAAAGAATCTGCGGCTAAATCAAGTCTGATGTTTATTGGCTGTAGGGGGAGAGCGCCTCTAAAGATGACGACGTGTTTTACGACCCTAATGATGAGTGGGAACCAGACCTATCTGCCTCTTCCTCAACCTCGTCTTTCTCTCGCAGAAGGTATTTGAATTTATTAGTCTTCTCATGCAGTCCACGATGCTGCTCTTTGTACTTCTGTGTTGAGGATTGAAAGAACAGAATTATGCTTTATGCCCAGCACTGGTTCTTGTCTTCCGCCATGATGATATTTTTCCCCTTATAAACCAAGCCCCATGGAAAAGAACATTTCTGCAGCATATTTAACCCATTTTTATAGCACGTATGACATTAAACCCCTTCTACAACTCATAGCTCATAGATATTCCTTTGCTTTTTCACCTTTTGACTTCCTCTCGTGTCTTTCAGTCCTTGGAAAGAACAGTAAACGATGTTCAACTCAAACTGTACATCATGTAACAGGCTTTTAAAGAAGCTTTTTGACTGATAGTGATGGTTCAAGTCAAGATGAAAGTTCAAATGTATCTGGATTCATTTGTTTTTGTGTGTGGCTCAGGAGTAGAAGTTTGCTAAAGAGCAGGAGGATTTCTGGACGTCTCTATGAGATCCGAGTACACCCTATTCAAAGCCTGCACTGTGCTCCCTCACAGCCCTCTGGTAAAGTAGCCTTTATATTGTAAATATATATTTTGCTCTGTGACTCTTTAAATGATTTTAGCAACATTCAGATGAGTAGTTTTGAAGAGATAATTCCCTCAAAAATTATGTTTCTGTCATCATTTACTCACCGTTATGTCATTTCAAACCTGGGGCACGTTTTCCAAAAGCATCACTGGCTAACTATGGTTGTTAGTTCAATTGAATGGAATAATTCTATTGGTAGCGACAGAACTTGTGACCATAGTTGCTTTTGGGAAATGCACCCCTGTAGGACTTTCTTCAGAATAAGATTTGAAATGAAATTAAATGAATGTTGTTTTGGTCCCCTTTGACTTTTACTGTAGTTTTTGAAACATTTTCAAACCAGTGTTTATTTTTAATTCAAAACTATTAAATAAATGTTTTCAGTAATTGAAAAAAATGGAAATATTGAAATACTCTATAAATATTTTGTGTAACACCTCACTAGTTTTGTTTTTTTAGTTTTATTTTTGTGTAACATCTCACTTTTGTTTTTGTTTAGAGTTTAATTTTTTGTAACATTTCACTTGTTTTGTTTTTTAGAGTTTTATTTTGTGTAACATCTCACTTTTGTTTTTCTTTATTTTTGTGTAACATCTCACTTGTTTTTGTTCAGTTTTGTTTCTGTGTAACATCTCACTTTTGTTTTTGTTTAGGGTTTAGTTTTTTGTAACATTTCACTTGTTTTGTTTTTTAGAGTTTTATTTTGTGTAACATCTCACTTTTGTTTTTTTCTTTATTTTTTGTGTAACATCTCACTTGTTTTGTTTTCAGTTTTGTTTCTGTGTAACATCTCACTTTTGTTTTTGTTTAGGTTTAGTTTTTTGTAACATTTCACTTGTTTTGTTTTTTAGAGTTTTATTTTGTGTAACATCTCACTTTTGATTTTTTTTTTTTTCTTTTTTTGTAACATCTTACTTGTTTTGTTTTTTAGAGTTTTATTTTGTGTAACATCTCACTTTTGTTTTTCTTTATTTTTGTGTAACATCTCACTTGTTTTGTTCGGTTTTGTTTTTGTGTAACATCTCACTTTTGTTTTTCCTTAGTTATTTTTTTGTAACATCTCACTTGTTTTTGTTCAGTTTTCTTTTTGTGTAACATCTCACTTTTGTTTTTGTTTAGAGTTTAGTTTTTTGTAACATTTCACTTGTTTTGTTTTTTAGAGTTTTATTTTGTGTAACATCTCACTTTTGTTTTTTCTTTATTTTTGTGTAACATCTCACTTGTTTTTGTTCAGTTTTGTTTCTGTGTAACATCTCACTTTTGTTTTTGTTTAGGGTTTAGTTTTTTTGTAACATTTCACTTGTTTTGTTTTTTAGAGTTTTATTTTGTGTAACATCTCACTTTTGATTTTTTTTTTTTTTTCTTTTTTTGTAACATCTTACTTGTTTTGTTTTTTAGAGTTTTATTTTGTGTAACATCTCACTTTTGTTTTTCTTTATTTTTGTGTAACATCTCACTTGTTTTGTTCGGTTTTGTTTTTGTGTAACATCTCACTTTTGTTTTTGTTTAGAGTTTAGTTTTTTGTAACATTTCACTTGTTTTGTTTTTTAGAGTTTCATTTTGTGTAACATTTCACTTTTGCTTTTGTTAAGAATTAAGTTTTTTTTAACATCTTGTTTTAAGTTTTATTTTTGTGTAACATCTCACTTTTCATTCATCTCTGCTTTTCATTCAGTTTTTTTTTGTAACATTTCACTTGTTTTGTTTTTTATTTTTATTTTTGTGTAACATCTCACTTGTTTTGCTTTTGTTTAGTTTTGTTTTTGTGTAACGTCACTTGTTTTGTTTAAATTTAGTTTTTTGGTAACTTTTCAGTTGTTTTTGTTTGTTTTGTTTTTATTTGATTGTTTAGGTTTGTTTTATTCAAGGCTGAAATAAAATATAAATATTAGTATAACTGATGTATAACTTAAAATTAGAACTTCAATTAAAACAAAATTTAGTACTTCACTAAATATATGTATGTGTGTATTTTATATATATATATATATATATATATATATATATATATATATATATATATATATATATATATATATATATATATATATATATATATATATATGTATGTGTGTGTGTATGTATGTATGTATGTGTATATATATATATATAGAGAGAGAGAGAGAGAGAGAGAGAGAGAAATGTAAAGAGCAAAAGACAAAAAAATTAATTAAAATGAAAACTTAAAATATAAAAATAAAAGCTCATTTTAAATTTTATTAAATTCTATAATAGTACATAAATAGTACTGATATAATAAATAATTATAGAATAAACGCCTAGTTTGATTTTGTTTTTTCAACCTAAGAAATATGACCTTTTTTTTTTTTTTTTTTTTTTTTTTTTTCCTTTTTAGAAAATATTACATAACTGATAACCTGTGTCTTTTTAGGGCTGATGAACAAGCCGCCCTCCCTGCACTCCAGCTCCTCTGACTCCGCCCTCCCAGCCATCTGCAAAGATCTGATTGGCTCTGCCGTTGCTCGTCTGCGCTCGTCCTGCCAATCGGCCGAGGAGAACGAAAGCTTGGCCGACCAACTGGCCCTGGATCTGCTGGCGGTTCACCGCGCCGTGAGGTCCATCGCAGACCTCTACGAGCACCTTGACGACGACAGTCAGGAGAACCGTAAGCATCAGAACGTCTTTAACAAACCTAAATCAACAAAGCCATTCATCAGTGTCAATATTCAGCTCGATATGAATGCACAAGACCTGTGTCATCACAGCGCTCACAAAGAGCTTCATTTCGTTCTGTTTGTGTGTATGTGAGCAGTGTTTGCCTGCAGTACTGAAGCCCAGACTCATCTAGTGAAGGCCACGTCTGCTGTTGAAAGAGCTGTGTTCATTACCATGCACTGGGTCTCCAGTATTAAGCCCAGCTCTGATTCAGTGTCTCAGAGAGCTGAGGAGCTTAAGACGGAGGTCAAGAAAATCGGAGGCTACCTTCAGTTGCTCATTCAGGTGCTCATTACTGTTCATAGTCAAATAATAAAACGGCTGCTGCATTTATGTGATGCTTTTAGCTCTGTAGGGGGACCATAGAAAAAATAAAAATGCAGCATCCTTATCTAAAATAATGTAATCATTATTTATTAATAATGTTAATATTGTTTCTTTAATTTAGAGTAATTAAACATTTAATTCAAGGCATTTATAATACTACTACTACTACTACCACTAATAATATTATTGAGTGTATTTACCAACATTTTGACATTATTATATATATATTTTTACATTTAATTTAAACTGATTGAGTGGTTTAAATTTACCTGTATGTAGTAGTAAAATGCATTTGCCACCACTTGTACACCTTAATTAAGTCAATTTATAAAAAAATATAATTAAATGTCTATATGTTGGCCGGCATTCAATAATAATAATAATAATCATAATAATAATAATAATAATAATAATAATAATTTAATTTCAGTTGTAATTTATTTTAATAATTGTAATAATAATAAAAATGATAATAATATTTAAGTAAATTAAAAATTAAAATAATTTATTATTATTATTATTATTATTTTTATTATTTACAAACATTTACACATTAAGTGATTTAAATTTACCTGTATGTAGTAGTAAAATGCATTTGTCAATCACTTGTATACCCTAATATTTCTTAAAAAGGTTTACTTAATAAATTAAATTTAACAAATATTATACAAGTGATGAACATACTCAGTCAGTTTATATCAAATAAAAAATATTATGAAATGTCTATATGTTGGTAAATACACCTAATAATAATAATAATAATAATAATAATAATAATAACAACAATAACAATAAAAAATAATTAATTTTAATTGATTAATTTATTTAAATATTAATAATAATAGTAATAAAAATAATAATAATATTTAAATAAATTAAACAATTATAATTCAATTATTTATTATCAATATTATTATTTAAATAAGTAATATCACTTGCACACCTTAATATTTCTTTTAAAAAATTATCAATTAGTACAAAATATTGTACAAGTGATTAAAATATTCTCATATACCAGTTTATATCAAATTAAAAATATAATGAAATGTTTGCATTTTGGTAAATACACTTAATAATACTAATAATAATTAATACATTCTTTAAACAAACAAATTATAGAAATGATAAATAATAATAATAAATTCTTTCATTTTAAGTGTTTATTTAAATAACGTTGTTGTTGTTGTTGTTATTATTATTATTATTATTATTATTATTATTATTATTTACAAACATTTAGACATTGAGTGGTTTAAATTTGTATGTAGTACTAAAATGCATTTGTTAATCACATGTATACCTTAATACCTTTAAAAAAAATAATAATTAATAAATAAAATTTAAGAAATATATAAATACTTAACATGCATTTTACTACTACATGTAGGCAAATTTAAACCACTCAATCAATTTATATCAAATAAAAATATAATGTCTAAAGGTTGGTAAATACACTCAATAATAATAATAATAATAATAATAATTGTTGTTGTTGTTATTATTATTATTGTTATTATTATTATTATTATTATTATTATTATTATGTTGATTTGTGTAATATTCTGTTTTGAGGGCTTTTACTTGGTTTGGTGTGGAGTTTTTTTTTTTTTTTTTTTTTCTTTTCTTTTCTTTTGTTTATGTTTATGTTTATGTATTTTTTTATTTTAATTTTTTTATTATTCTTATTATTATTATTATTTTAATTTTTTTTCTTTTTTATTTAAATCTTTTCTGGGTTTGTTTGATTTTGCTTTAGGTTTTTAGTTTTTGTTTGGCTTTTTTTTTTTCGTTTTTTTTGGGGGGTTGATTTTGTTTGGTGTGGTTTTCGTCTGTTCTTGTTTGGTTTATTGTATTAAAAAACGTAAAATATATATATTTAAAATGTATATAAAATATATTTATATATATATTATGTAAAAATAGAAAATATATTTATATTTTATTTAAAAAAAAAAATATGATAATTGGGTTTATTTAATAAAACTTGCTTGTTTTATTTGTTATTTGTTTTTATTTAGTTAGTTTTAGTGTTTTGTTTGGTTTTGCTTTTTTGCTTTTTTTTTTTTTTTTTTTTTTTTTAATTTTTGGTAAAAGCCTTACAAGAGCGTTGGTCTTCCTGCGTTCTGGTCTTTCAGGGCTGTGACTCTGAGATCTCCTCCATGGTAACAGAGGCCCAGAGGAGGGTTGCTGAGTGTATGAACACACTTCTCAAAACCATCGGTTTTCTGGCGGCAGCGAATGGGACAGATCTTCATTTGACTGAACACGGTTCAGAAATCATAGACAACGTGGGTGTATTTCTTTCGCAATAGCTGACGTTTACAACCCAATAGTAGTTTTAACATTAAAAACCAGTCCGAATCAAAAATTCAACACCATTTTCTTTCTCTCTAGAGATCAGTTGTGGATTCGTTGCGGGACGGGATGCGTCAGAGTGTGACCGATCTTCTCCTCATAGGTCAGAGGATCACTACAGACATGCATCGAGATCTTTCATCTACTAATATACCGGTAAATTCTCTTAAATAATCCATTTTATAAATGACTTGGAATATTTTTTTTATTCAATTAATACTGTAAATGAACGTATAACGTGTTTATAACAGATATAAATGTATACTTTAATATGACTTTATCATATATTGCACAGATTCAGAAATCCAACGTGATGGATGTGGCCAGCACTCTGCAGAGCTACTTTCGCTGCTGTTTGTCGGTACGCCTTACAAACAGCTGTTGTTTGTCACTGAGGGTAAAATGTTTTGGATTGATGACTGGCCCAACAATGACTGAGGGGGATGGCGCTTGTAAAACGCCGAACCTGAGCGGTCTTATCGCACGTCTTGGGTCGTTCTGCTGTTTACGAAATAAATGGTTTGAGTGGAGTGTCATCTGTCACCTTAATGTGGCTGTAACTGTTATCTTCGATACACAAACTACAGCCTCGTTGTTATTGTTCAGCAAGAGAATGGGATGCTGGGATAAGGAGAAATGGATGCATCCCACCTGCTCAGACCCAGCCACCGTACCTAAACCCTTTAGTCTAAAACAAATGAGATAACAAGAAATATGTATATATTTATTTATATTAAAGTATTTAGTATTTATTTAAGTTTTATATGTTTTTTTAAAATTTCCATTTTCTGTTTGTTGTTGATTGTTTTTTTTGGTGGGGAGGTTGTTTGGTTTTGGTTTGGCTTTGCTTTTGATTCGTTTTTATGTAGTTTTTTTTGTTTTTAATATTCTATTTTTTGGGGTTGTCGTTTTGGTTTTTTTGGGGTTTTTTTGTGTGGTTTTGGTTTTGTTCTGTTTTTTGTTTAGTTTTTTGTTTTTAATCTGTTTTTGGGGTTTGGTTTGGTTTTGTCTTGTTTGTATTTTGTCTTTAATATTTTGTTTTTTTTTGTGGTTTTGTTTCTTTTTTTTAGTTAGTTTTTTTGTTTTTAATATTGTGTTTTTTTGTTTTTTTTTTTTCATTTTTACTTTTCTGCTTTGAGGGTTTTGGCTTGGTTATTTCGTTTATATTTAGTTTTTTGTTTTTAATATTCTGGTTTTGGGGTTTTGTTTGGTTCGATCTGGTTTGGGTTTGTTTAGTTTTTATTTTGTTTTTTTGTTTTTACTTTTCTGTTTTGGGGGTTTGGTTTGGTGTGGTTTTGTTTTTATTTAGGGTTTTGTTTTAACGTCTGTTTTGGAGATATTGTTTGGTTTGTGGTTTTGCTTTCTTTTTTTGTTTCGTTTTTATTAGTTTTTTTTTTTATTTAATCTGTTTTTGGGGTTTGGTTTTGTCTTGTTTGTATTTCGTTTTTTTGTTATTAATATTCTGTTTTGGGTGTTTGTTTTTTTTTGGTTTTGTTTCTTTTTTTGTTTTTAATATTTTATTTTGGGGTTTTGTTTGATTTGGTTTGGTGTGGTTTTGGTTTGTTTGTATTTTGATGCATTTTTTAGTTTTTGTTAATGTAGCTATTTTTATTTATTTTTAAGTCTTTTTTGGGTTTGTTTGATTTTACTTTGGGCTTTTAGATTTTGTTTGGCTTTTTTGTTCTTGGTTTTTTTTTTTTTTTTTTTTTTTTTTTTTTGAGGGTTGGTTTTGTTTGGTCTGGTTTCAGTTTTTGTTTATTTAATTTTTGTTTTTATTTGTTTTTTGTTTTTTTTTGGTTGTTTTGGTTTTTGCTTTAATATTCTGTTTTGGGGGTTTTGTTTTGTTTTGTTTTGTTTGGTGTGGTTTCGTTTTGTTTGTTTTTTCTTAATGTAAGTTCTTTTTGTTAATGTAGTTTTTTTTTTTGTTTTTTTTTTTTTTTTCCATTTTGTCTTTTCTGGTTTTTTTTTCTGTTTGTTTTTTTTTTTGTTTTGCTTTGGGCTTTTAGTTTTTGCTTGGCTTTTTTTTTTTTTTTTTTTTTTTTTTTTTGTTTTGTTTTTTTGAGGGTTGGTTTTGTTTAGTATGGTTTTGGTCTGGTTTAGTTATGCTATTTAGATTTTATGTTTTGTTTTTATTTCAGTTTTTAGTTTTAGTTTTGCTTTGGGTTTTGTTCAGTTTTTGTTTGGTTTGTTTGAGTTTAAGTTTCTGTTTTGGGGGGTTTTGTTTGGTTTTGGTTTCAATTGTATTTAGTTTTTATGTTTTTAATATTCTGTTTTGGGGAATTTTGTTTGTTTTGTGTAATTTTTTTTTTTTTTTTTTTTTATGTTTATTAGATTTTGCTTTGGACTTTTAGTTTTTGTCTGTCCTTTTTTTTTTTTGTTGGGGGTTGGTTTTGTTTGGTGTAGTTTTGGTCCGATTTGGTGGTTTTATTTATTGTTTTAATTTGTTTTATGTTTTGTTTTATTTTATGCTTTTGTTTGAGTTTTTTTTGTTTCCCTTTAATAGATGTGTGTACATCTGCTCTTTCACAGGAGAGGTCAGGCTGCTCTGCTGAGGATCGTTCAGAGGATGATGAAGGCTCAGACTTGTGTGCAATTCAGAACACAACTGCTAAACTCCTCACGCTAAACCAGGCGATCAAAGATCTCCACTCGTCTCTGTTGTGCTCTCTAAAGGGTACTACATTCTTTCCACAATAGCATTCATATGAAACACATTTCTCAGCTGTGACAAATATGTTACATGACTTTATTTTATTAATGTGTAATACAGGGAGGGGCAGCGACGCTGGCCTTAGTCAGACGATACAGTGCCTGTCCAAGACGATTGATGATATCATCAACGGCATTCCACGCGGAATGGCTGGAAGACGTTCTGACAGTCTTCAGCTTCCATGTGAGAAGAACATCATGGCCGCCCGAGATCAAGTGCACTCAGCGCTGCAGGCTTTGACAGCGGCGTTTGATGAATGCACAGACGGAATCAAGATGCTGGACACAGATGGAGAGTTTGTTCAACCAGGTTATGGCAGCAGAAATCGAACCGTCCCTAAAGTTGTGTATTCTCTTTCCTCAGGCATTAGCGCGTGTTCCAGAGATGCCCGCTGGGTGTGATTTGGATAGCCACAGTTTGAAGTGGTACTAGTTATGTATATAACTATATTTGATATAATGGTTAATGCTACAGTTGGCTCACATTGTTTTGATGTATTTACAGTATGCACTCATTCAGGCCTACATTATTTTGTACGACCTGTAGATTTAACTGTAGGATTTTAAAGAAAGACTTAAGAGTATAACTTATGAAGTGGGGTTTCTGTGTATTTTGCAAGTGATCAAGCACCTAAGTCTTTTATTACTCATGCAGGAAATACTTCTTCTGGAATATATTTGCACTTGAAACCTTTGCACAGGCTTGGACGCACTGGTATTTTCATGTCGTTTGCATGGAGACATGATTTTTAGCATTTGCAGTGCCGTTTACTCTGGATCATGTAATTGTTCCACACTAATTTATACTTTCAATAATAAACACTCACTGGGAAAATAAGTCTGGTGTCCTGTTTAAACATAATTCCACATTGCTTGCCTTTTCCATTTTTCTCTATACAAAACTTTTTCTTTTTCTTTTTAAAGGTTGGAATAATGTTTTTTTTTCTTGGTTAAAACTGGAATCCTTTGGAAAATGGTTCATTTACAGTGTCAGTATTTTTTTTTTTGTTTCAGTTTCTTGACAGATATGGTAGTTATGTGTTGTATGATGTTGTACTTGATCTTATTTTTTAATTGTCTTCCACAGAAATGTTTTACATTCAGCCAACACATGACGTACCAGTTACGTAACTTATTGGTACTTTTTAGTAATTTCATGACTTACTAATGTAAACAGGACGTAGCATGCTTGTAATTTCATTTCCATTAAATTACCAACTCACAATGTCTTCTGTACAAACTTTTATGGTCATAAGATAACCAAAAATGTTCCAGTTACATAATGTATTCATAATACTTTATTAATTTCATGACTTATTGGCAACGTCACTGCAAAATCATAAGTCCGTACTTTGTTACCATCAAATTGCACGTTATTTTCATGTGTTCTGATGACTAGAATTTGCTATTTAAAGCGTGTAAATAAACATCAGTGAAAAGTTACATATTTGCTTAAAGATAAAATGTGTTTCTTTTTAACAAGTCAAATAATATGGAGTTTCCACCAGGGTTGCCAGATTTTCACAACAAAACCTGCCTGATTGCTTCTCAAAAGTAGCCAAATTACATTTTGAGGGGGGTTCTGGGGGCTAAAATACAATTTTTGGTGGGGTTCCCCTGGTGAAATTTGCAATCCAGGGGCTAAATATCACGTTATTGGGGTCACTTCAATCCACAGACATGAAAAACAACCTGCAGCAAAAGTGTGACTAGGCAACACTGGTATCCACCTTATTGTTCAACAGCTAAAAATAGCTTGACACGGATGAGTCCGGAAGCCAGACCAGGGAGGGGTCCCTTGGTAAAAATTGTGTCCCTGGGGGTCAGGGTTGCCAGGTTTTCACAACAAAACCTGCCCAATTGCTACTTAAAACTAGTCTAAAACTAGCCCAAACGCGTTTCGGTCCCCTGGTAAAAATCGTGTTTTGGGGGGTAAAATACGCTTATGGCAGTGTTCCTTGGAAAAATTTGCATTCCAGGGGCTAAAAATTACTTTATTGGTTTTGCTTTAACCCGCAAACATGAAAAACAACCCACGGCAACAGTGTTAAAGTAGTCCAATTCCATAGGAAAACCATGGACTTGGCAACACTGCTATCCACCTCGTATTTCAACACGGAAATAAGCTTATGGGTGAGACTTCCAGTTCATTAACCACTCTAGAGAAATAATGAGAAGAATTACAACGTGCAGTAAGCGGTAAACGGTAAAACTGTTTGTACTACAAACCAGTGTGCTCATAATGAAGATAATGCCAGATCAGGGTTGCCAGATTTTCACAACAGAACCTGCCCAATTGCTACTTAAAACTAGCCCAAAACTTATATGAATTATATATCACATCATTGGAGTCGCTTCAACCTGCAGATATGAAAAACAACCTGCAGCAACAGTGTTAAAGTAGACCAGTTCCACAGGAAAACTATGGACTTGGCAACACTGGTATCCACCTTATTCTTCAACAGCTAAAAAAAAAAAATATCTGGACACGGGTAAGTCTGGAAGCCAGAGCAGGGTTGCTTTTTTTTTTACAACAAAACCTGCCCGATTGCTACTTAAAAGTAGCCTAATCATGTTTCAAGGGGGGGTCCCCTGTTAAAAATCGCATTACGGGAGATAAAATGCACGTTTTTTGGCGGGATTCTCCTGATAAAATTAGCATTCCAATGGCTAAATATTACGTTATTGGGGTTGCTTCAACAGTGATAAAGTAGCCCAATTCCACGGAAAACAATGGATTTGGCAACACTGGTATCCACCTTATTCTTCAACGCGGAATTAAGGGCGAGACTTCCGGTTCATTAGCCGCTATAGTTAAATAACGAGAGGGATAACAATGTGCAGTAAACGGTAAACCAGTGTGTTCATAATTAAGATGATACATTAAGATAATATGGGAAGACACACCAATTTGCAATATCAAGCAGCAAAACAAGCTGTTTTGTACAGCTAAAAATAGCTGGACACGGATGAGACCAGAAGCCACACCCATAAAACTAAGAAATGGCAAAAATAAGGTGGATATGGTCTTTATGATGGTTTTAGTAATTTTTTGGTGTGTGTTTTTCTATTATTATTTTATAAATAAATAAATAAACAGTTTTTAGGTTAAATTAAATAAAAACGAGAACTGTTGCAATGGCAACTAGCTGAAAATACGTTTTATTTATTTATTTTTCCATTTTATTTATTTATGGTTTTACTTTTAGTTTCCTATAATAACCCTAGACGTCACAAGATTATTTATTATTCGAATTAGTTATTAGAGTAGTGTTGAAATTCTAAAAGCCAATACTGTAACATGTAAAATTGAATATTTTTTCTCATTTCAGTTTATTCTCACTGTTTTTGACGAGCTGTGGCCAATAAATATTGATTTGTATACACCGTAAACTTAGCTGCTTACATAAACTGACATAAATCCAAAGTCAAAGTAATTTTTTGAACTGACCACTAAAACGCAAATCTTTTTAATGCTCACAAATTCTAATGTAAAAGTTGTGCTGATGGTGAGGGGAGTGGCGGGAACTGCTTTCTGTTGTAGAGCGGGAGGCGCGCGCTGCCTCTCATGATCTCACACAGGAGTTCCTCACAACACTTCCAACGGAAAACGGGTGGACGGTTTGCTAAACTGCACTCTTCGGGATAAAATATTACATTTATGATCTTCGACTATAACTTTACCTCATATTCAGGTGATAGACGGGTTTATTCAGTTTTTATATACATATTAATGAAATATTTGACGTTTCTGCTCGAGATGAAGTGAAGTAATGCTCTGTGAACTTTTTCGTTGAACGTGTTTAATAATTTTCCTTATGAAAAGTTCAATTTGTGTCACTGTTAATGAGTATTTTGTCTACAGGATGAATCTGTTGAAAATGATTTGCTCCAGCGTGATTGTAAGTAATCCATAATACAAAATACGTTTAAGTTAAATATTTAACGTTTTCCTTATGTGAATACTCATGTTGATATATGATAACAAATGCTCATATCATATATTAAATACCTCTTTGAATTGAATTAATATTGTTTTTATATAATCACAAACCTTTTTTCCCAAGGTCCTCATTCATCACTGCATGGAAAAAGGTAATCATAGCATTTCAAAGTGTAATTGTTTAAATAAAACATGTCAGATATAATCATGCAGGACTGATTTAGGTTATAATCCTCTTACTAACAGATGTTAATATGAAAGATACGATCTGTAACTCAATCCAAAGGAGAGTTTGAAATCACATGGACAGATTTTAATGTACAAGGCTATATGTGTTTGTCAATAAAAATACTCCTGTGTTTACAGCGGAGAGCAAAACCCAGCTTACACATGATGACTATTACCCTGAATATGTGCCAGATCGACAGCCGTGGCAAGTTGCCAGCAGCCTCTGCCTCCAGCGTTCAGGGACATTGGTGGTGGTATCCAATGCTGAAGAGATTCAAAAGCTGAACACTTTTCTACGATCCCTTAATATCACCCAACCCGTATGGATAGAAAGTGCACGCATGTTCCAAAAACGTGGTGAGCACCGACTATATTCCCTGCACGCCTCAAATTTGCTACAATAGCAATGTTGTTCTTTTATAAACATTACAGATTGTTTTCCAGGTCCTACAGACATATACATATTGGAATTTCCAGTGCGTCCGCACCGCAAATCGGCTCACCTCCACCACAGGTTCCCTAAAATGGAAGCGCTTACGGTTTGCGTTCACCTCCAGCTTGATCCCAAATGCAGGGGACTTTCCACAGTCTTCTCGTACGCCGTTGAATTGTTCATTAAAGAATTCCAACTCCAAGTGCGAATCACCGGGAACGAATCGGTCCAGCTTGCATTGTTGGTGCATGGTTCGAACAGCACCTACATAACTGGCTTTCCCAATGATGCCGCATGGCACTTTATATGCACAAGTTGGGACGGGAATAGCGGGAAGTGGGTCATTTGGGTGGATGGAATAGTTGTGGGTTCTGGGATTTACCTCAACTCGATCGGTCACATCGGAGGTGGTGGACTTTTCATTATTGGACAAGACCAGGATACCTACGGAGGCTACAACGGGGACAAGGCGCTTTGTGGGAGCGTTACGCAGTTGTACATGTGGGATCGTTTGCTGGTTGACTCTGAAATCCAAAGCATGGAAAAACATTGCTCACCAGTCCCTTCTGGTTTGTTCTTCAAATGGAACGAGTCCTCATTGGAAATAGAGATGTCCCTGCAGACACACAGAGGAAGCTCGCCATGTCAAGGTAGAGTCGGTGGTGGTTTTGCACCTCACGTCTTCGCATAATAACATCCACTCTCCCACAAATGCGATTGGACACTGAGATGGTTGTAAATATTTCATCTGTGCGGTAATGCTGAGACCCACCCTTCATAATATATCCTTCATCACATGAGTCATGGACCTAGAGTTCCTTACTCTTTTTTGAAAAGAGGACACATGGTCTTTAAAGACTTGGAAAGCTGGAGAACTATGACTCATGATGACGTCTTCAAATTGGCAGACTAGAAACAAACTTGGGTTTCCGGCTGCTCGGCACCAGACAGATGAATTGGCTGCAAAAGATTAATTTTCTGCTAAACTAGTTTTTGTTCTCATTTCTTAATAGGTTCCAAAATCCGACCACAAGACCAGCTTGTCATTTCAGGGTCGGATCTGAGTTTGCATCACAATTTTTCCAGCTTTTCTCACAAGACCTGTGTAACCTTTGACCCTGCAAGTGGAAGAACCATTAATGACTCTTGTACTACACACAGAGGAAGTGTTTGCCTTTTCCCAAAAGGTGATCACCTGCTTTATTGAAGATCCAGTGTAATGCAAGTAGTGACAGATTTTTTCTTGAGTGAAACGGATTAGCTAAAAATAAATAAAATGTAGTGTGGGACTTGGTTCTATCCATCGGTTATTGATTGGATGAAGGCAGATTTGAATGTGAGAAAGGGGTGGGATTTAAGCAGACTAAGTGATTGGAGAAGAGAAGATTGTTACAATGAATATTATGAAATTTAATTAATAATTATGAGCTCAGCTTAAAAAATAGAAGAAATGTTTAGATAATGCACTCAAAATAAAATCAACTACATGCATTAAAAAAAAAAAAAACATATATATATATAAAATATATCATTATAAGGACATTTCGGTGCTCCAAACTGCAGCGTAAAAGTTTGCAAATGCAAATTATTTTAAGATTTACAGTGCATGCAACAACGTGATGTCCGATTAATGGAAAAATGATTCTTATGAACCTGTTTTTTTAATTGAGGCCATCAAAAAGATTTGCGAAAAACAAACTCTGAACTCGCTTGTGAGCTTGCAATGTGAATCAGGGTCTCTTAGTGAATTGTTTAGAATATTACTGAGTTCACAATAATGATTAGCTGAACTGAGTCTTTTTTTTAGTTATGTCCTATTAAAAATTAAATAGGAACCATTATTGTGTTGTATGCTTTTAGTATGTGAGACATTTATTCACTGTTTTTTCATATGAAAATTTGTAGGTAAAGAGTCATATTCACTGTATATTGTGTTTTAAGAACTAGTGACTCCCTCTTTTTTTTGGTTTGTGTGTTTTGTTGTTTTGATTTTACTATCTTTTGCTTTTATGTTATTTTTTGTTGTGTTGTTTTGTTTTTGTTGTGTTTTGTCATCTTTTGCATTTTTGTTTTGTTTCATATTAAATTTTGTTTTGTTATTTTGTTTTTATTGCTTTTTGTGTGGAGTTTTGTTGTGTTTGATCTTTTGCATTTTTGTTTTATGTTCATTTTTGTTTTGTTGTTTTGTGTAAAGTTTTGTGGTGTTTTGTTATCTTTTTAATCTTTGTTTTGTGTTTTATGTTAATTTTTGTTTTGTTGTTTTTGCTGTTTTGTTGTGATTTGTTATCTTTTGCATTTTTGTTTTGTTAATTTTTGTTGTTTTGCATGGAGTTTTGATGTGTTTTATTATATTTTGGATTTTATTTGTGTTTTATGTTAATTTTTGTTTTGTTGTTTTTGTTGTAATTTGTGTGGAGTTTTATTGTTTTGTTATCTTTAGCTTTTCTTTAGCATTGTGTTTTATGTTAATTTTTGTTTTGTTTTTTTTGTGTTTTGTTATCTTTTGCATTTTATTTTGTGTTTATGTTCATTATTCGTTTTGTTGTTTTGTTTTTGTGTGGAGTTTGCCACCCTTTTTTGTTTTGTGATTTTGTTGTTGTTTCGGTTTGGGTTTGTTTTGTTATGTTTTCTTTTCTTTTGCATTTTTGTTTTGTGTTTTATGTCATTTTTGTTTTGTTGTTTTGTTATCTTTTGCATTTTTGTTGTGTTTTGTTATTTTTTTGTTGTGTTTTGTTATCTTTTGAATTTTATTTTGTGTTTTATGTTCATTTTTGTTTTGTTCTGTTTGTTGTTATCTTGTTTTGTTTTTGCCGTTTTGTGTTGAGTTTTGTTATCTTTTGCATTTTTGTTTTGTTTTATGTTTTTTTGCTGTGGTTTGTGTGGAGTTTCGTAGTGTTTTGTTATCTTTAGCATTTTTGTTTTGTGTTTTATGATAATTTTTGTTTTGTCATCTTTTGCATATTTTTGTTGTTTAATTTTGTTTTAGTTGTTTGTTTTTTGTGCATTTTGTTTTGTTGTGTCTTGTTATCTTTTGCATTTTTGTTTTGTGTTTTGTTATTTATTTGTTGTTGTTTCATTATATTTTGTTGTCTTTTGTTATCTTTTGCATTTTATTTTATGCTCATTTTTTTGTCGTTTTATTTTTATTGTGTTTTGTGTGGGGTTTGTTATTTTGCAGTTTGTTTTGTGTTTTGTGATTTTTGTTGTTGTTTCAGTTTGTTTTTGTTTAGTTGTGTTTTGTTATCTTTAGCATTTTTGTTTTGTCTTAATTTTTGTTTTATCTTTTGCAATTTTGTTGTTTTCTGTTGTTTTGTTCTGTTTTTGTTGTGTTTTGTTATCTTTAGCATTTTTGTTTTGTGTTAATTTTTGTTTTATCTTTTGCAATTTTGTTGTTTTTTTGTTGTTTTGTTCTGTTTTTGTTGTGTTTTGTTATCTTTTGCATATTGTTTTGTTGTTTCATTTTGTTTTTGTTTTGATGTGTTTTGTTATCATTTACATTTTTGTTTTGTTTCATGTTCATTTTTGTTTTGTTTTGTGTGGAGTTTTGTTGCGTTTTGTGTGGAGTTTTGTTGCGTTTTGTTATCTTTTGCGTTTTTTTGTTTTGTTTTTGTTTTGTCTCGAGCCCTAAAAATGCAGTTTTTTTGTGCATCACACCATGTGTCATAATCCAATCTTCTTTCTTCATTTCAGAGCAGCTGGACTTTGGTTTTCCTGGAACCTCGTTCTTCTCACAAGTCAGTGATGAGATTCATTCCAAACCTGTGAGTTAGACAGAGCTCATGGCTGGTTTTTATTAAATTCACTATAAACATACACTACAAAGATCCAAAAACAGTCACTTAGACATTCAATGTAAATGTCTAATGACTTGAACTTACATTACATTCCTCTTTCTTTACAGGATACAAATGCAACCTTACTCCCTGAGAATGATCTGACTCGTCATGTATCCCTCTTGAGTGCCATATTGAAAGTTATGGATAGCAAAGCAGACATCCTCACACATTCTGATCTTCTGTACCTCACAGAGACTATTGAAAAGGCCACTGAACTCAATAAAATAACCGTTCCCACTGAAGTCTTCGTATCTATCATACGCAATTGCTTAGAACTAGTCAGCAGGCTTATGAACCCTGATATGGCTGAACAATGGGAGGATTTGATAGCACAAGGGGTATGTTGTGAGTTTCAAATAGGTCCTAACCTGCTCTTCTAGAACTAAATCCTCTAAAAAGTGGGCGGTGATTTTTCTGTCAAGTTTATGTGTCTGTTTCCTGTATTTTCTTAGAATCACCTTGGACCGTTGACAATGGTGGAGAACATTGACAAGCTCCTGTGTACGCTGGCGGATGCTCTGTGGAGCGAGCGCAAAAGCTTCACAATGACAACAAAGAACATGGGTACAGTGTTTTTCCCGTTAATTAGCACAACTATGAAGTATCATCTCTGACCTCTGAAAAATCAGTATTTCAGAGTCAATATTTGTTTTCTTAAGAGGTAGACTAATAAAGATAAACCCCTCTTCTGTCATTGTTTTCAAGTAGTTATTACCATTTTGCAATGGCAATTTTGGTTGTCCCGCCATAAAAAACTATACAAACAGTGATGAGTTTTTATTATGCTGAGAGTCATGAGATCAATTGCTTCCTCAGATATTCATCTGGAGCCGCGGAGTCTGACGCAGATAACATGCGGTTGTGTGTTCAAGCCCTCGATTCACGGCGGTCAGTTCGGCAGCCGTGATGAGATCCTTATACCAGAGTCAGAAATGCAGAGAATCTTTTCTCTGGGTGAGCTAAGAAGGGCTTTTGGGTAGTTTGTTTATTTCTACAGACATCTTAAAGGGATATTTTGCTCAAAAATGAATATTACCCCATGAATTACTCACTCTCAAGTAGGGCTGGGTGATACAGGCAAAAAAAATGATCACAATAATTTTTTTCATATCAGTCAATATCGATAATTATCACAATAAATGTCAAATCTTTATTTCTTTTAAGTTTGAAGTCAGATTTTTGCTCCAAAGTGAAAGGTGTAGAAACCAGACTATTAATTTTCCTTAACAACAATAAATATCTAAATAGAAAAATTAATTAATTAAAATTAATTTCTTCAAATGAAGAAACAGTTTTGGGTTGTCTGATAATGATAACGATAATAATAATAATAATAATATAACTTTTTTTGTCTCTTAGAAATGCACATTTGATATGAGCTTGAGGATGCAGAGGTAAATGTTTGTTCATTATCAATCAGTAACATCTGTAAAAATTGTAGCAACCTTAGCTTTATATGCTTAAATTTATTCTTATTCTTATTTTTTTTATTTATTTTTTTAAATTAAGCATTGGTCTCCCATAGTAGCAAGCATACATTTTAAATCATGATAAACACAGTTAAAACCACACATAATGGTACCTCAATACCATGGTAAAAATATAACTACATGGTTTTATGGGTAGCCTATTTGTATGAAAAACGGTGGTCTAAAAACATTCACTATAAATGCACACGTGCTACGGCTTAATCACAAATACACACATACTATAATATATACCATTACTCCTGTAATAAAATTCAGTGTGATTATCCCACATTGCTGCCACAATACCATGGTGCAGTGAGTGTTACTACAGTAAATCCATGGTAAATGATGGCGATGTGTAGACTGAAAAGCCTTCTGACTCTCTCGTTACACACAGCTTTAAACTAGTTTGGATCACAGAGTCATTTGTGTTCATCGCTGAATTCAAGTGTTTCACACTGGATCTCACAGCGCTGTTTAGTGCTCGCGTGACGGAGTAAATGCATCCTCTCTAGTGAGCTTGTGCAGCGCTGCAGTTTGAACTTTGGTCCAAATGGATAAATGGTCCGTGTTTCGTTCCGCTTTTGGCACATAAAAAGTATATCGAACATTTATCAAAGTTTTCATATCTTTTTATCGAGGAAAATTATATTGTGATAATTATCATTATCGAATTATCGCCCAGCCCTACTCTCAAGCCATACTAGATGTATATGACTTTCTTCTTTCGGATGGATACAGTCAGAGTTATGTTAAAAAAATGTCCTGGCTCTTCTAAGCTTTATAATGGCAGTGAATGGCTGTTGAAATTTTGCAGCCCCATCAAGTGCATCCATCCATCATAAAAAATGCTCCACATGGCATGGGGGTTAATAAAGGCCTTCTGAGGTGAATCAATGCATTTGTATATATAAAAAAAAAAAAAAATCTATATTTAAAATTTTATAAACCGTAATCATACACTCTAAAAAATGCTGGGCTCTTTTTTTTTCACCCAAATGCTGGGTTCAGCCCGTAATAATAAATGTTCATCTTTAGATTATTGCTGTTGCCTCTAGTAATTCTGTGTGTGTTTTTGTAAGTCCCAATCCATTTTAACCCAGCAATCTAATATATTTTACAGTAGTTGTCAACAATAGTTGACTTAAATAAAACAACCCAGCATGTTTGGTGAAAACATTTAACCCAAACAGCTGGGTCAAAATAACCCAGCATGTGTTCTGTCCAATATTTACCCAGCGCTGGGTTGCCAAATAACCCAAGTTGGGTTGTTTTCAACCCAGCATTTTCCGCTAACTGTTGTACGCATGTTCATGAAAGAGCGGCATTGAAGTGGATGATGCAGTACGTAGGCTATGCTCACAAAGGAAAGCAAAGGAAACCTCTTGGCTTATATCGAAATCCTCCAACATTTTTCTATACAGTCCTCGTTTTGTACTTCTAATTTGTGACTGGTGATTTGTTTTGTGCTCCTTTATGTTTCAGCGTTAATCACTTCTCACCAGAGCTAACACTACACCTACGTCCTACGTCATCCGCTGGAACGCCACTCTCTCGTGAACACGTACGCGTCAGTTAGCGTTAGCTAGAGATTACAGTCTATAAAGTTATAAATATGAATATTTTTCTTACACAAATACATTGATTTGCTTCAAAAGGCCTTTATTAACCCCCCGGAGCAGTGTGGAGTGCTTTTTATGATGGATAGACGCACTTTTTTGGGCTTCAAAATCTCAGCAGCCATTCGCTGCCATTATAAAGCTTGAAAGAGCCAGGACATTTTTTATTATAACTTTGATTGTATTCATCTGAAAGAATAAAGTCATATACACCTAAGATGGTTTGAGGGTGAGTAAATCATGGGGTAATTTTTATTTTAGGGTGAACTATCACTTTAATAATAAGCAACTGTTTGCTAATATTACTTGACAGGCCACAAGGAAGTGATGCTCATTCATACCTACTACAGTAACCTGTTAGACATCTTGTCCAGACTGGAGGTGAAATCCCTTGCTGACCAACAGGCAGACAAGAGGTTAGCATGAGCCTGATGCATTTTCTACACCAATATTAACATTTGACTGCCGACATGATGCATTGTTGTAATGCTGTTTTTTCTTTTCTTTACATTTATTTGCAGGCATCACACTGGTCGGCTGTCCACAGCAGTAATCTCAGCAACAGTGCGGGATGTTTCCAGGGCAGAAAATGTTCCTGTCTCTGTCCAGTATACCTTATCCTCTGTGATTATGGTAAAAAGACTCTTTTAAAATGTTTAAAGGAGTGCATATCTTCGATTAGCCTCTTATACAGGGTTATTATCAATAACTAAAACTAAAACCATAAAAAATGTGTTGTGAAGAATAAAATAAACGTTAACTGAAAAAGTATTCTTTTTTTTTCTTATTTTCATTTAGTGTAACTTCACTAAAATACAAAAAAATGCAACGAAAATAAAACGAAAATGAAATAATGATAAACTATGTAAAAAAGTTTTTTTTAAAAAGCTAACAAAAATGACTAGTTAGTAATGTTTAATTAAAATCAAAGTGAAAACATAAACAGAAAATAGGAAAGTAAAACTGTGATAGTTTTATATTGTATAAGAATAGTAATTGTTCCTTTTTTCTTCTTTAGGCCGAGTATTCCAGACAAGTGACTCCTGTCTGTGTCTTTTGGAATATCATGTAAGTGAACATAATCCTGTTACAAAACTGCTAACAGATGTTATGTCGTATTACAGTGTCTTGTTTGGGTCTGATGTAGTTTCTCTTGTCCAAAGGGCGGGTCATACCAGTGCTTGGTCCAATAAAGGGTGCAGAGTGTTGCCTTCTGCTCCTGAAGTCACTTCCTGCTTCTGCAACCACACCACCAATTTTGCTGTCCTCATGAATTATATGGAGCACAAGGTATGTTTAGACTTTCAAATGTAACAAAAATCTAACAAAGACTCTGTTTGTCTGTTTACATTTTTTACATTTTATGTGTGTTGTTTATTATACTATATATATATATATATATATATATATAATATACACACACACACACTACCAGTCAAAAGTTTTTGGGCAGTAAGATTTTTCATGTTTTTTAAAGAAGTCTCTTCTGCTCACCAAGCCTGCATTTATTTGATCCAAGGTACAGCAAAAACAGTAAAACTGTGAAATATTTTTACTATTTAAAATAACTGTTTCCTATTTGAATGTATTTTAAAATGTATTTTATTCCTGTGATTTCAAAGCTGAATGAATCATTACGCCAGTCACATGATCCTTCAGAAATTATTCTAATATGCTGATTTGCTGTTCAAAAAACATATAAATAAAAGTATTAATTTCTATAATTCTTTAAAAACATAAAAAATCTTACTGGTGTGTGTATATATATATATTACAAATAAGTAAAAAAAATAATATGTATAAATAATATTGTATTTTGTATATATTAGAATATGTATGTGTGTGTGTGTGTGTGTGATAATAACAACAAAACTAATAATAGTAGTTATTATATATATATATATATATGTATATATACAGGGGTTGGACAATGAAACTGAAACACTCGCCAATATAGTATTGGAGGTTTCATGGCTATATTTGCGCTGTCTGGTGCCCAATCTTCACTTACTGTACATTACACCAGTTAGAGCAGAGTGTAAAGTTTCATTATGTGCACCCAATGGTTCAAACATTGTACCTTGAAGGTAGTGCTCTGTATCAGGATAATAATGCACCAATACACACAGCAAGACTGGTGACAGACTGGTTTAATGAACATGAAAATTAAGTTGAACATCTCCCATGGCCTGCATAGTCACCAGATCTGAATATTATTGAGCCACTTTGGGGTGTTTTGGAGGAGCGAGTCAGGAAACGTTTTCCCACATCAGCATCACATAGTGACCTGGCCACTGTTCTGCAAGAGGAAAATGGCTCAAAATCCCTCTGGCTGCTTTGCAGGACTTGTATTTGTCACTCCCACGATGAAATGATGTTGTATTAGCTGCAAAAGGAGGCCCAATATCATACTAATTGTGATCTAAAACCAGGTGTTTCAGTTTCATTGTCCAACCCCTGTATATACTGTATGAACAATACACACACCAATAGAAATATGGTATAAAGTTATATATATATATATGCATATGAATGTATAATAGGAAGATACAATATGATACAATATTTAATGAATTGGTTATATTAATGATAATAATAAAAATAATTCAACAACAACAACAACAACAACAACAATAATAATAATAATAATAATAATAATAATTATTATTATTATTATTATTATTGTTATGTACAGACATTACAATATATTTATACACATTATTTATTGTATTTTATTTATTAGTATAATAATTTAATCATAAAATTATGGTGTATAAAATAAATATATATATATTAAATATGAAAAAAGTATGTCTAAATATTTTTTTTACTTAAATATATTGCAAAATATATACATTTTATATATTTAATTTATAGATAAAAATATTTATACTAAAATAAATATCAATAAGTTAATAATAGTAATAATAGTACAACTATACAGCTATAAATAATGATATTATTATGCACACACTCTAATATATACAAAATACAATATTATTTATACACTGTTTATTTTATTTATTAGTATAAATAATTTATTCATAAAAATATGGTATATAAAATGTATATGATATATATTAAATATGATGAAAAAATATGTAAACTATTAAACTTTTTTTTTCATTTTTACTTAAATGCATTACATAATATATACATTTTATTTATTTTATTTATAGATGAAAATATTTCTACTAATTTAATACTAATATACTAATATATTAATACATGAAAAATAATAATAATTAAACAAATTCAACGATAAATAATAATTACTATTATTATTTTGTTGTTATTATTATTACACACACACACACACACCTTCTAATATATACAAAATACAATTTTATATTTTATATATATTTTTTAATACACATTATTTATTTTATTTTATTAGTATAAATAATTATTATAAGTAATTATTCATAAAAATATGGAATATAAAATATATTTGATATATATGAATTATTTTGCAAAGCATTGTTAAATATTATTCAGTGTCATTTTTACTTAAATACATTACGTAATATATACATTACATTTATAGATAAAAATATTAATACCAATTTAAAAATGTATTACAATATGTAAGTCTTAAAGTTATTGCCTGAAAAGTGTTAATAAGCCGTTTCATCTTTTACATAAAGACACTGTCCTCACTGATCACATTTTCTGTTATAACACAATCTGTCCAATAGAGGTCACTGTTAGCTCACAAACGCAAGCGACCCTTAACAGCAGCCTTTGTGGTTTGTATCGACTATGTGAGAAGTTCCTCTGTAGAACTTCATAAGAAACAAATATGATCTCACCTTAATGGCTAAGCGCCACTTCATCACCATCCACCACAGTAACGGCATCGACCCTCATACACACGCTAGTTAACGTATATTTCCAGACAGTTAGATTAAGAGACAGACGGAGCGTTAAGAATACGAGATCGTTGTGTTTTGATGGGTGTTTTCCCCGCAGTGGAGCGCTAAAGAGGAGAGCATTTTGACGAAGCTGACGTTTATCGGATCCGGAGCGTCTCTCTGCGCACTGGTGGTGACCTTGATGCTGTTTACCGTGTTAGAGTAAGTGGTTTTCACCGATGCACTACCACGCCGACAGCATGACAAGAGCCGTGCGCTTCTGTTGGGGAAATCGCAAGCTTTTTATGATGTCTGACTTCCAGCGTCGGGTTCAGAAGGGTCACGACGTAGCATAACATTTGCTTGACTCTCAGCACCACGCGGCCTGTCAATAGCGCTCAGTTGTGAGGCTGAATAAGTATTGAAAACCACTAATCGGCTAATTAGCACTCTGCACCAAATGAGGCCGATGCTGAAGTTTTATGGTGACATTACAGGGGAGTTAATTAAAGGGAAGGGTCACACAAAGAGAGGTTAATCAGCGTGGTATCAGCCAAGCTGGTTGCTTTAAGAGATTGATGGCCTGCTTGCTGCTAATCAACACACACACTTCATCACTTCATCTGGGTTACCAAAATACAGTTTAACATTCATAAACGCCTGCCGTTAGATTCTCAAAATGTGTCTGAAGGATGGCGAAAAATGCATATGACTAAAAGTGTTTTTTTGTTTTAACAGCATCCCGAAATCTGATCGGACTTCAGTCCACAAGAATCTTTTTGTGTCTCTGACTTGTGCTCAAATTGTCCTTCTCTGCAGTGGTTCTGCTGTTCATAATAAGGTTTGTTTTTTTTCTATTTGGAAGTGTAAAATACAGATTAGACTGTAATTGTTTATTTCATTTAATGGTATATTTTAATTTTAATTAATTAATGATTTAAATGCTGTAATTAAATTATTTATGTAGCACTGTTATTTTAAAATTATTTGTATGCTTGATTATAGTCTTTATTAATATTTTAAATTGGCTTGAATTATTTTTATTTTTCCAGTTTTATTTGAATTCTTGCTTAAGTTCTGGTTTTTAAATTTGTTATGT
Source organism: Cirrhinus mrigala (assembly GCA_036247105.1). Taxonomy (NCBI): domain Eukaryota; kingdom Metazoa; phylum Chordata; class Actinopteri; order Cypriniformes; family Cyprinidae; genus Cirrhinus; species Cirrhinus mrigala. The sequence goes on along the minus strand of CM070028.1, from coordinate 18,295,116 downwards.
GCTTTTGCTGTTTTATGTATGTTTCTGTATAGGATTCATTTATTTTTATTTTAGTTTTAGCTTTTGCTGTGTTAGTACTTTAACCTAAACATTTATTTCAGTTAATTGTGAATTTTTTTTTGTTTTTTTTTCATCTAATATTTAATTTAATTTCAGTTAGTTGCCAAAGCTACATGTCTATTTATTTTTTATAGGGTTAATTTATTTTTAATATTATTTTATTAATTTATTTTCAGTTTAGTTATTTAGTACTTCAACTTAAACATATTTATTTTAGTTAATTGTGGAGGCAACATTTCTATTTTTTATGTTTTTAATGTAATATTTATTTATTTAATTAGTAGTAAATAATATATAATAATAATAAAATAATAATATATACAGTATATAAAATACATGTAAAAAATACAAATAAAATATTTAGTTTAAGTGTATTAATTAATTTATTAATTAAAATTATGTAATAGTAATTTATTTTTATTTCAGTTAAAGGCAACATTTATTTATTTATTTATTTATTTTAAGTAGACGTTTTTCATGTAATATTTCTTTCATTTTATTTCAACTTTTTTTGCAATTACCTAAAACATTATTTTTTAATAATTATATATTTAGCTTTAGTTGGTAACTACACTGCTATGCATAAGAATATTTTTATGCTATTATAATTAATGTTTTTTAATATTAAATAATATAAATAAAATAGTTAACAATATAGTAATATTATATGCAGTAAATAAATATAAAAATAATCTAAAATAGTTTTCAGTATTAAATAATTTAATTAAAATAATGAATAAAATAATATTGTACACAGTATATAAAATAAATATAACAATACAATTAAATTATTTTAATAATTATGTAATAGTAATTTATTTTTATTTTAGTTATAGTTTAGTTTGTTTCAGTAATTTCAGTTCTTCAGGATATTCAATTTCAGTTAGTTGCCAAAGCTGCATGTCTGTTTATTTTTTATAGGATTCATTTATTTATATTTCAGTTTAGTTATTTGGTACTTCAACCTAAACATATTTATTTCAGGTGATTGTGAAGGCAACATTTCTAAGTTTTTCATGTAATATGTATTCATTTATTTAGTTGTAAATAATAAAATAATAATATATACAGTATATAAAATAAATGTGAAAATACAAAATATTTAGTATAAGTGTATTAGTTAATTTATTAATTTAAATTATGTAAAAGTAATTTATTTTTATTTCAGTTATAGGCAACATTTGTATTTATTTATTTATTTATCTTTAAGTAGACGTTTTTCATGTAATATTTCTTTAATTTTCTTTTTTTCGTTTTTATTACCTAAAACATTTGTTTTTATAATTATAGATTTAGCTTTAGTTGGTAACAACACTGCTGTGTTAAAATAAATATTAAAATACAACATAAACATTTAAAAATATATATACAATAGTAATTAATTTTCATTTTAGTTCAGTTCAGTTTAGTTTAGTTCACTTTCAGTTAGTTGCCAAAGCTACATGTCTAATTTTCTTTCTTTTTTTTTTTTTTAAGGTTTAAAGTTTAAATATTCATCTAATTTCAACTTTATTTCTATTACCTAAAACATTTTTATTAGTTTTATTTAAAAACAGCACTGCTGTACACAATAGATTGTGTATTAAAATTGTGATATAGATGTATTAATAATATGAATGCATAGTATTCTGTTTAACATGGTCATGTGTTACAATGTTTTTACTAAGCTTTTACTCATGTCTAAAAACACCTCTTAACCGCAGCAAAATAACGCACATCCTCTAGTTGCTTATTGCTTTATTAAATGCTGTCAGGACCATAATATTACATTTTTAAAAAGGAAACCTCGTCTATTTCTAGAACAAACTTAGTAGCAGCAGTCTGACGGTGTCCTAAAACAACATTAGCGTTGTCGCCATATTTGGCGTTGGATAAGCTGGCGTACGGCCCACGTTTTTGTGGCTGTTTGATCTTTTGACCCCTGACTGCCTGCTCTCTGACCTTTGCCCCGTAGGTGGCCTGTATGCTTGTGGCGGCTCTGATGCATCTGTTCTTCATGGCAGCGTTCAGCTGGATGCTGGTCGAGGGCCTGCTGCTCTGGAGCAAAGTAGTGAGCGTTAATTTGAGCGAAGACCGACACATGAAATATTACTACCTGATTGGCTGGGGTAATGTGACTCCGCCCACAATCTCTTATTGAATCTGTTGTACTGCACAGTTATTGATTAGGTTCAAGAGTGCAGGAATGCAGGTTTCCTGTTGAGTCGATGGCTTTTTGCTTTATTGTTGCACTGAATATTCCTATATACTTTATGATTTTATTTTACACTACTTTTTCTTGAAATAGACAAGGACGACTAAAGTTATAATTAACATCCAAATGGTAGAAAATTGAACACTGATGGCCATGTAAACTGACACATTTATATTCAACCTCATACAGCAAAGTATTTGCACACTTGAGTCACCCTTAAAATGTGTCACCGTTACCGCAAACCATTTCATTGAAATAAAAATAGCATAAGTATACTTTTCAAGCCACACGTTTAAAAAAAAAATGTGCTCGGTTATAAAACAACACCTGCAATGTAGAAATGTGTCGTTTAACAGGTCTGCCCGTGCTGATCGTTACCATCACGCTGGCCTCTGCTTCTGGGAATTACTCAGCGGACGGCCACTGCTGGCTCAGTGTTCAGAACGGCGTCATATGGGGCTTTGCAGGACCAGTCATCTTTATTATTATGGTATGTCTTTGCATCTGTCATTATTGTCTTTTATAATAATAATAATAATAAGAAGAAGAAGTAGTGAATAAATGAAGTAAATAACACATATTAACATAATAACACATATATGACAAAAAAGCATGTTTTTTTGACAGAATAACAAAAGCATGTTTTTCAACAAAATAACATAAAATAAATACATGTATAAAAATGTTTATATATATATATATATATATATATATATATATATATATATACATGTGGTATCTACAATTACAAATTTAATTATAAAAAAGTATTATAATGTATGATTACGGTAATATATAAGCTATATAATGTAATTATTACATTAACATTTGTATGAAGTTTATATTTTTTTAAGTACTTTTATATAATACAAAACATTTATACATGTGCACTTACATATATTTACAACAACAACACATGTAAATAAATAAATAACATGACAAAAAGTTTTTGTTTTGTGTTTAATAACTAAATAATAAAAAATAAAATAAATACATACATAAAATATATCAAATGATTTTAAAAACGTATTTTTATTGTTACAATATGCAGTCTTTTTATAATAATATAATATTTCAATTGCAAAACAATAAGTAAATTAAAAAACAAAAGTATTATAATTTATATTATTACGTTATTACGTAAGCTGTATCATAATAATATAGTAATTATTACATTAATATATGACATTTATATTGTTTTATGTATTTTCATATAATACAGTGACATAATATACACGTGGCAACACATTCTTTTTATTTTTTGTTTGTGCACTTACATGTTTTAGAAATAAATAAATACATAACATGACAAAAAATCATTTGTTATGTATGTTTAATAACAAAATAAAAAAAACAATAAAATGAATTCAAACATGTATAAAAATATGAAATAATATCAAAGGTGTATATATATATGTGTGTGTGTGTGTGTGTTCTATAATATTATAATGTGTAATATTTTTATAATAATATAGTGTGTTATATTTGGTATACAGTTAACAATTTAAATTACAAAAAAGTTTTATTTAGAATTTTGATTATTATGTTAATGCATACATAAGCTATATAGTAATAATGTAGTAATTATTACATTAATATAGAACATTTGTATTTTTTATTATGTTATTATTATTGTTTTATGTATTTTTATATAATACAAAAAATACACAAACAAACATGTGGCAACGTTATTTTAATTTTTTTCTATATGTGCTCTTACATATGTGTATATTTATTATTTATAATAAATAAATAAATAAACAAACTATGACAAAAATGTTTTTGTTATGTGTGTTTAATAACAAAATAATAACATAAATACATACTCGTACAAAAATGTATAAAATGTTTTTTTAATACATTTATTGTATTTTTATAATGTTACAATATGCAATATTTTTGTAATAATATAGTGTGTAATTTTTGGTATACAGTTGAAAATTTAAATGACAAAAAGTACTATTAATAATTTTATTACTATGCTAATATATAAGCTATATAATAATTATTATAATATTAATATATCATATATTTATACAGTTTTATATATTTTTGTATAATAAGAAAAATGACAACACACACACTGTATATTTAGTATTTATAATAACAACAACAATCTATCAATCAGTCAGTATTAATATTTTGTTACATTTCTATATAAGCTATATAATAATAATAATGTAGTAATTATTACATTAATATATCACATTTGTATTAAGTTTACATTATTGTATGTATTCTTATATAATACAAAAAATGACATTACACACACGTGTGATAAATCTTTTATTTACATGCACTTACATTTGTGTGTATGTTTAATGTATAATTATATAATAATAATGCTTTAAAAAGATTCTAATATTGATGTTTATTATAAAATCTATATATTTTTGATCATTTCAGGTGAATATCATGATTCTGACACGTGTGGTCGTGATCACCATCGCCACGGCCAAGAGGAGATCTTTAATGATGACTCTGAACACCAGCCCAGAAGAGCAAGTCTCCGAGCAGATAAGGTAGGAAATCTCTCTCCCTCTTATATTTAGACAAGCTCACTCTTCAGCGCTTCAGTCGCCACATGGAGGCACCCTTTCACAGCTGTGCGCTTGCGATCGGCGGTCCCGTCCGCCTGTGGAGTCCGGCTGATCCTCAGTCGTTTCGGCTTTCTATTAAAATGATCTATTTGCACATTACAGCCTCTTTCAACATCAAATGTTTTGTTTGTTTTTCGGCCCATTAATGGAACGATCCGACCTTTTTTTTCCCCTCTCAAAGTAAACTTTCAGACAGCTCAGTCACTGCGGGAACCCGGCGTTATGTGTTTTTTAAAAACACGTCGGTTTATAGATTCAGCTTCTCCTTGAGACCGTAAATAACCACGACGCAAATTAAGCTGCCACACGTAACCCGGCATCTCGACGCGTCTGGACCTCCGGCATCAGTCGCTGAGGCCCCCGTGTGTAAAAAATATCAATGTGACTCTTGAAAGCCGGTGGTCGAATCCAAGGAAAATCAAACACACGCTTCCTCCGCCTGGCAGGGCCCGTTCGGCCGGCAGCTGGTTCGCTTTAGCGGTTACCTGAATAGGGAGGTAATTTTATACTAAACAGAATTAAAAGCGATTTAGCGTGGAAATTGTCACAATGTGAGAATAAGCAGCAGCTCCCGTTGTGCTGGGAATGACCCCGAACGCTGTGGACGGCCATATATGTGCACGAATGTATTCAAATAAAGTGTTTTCTGCGCTTTCAGGGCGGCGGTGAAAGCCGTACTGGTCCTGTTGCCCATCCTGGGCCTGACGTGGCTCTGTGGCGTCCTGGTGCCGTTCTCCGTGGTCATCGCTTACGTCTTCAGCCTCCTGAACTCGCTGCAGGTAAGAGCGTTTCGCAACTCTGGATCGCGTTAGCGCCGAAGCCCACGGTGGTTTAGCTGAGGTAAACAGTGGGGAGTGAAGAGATAATTGCTGTTTAACATGGAGACGGCGCAGACTGAGAGCATTTGTGTGTGTGTGTGTGTGTGTGTGTGTGAGAGACGCGAGTGGAATGAAGTTTGATTCTGGTAAACGCTGCGACTTTATTCTCGCCTTTCTGCATTCGTGCAGTCTGCGTTTTCCAGCTTTTCTCTTTTGGTGACTGTTAGAATCTGGGTGAAGTTATTTTTGGCGAAAGACAAGATCCTCTGTTACTTCCTTTTCCCGTTAAATCATTATGAACGGTCGTTGAAATTCTTCCTAAAGCCTTTATTACGGCCAAGCTGCTCTTTTATTCTTTGTTTTTGAACGTTCTGTGAAATTTCGATTCATTTAGTGATTTTCTTGGTCGTTTAGTTGATTTTTAAATGTAGGTATTATTATAGGTTAAAAAAGAAAAATATGTGTGTGTTATTTAGTATTGATTTAATATTAATACCACATTTTAGCAGGTACAAAATCAAAAAAATGTAGTTAATATTATAATGTAAAAAAGAAAAATATGTGTGTTATTTAGTATTTATTTAATATTAATATCACATTTTAGCAGGCATAAAATAAAAAAAATGTAGTTAATATTATAATTTAAAAAAGAAAAATATGTGTGTTATTTAGTATTAATTTAATAATATCACATTTTAGCAGACACAAAATCAAAAAAATGTAGTTAATAAAAATGCATGAAATCAATAAATGTAGTTATTATTATAATTTAAAAAAGAAAAACGTGTGTTATTTAGTATTAATTTAGTATTAATATCACATTTTAGTAGGCATAAAATAAAAAAATGTAGTTATTATTATAATTTAAAAAAGAAAAACATGTTTATGTTATTTAGTAATGATTTAATTTTAATACCACATTTTAGCAGGCACAAAATCAAAATATATCATCTATAGGTCCTGTTTTTAATTTTGTCTTGTGGAAAATGTGTATAGCAGCTATTGATACATATTTTTGATCTTGTTCTTTGCATGACTGACAGTTTTAAAATTGACAGAAATAATTTTCAGAATTTATTTTATCATTTATTTTATTCATTTTGATTATTATTTAAAATAATTTGAAAGAATTTTTAAAATACATTTTAATTATACATTTAAGCAGGTGCAAAATCAAAATATACAGAAAACTGCCTGAATTTAAATTTAAAGTATTTGTAAATATTTTTCTGTTCTGTGCATGATTAATAGTTCTAAAAAACTGACAAAATTTGTTGATTTGTTGAATGTTGATTTATTTGTAGTTTTTGAAAAACAAAGCAGTATATTTTTATTTATAAATATTTTTGATCCATAAAAATAATTTTCAGAAATGTAAATGTATTTGATCATTTTTTTTATTCGTTATTATTTATTTTAAATTATTTGAAATAATTATTAAAATATATATTAATTATATATTTAAGCAGGTACAAAATCAAAATCTGCAGAATACTGCATTAATTTAAATCACAAGTCTGTATTTGTAAATATTTTTATTTATAAATAATTTTGATCTTGTTCTGTGCTTGATTAACAGCTCTAAAAAAACTGACCAAATTTTCAGAAATGTTGATTTATTTGTAGTTTTGAAAAACAAAGCAGTATATTTTTATTTATAAATATTTTTGATCCATAAAAATAATTTTCAGAAATGTAAATGTATTTGATCATTTATTTTATTAATTATTATTTATTTTAAATCATTTGAAATATTTCTTAAAATATATATTAATTATATGTTTAAGCAGGTGCAAAATCAAAATATACAGAATACAGCATAAATTTAAATCACATTTCTGTGTTTGTAAATATCTTTATTTATAAATATTTTTGATCTTGTTCTGTGTTTGATTCACAATTCTAAAAAAAACCTGACAAAAATCATTTTCAGAAATGTAGATTTATTTGATCATTTATTTTATTCATTTTAAAATGTTATTTGGGTAGTATTTAGAATCGCTTGAAACAATTATTAAAATGTAGATTAATTATAAATTTAAGCAGGTGCAAAATCAAAATATATAGAATACTGCATGAATTTAAATCAGAAGTCTGTATTTGTAAATATTTTTATTTATAAATATTTCTTATCTTGTTCTGTGCATGATTAACTGTTCTGAAATCGGCAAAAATAATTTCCAGAAATGTAGATTCATTTGATCATTTATTTTATTTGTTATTATTTATTTAAAAATGTAATATTAATACCACATTTTAGCAGGCACAAAATCAAAATATGCAGAATACTGCCTTCAATCAGTTTAATATCATGTCATCTACAGGTCCTGTTTTTAATTTTGTCTTGTGGAAAATGTGTACAGCAGCTTTAAAATCAGTTTTGTTTATTGATAAAAAATTTTGATCTTGTTCTATGTATGATTAACAATTCTGAAATTGACAAAAATAATTTTATTTTATCATTTATTTTATTCATTTTTATAAAGTGGATTATTATTTAAAATAATTTTTAATAATTATTAGAATACATATTAAATTTATATTTATATATATCAAAATATACAGAATACTGCATTCATTTCAATCTCAAGTCTGTATTAGTCTTTTAGTTTTTTGTTAATATTCTGCTGCATTTAAGCAGGTGCAAAATCAAAATACACAGAATATTGCATTAAATAATTTAAATATGCAGTCTTGTGGAAAAGATTTTTTTTTTATCATTTGAAATAATTATTAAAATATGTATTATTTATATGTTTAAGCAAAATCAAAATATGCAGAATACTGCATTAATTTAAATCACAAGTCTGTATTTGTCAGTATTTTTATTCATGGATATTTTTGATCTTGTTCTGTGCATGATTAACAATTCTAAAAAACTGACAAAAATCATTTTCAGAAATGTAGATTTGATCATTTATTTTATTAATTTTAAAATGTTATTTGAGTATTATTTGAAATAATTATTAAAATATTTACAAATGATAGATTTAAGCAGGTGCAAAATCAAAATATACAGAATACGGCATTAATTTAAAAAAATCACAACTCTGTATTTGTAAATATTTTTATTTATAAATATTTTTTATCTTGTTCTGTGGATGGTCAACAATTCTGAAATCGACAAAAATAATTTTCAGAAATGTAGATGTATTTAATCGTTTGTTTTATTCATTATTATTTATTTGAAATGATTTGAAATAATGATTAAAATATATATTAATTATATATTTAAGCAGGTGCAAAATCAGAATATACAGAATACTGCATGAATTTAAATCACAAATCTGTATTTGTAAATATTTTCAAATATTTTATTCATTTTAAAATGTTATTTGATTATTATTTTATAATTTAATAATAAATAATCATTCAAATACATATTAATTATTATTTAAGCAGGTGCAAAGTCTGTATTTGTAAAAATGTTTGTTTATAAATATTTTTTGTCTTGTTCTGTGGATGATCAACAATTCTGCAATCAACAAAAACTATTTTCAGAAATGTAGATTAATTTCATTTAAAATCATTTGAAGTAATTATTAAAATGCATATTAATTATACATTTAAGCAGGTGCAAAATTAAAATATACAGAATACTGCATGAATTTAAATCACAAGTCTGTATTTGTAAATATTTTTTTATTTATAATTTTATTCTTGTTCTGTGCATGATTAACAGTTTTGAGCTCAGTTTAATTAACAGTTTAATTTTTGGAAATGTAGATTTATTTGATAATTGTTTTAAAATTCATTTTAATTTGCTTATTAATTAAAATAATTTCTTTTCGTTTTTAATATTCTGCCTCTTGTAGTTTTTGAAAATCAAAATAGTATATTTTTTATTTTTAAATATTTTTATAATCATTTTGTGCATGATGAACACAGCTGAGATCATATAATATGTATATGTATATTAAATTATGATGTTATATTATTTATATTTTATACAGTATGTTAAATAGTAAATAAGTTGTATATTAAGTTTTATTATTATTTAAAATTATATATATATATATATATATATATATATTTAATATCGGTACCACAGGTGAAAAATCAAAATACACAGATGAATTATTTTATATTAAATGCATGTCTGTGTTTGCATTTTTCTCATTATTAGTATTTTGCTGTTTTGTGGAAAACCTGTACAGTGTCATTTTTGTTTATAAATATTTTTAATATTGTTGAAATCAACATTTTTTTTTAGTCCTGTCTGCCATTAATCAAACTCATCTCATCTGGAGATATGACGTGCCAGTATCTTTGTTTAAAAGTGCCGTAGAGAAGATCACAGTCTGTTGTTTCGATCAAAGAAAGAAAAGTGTGTCATTCTTTATTGGTTACAAGCCTGTACAGTTTGATTCGTGTGTTTGCGATGTGTGGAGCTCCTTAATCAGTTGTTTCTGTAATAGAGCTGTATATATCACAAGAAAATCAATAGAGATTTAGCCTGACTCGCATCATTAAACCACACTATAAATAGTGCATTTTCCACACTAATTAAAAATGTCTCCACACAGTCATAACTGATGTAGGCCTTTCTGAAACAAAGTCGCAGTTTGTTTTCTGCTGCTTGTTTGTCCACATCTCACACCATAGGAGAAGTTACACATTAAAGGCATGTAAAACTCAATTTGAGAGTGTCTTTACATTTCCACTGAGGAACGTATGTTTGAAGGTCGTATGGTAAAGTTTGTCATATTTTTATTGTAATTGTGCTTTAGTTAATGGTGTAATATGGATTCCTCTCTGCTGTCCTACAGTATTCATGTGTTTTGCTGAAGGGTTTTTTTTATTGTATTGTGTTCTAAAAGTTTGAAAAAGTTAAAAGTTAAGTTTAGCAAATTCAGCATTTGTATATTTTTATGTACAAGGATGCGTCAGTGGTGTCAGAAGTGTAGAGAGGTGTAGAATATTTCATATTCAAGTCCGTGATTAAACTATGATTATTTGTGTCCTTCAGCCCTGGAAACTGCTGTATCATCAAATAGCTTGATAGACAGATTGTATAAGTTTGATTTTATATGAAGTAAGTTTTAGAATATTCAATAAGTAAAAAAAAAAAAGAGATGTGTATTTACACTATAATTATTTTTTGAGAGGGAAACTGATTTATTTGTTTTTTTAACTAAATTTAATTAATATGTAATTTTGTAATCTGTGAACTACATAATTAGCAAAGCTACCAACAACATTTGGGATTAATTATTTTTTAATGTGTTTATCTTTTCTTTCTTTTCTTTTCTTTTCTTTTCTTTTCTTTTCTTTTCTTTTCTTTTCTTTTCTTTTCTTTTCTTTTAATTTTTTTTTTATTTAATTTAATTTATTTATTTATTTTTTGCATTTTTTTAAGTACACTGTTTTAATCTGCAAAACTATACCATTCAAAAGTTTGGTTACAATTTTTTAATGTTTATTTTATTTTATTTTATTTTAATTTATTATTTTTTAAATACACTAAATTATTAAATTAATCTGTATTTTTTTTTTTTTTTTTCAAATCTGTAAACTATAAATTGCCAACTACCAATCAAACATTTGGGATTGAGTATAATTTTGTAATTTGTTTATTTAATTTAATTAAATTTTATTATTATTTTTTTATGTGTTTATTTTATTTTATTTTATTTTTTAAATACACTGACTTATCAAAATCATCTGTATTTTTTGAAACCTGTAAACTATATAAATTGCAAAACTACCATTCAAAAGTTTGGGATTGGGTATAATTTTTTAATGTGTTTATTTTATTTTATTTTATTTTATTTTATTTTATTTTATTTTATTTTATTTTATTTTATTTTATTTTATTTTATTTTTTAAATACACTGACTTATTAAAATCATCTGTATTTTTTGAAACCTGTAAACTATATAAATTGCAAAACTACCATTCATTCAAAAGTTTGGGATTGGGTATAATTTTTTAATGTGTTTATTTTATTTTATTTTATTTTATTTTATTTTATTTTATTTTATTTTATTTTATTTTATTTTTTTTTGTAAATACACTGAATTATTAAAATAATCTGTATTTTTTGAAACCTGTAAACCATATGAATTGCAAAACTACCATTCATAAGTTTGGGATTGGGTATAATTTTTTAATGTGTTTATTTTATTTTATTTTGTAAATACACTGTATTATTAAATACACTGAATTATTAAATTCATCTGTATTTTTTGAAACCTGTAAACTATATTAATTGCAAAATTACCATTCAAAAGTTTGGGATTGGGTATAATTTTTTAATGTGTTTATTTTATTTTATTATTATTATTTTTTTTTTAAATACGCTGAATTATTAAATTAATCTGTATTTTTGGAAATCTGTAAACTATATAAATTGCAAAACCACCATTCAGAATTTGGGGATTGGGTATCATTTTTAATGTGTTTATTTCATTTTTAATTATTTATATTTTATTTTAATTTAATTTAATTTAATTTTATAAAAAATATAAAAAAAATTTAATATATAAAATATATTTGAAAACACTTTACCCAGCCCCCTTACTGAGTACATTTTATTATATACTTTTTCCTTAACAAAAACAAAACAACCAGACTTTATTTAACACTTATACTAGCAGATTTGCAGTGAAAATAAAGTCAGTACTGATTTGTAAATGATTATGAATGTAACTACAGATTTTGGCTCTGACTCAGACCAAACAGAAAATGATTTTTTTTTTTTTTTTGGGAGATGCCGAATCCACAGGAAATCACCGCAGGCCTCTGTGTGTTCGTTTCAGCGCTTGGATATTTTGCCAGCCTCTTCCTTTTCAAACATGGCAGGTGAAAATATAACTCCCATGTGTTAAAGACCAACCCGATTGAGCTGTTTTCTCACTAAATTCCTCCCTTTGTTTTGCCCACGGCTCCTTTTTATCTGTGAAAGCGGCTCGGGTCTCTAGAGCTGCGAACAATGACAATAAAACCCTGCATTTTACCCAACTGCATTGTAAATTCAACCTTGTTAGAAAACCCGAGCACTCCGGCAACAACGAAACGACAAACTTCTTATAAAGTTTTTATGAAGTCGTCGACAATGCTTCCCTCACTTCTGGTCAATTAACGTTATTCTGCCGCACACTTTCTGTTTGTTTTGACGTGCTCGCCGCCGCTGTATCCAGGGTGCTTGAGTCGTTCAGTACCGCAGACCTTGTGTTTAAGTGCTTCATAGAGACGTTGCGAGCTCTTAAATACTTCGGTACGGCCCATGGTTTTTAAAAGGAAGCCGAGACGGTGTGCGCTCATATGAATGCGGACCGCATGGGGCGGTGAATGAAACGTTCGACCATCTAAAGCTGCTTTGATTGAGCATATATTCGTAATTTCATTGGCACGCTTGCTTTCTAAGCAACGCCCTTGAACATTTGAAGAATATAACAGGCGCACTTTATCCAGAGGGCACTCGGAGTCCTGGATGGCCTTATGTGAAATTCCTGCCGTGATATTTTTTTTTTTTTTTTTTTTAACCCCCCTTCCATGTTTCATTGTATTTTCAATAGGCGGCAATAACAACATAAAACTTAAGCCAGAGGACTTTATTGTTAAATCAATAAAGGGAATAATGTTGACAAGCCTTTTTCATTGGATACACTTCGTCGTTTTGAGTGAGGGAAACAACATGACGAACAAATCATTCTTATTTAGAGCGCTGAGGATGAAATGGTTTCATTAGCATGTGATGTTATAAAAAAAGAGCATGAAATGGCTTTATTTGCACACACAAAAACATATATACAGATAAATTATATATATATATATAAATATATATATATGTATATATATTATCATTATTATTATTATATAAGTATACAAACTAAAATATATCAAATACAATCTTACTTATACACATTAATTATTTTGTTTTATTTATGAATAAATTATTTATACTAATAAATCTAAATAAAATAAATAGATAATAAAATAATTAAACAAATTCCTTGTGTTTGTAAGTACACTTGGCAATAAAATCCTTTCTGATTCTGATTATATATAATAAAACTAATTCAGCAATAAGTAACAACAACAACAATAATAATAATTATTATTATTTGTTGTTGAATTATTGTTGAATTATTATTATTTGTTGTTGCTGTTGTTTTGTTATTTCAATAATAATAGTAATAATTATTATTATTTATTGTTGAATTAGTTTAATTATTATTTTATTAATAATAATTGTTATTATTTTATTATTAATAATAATAATAATTATTATTATTTTTATTTTTATTATTGTTGAATTAGTTGATTATTTAATTAATAATAATAATAATAATAATAATAATTATTATTATTATTAATATTATTATTAATATTTTGCATTATTTTATATAAAATACATTATTATTTTATTATTAATAATAATAATAATAAGAAGAAGAAGAAGAATTTAATCAATAATAATAATTATATTATTATCATTATTATTATTATATAAGTACACAAACTAAAATGCATAAAATACAATATTACTTATACACATTAATTATTTAGTTTTATTTATTAATAAATTATTTAAACTAATAATAATACATATATATTAGAAAAAAATAAATGGCATTTTAATTAAATTACATAATATATTTAATTAATAATAACAATAATAAATAAATAATTGTTATTATATACATACGCAAACAAAAATCTATGAAATAATAATAATTATTATTATTATTATTATTATTATTATTATTATTATAATATACATACATAAACTACAATATGTAAAATACAATATTACTTGTACACATTATTTATTTAGTTTTATTTATGAATAAATGATTTATACTAATAAAAATATGGTATATAAAATGTATATATAAAATATAAAAATATTAAATAACATTTTAATTAAAAGCATTACATTACATTACAAAGCATAATACATTTCATTAATAATAATAATATACATACACAAACTAAAATATATAATAATAATATTAATAATAATAATCTTTATTATATATGTGCATAAAATGTATCAAATACAATATTATTTATACACATTTTTTTAATTTATGAATAAATTATACTAATAAAAATTATAGATAAAATATCTAATACATATATATATATATATATATATTTTTTTTTTTTTTTTTTTTTTTGGAAAAATATATCAAATAATAGCATTTCAATTAATACATATATATATATATATATATATATATATATATTATTTTTTTTTTTTTTTTTTTTTTTTTTTTTTTTTTTTCAAAATGTGCGAAATGTGCAAATTGTGATATAAAAAGTTAAGCCTTTTCAAACTGGTAACCTACAAATTGTTTGTGTGGCATTTTTGAGAGGGTTGGGTGAACTGCAACATTGCCAGACAATATTGTAAAATTTAAAATACCTCTCTTCTAATTTATATATTTAGTATATAAGTAATTTATTCCTGATGCAAAGCTGAATTTTCAGCATCATTGCTCCAGTCTTCAGTCTTACTTAGGTGTTCTTACTACTGATAATTTGCGAATTTTAGAAGACGACACATAGTTTAATGTGTCTGTGAACAACATTACAAAGAGAAAACAACATTATCCCATTCAGACGACCTCAAAACTCGCTGATTAACCCTGTCTTATTTACAAACTCCTGAACCATAAACACCACCATGTGCTTCTCTATCAGGCTGGAAATAAATAGCTTTGGGTGAGGATGGGGTGGGGGGGAAGTGGAGGTGCTTCATTCGGCCATAAATCGCACGACCCTCCGTCATCCAATCTCAGTGCAATGTCATTCAAAAACTCAGTGCTATCCATTACCCGTATATAATAGGCCCTCCACCATGCATTGTCCATAGCATTATACGCTCATAATTTCCCTCTATCAATAACTTTGAGGATAGAGAGTTTAAAGGCGGTTTGGGGTCACAAACTCAGGAAGTTTTTTTGGGTGTAGAAGTAAGGTAGATCCTTCAGCCAAAGAATTAAATTGTATACGTTTTTTAAAAGAAAAATTACGTTATAATCAAATAATTAGTTTCTTTAATTCTAAAACATCTAGAAATAATATTATGAAGTGGAAAGCATTGGATCCATATTCAAACACTGTTTTAACAGCCTCAACAAACACCTCCAGAACGCTAACCGAGTGTTTTGGGAAATTATTTTGACATGGATGCAAGTTGAGGTCCACAGGGGGGCAACCTGGAAGAGCGCCGCAAACCCCTCACAAAGAGACGGGCGTCTAATTTTAAAAACTCTCTGTAACAAACAAAAACAGGACAGGAATCCCTCAGTCAAGACAGGTGTCCAGCTCGTCTCTCACTCCCTCTGGTCGCCATGGTCAGCCGGTCCCCAAACCCCCAGTTAGGGAAATGTTTTTCAAGTGGAATTGTTCAAGACGGAAAACACAGAAAAATGTCCGTTAAAAATTCAGTCCACTACTGATGATCACAAATGTCCTGCTGATTGAGTCTCAACAAGTAGAAACACGAAGCTTTTAGATGTGATCATAGTTAAAAATAATGATTTATGACCCTTCCAGCAGTATTATATAGTATCGTTTTTGATGTGAAAACTATTTCAATTTTAATTTTTCTTTTTTTTTCTATTTGAAAACTATTTTTCTTTTTTTTTTTTATTTGAAAACTATTTCAGTTTTAATTTTTCTTTTTTTTTTTTAATTTGAAAACTATTTCAGTTTAAATTTCTCTTTTTTTCTTAAAGTTTAGTTATTTTATTGCATCAATTTAAACTAAATTAAAAATGAGAAATGTCTTGGCAGCTAGCTGAAATAACCACACACACACACACACACACACACACACACACACACACACACACACACACACACACACGTTTTCTGTTTTCATTTTATTTTTAGTTAAGATTTTTGTAATTTTGTGTATTTTTGTATTTTTAGTAGGATTTTTATGTCTATAGTTTTTATTAACTATTTCAGTTTTAATTTATTTTTTTGTTAAGTTTAGTTACACACACACACACACACACACACACACACACACACACTTATTTTCTGTTTTCATTTTAATTTTAGTTAAGATTTTTGTTGTGTATTTTTGTCACTTTTAATAGTTGTTTCTGTCTATATAGTTTTTGTTGACTATTTGTTTTCATTTTTTTTAAGTTTATTATTTTATTACAACAAATTAGACTTAATTAAAATGAAAAAAGTTGTTTTGGCAGCTAGCTGAAATAACCACACACACACACACACACACACACACACACACACACACACACACACACACACACACACACACATACGTTTTCATTTTAATTGATATTTTTGTAATTTTGTTGTGTATTTTTGTCATTTTTAGTATGTCTATATAGTTTTTATTGCTTATTTCTGTTTTAATTTCTTTCTTTTTTTAAGGTTAGTTATTTTATTATATCAGGTTAAACTACATTTAAATGAGAAATGTTTTCTTGACAGCTAGCTGAAATAACCTCACACACACACACACATTTTCTGTTTTTATTTTCATTTTAATTAATATTTTTATAATTTTGTTGTGTATTTTTGTAATTTTTTGTATTTTTTAAATGTCTATATAGTGTTTGTTAACTCTTTTATTTTTATTTATTTTTTATTTTTTTTAGGTTTAGTTATTTTATTATTTTATTAGTTATATTGAAAAATAATAATAAAAGAAACACCCATAGCAATGAAATCACACACACACACACGCGACTTATGCTGCTCACACACAATAATTAGAAACTCATCTATATATAAGGTGTTGAAGTGTGAAATTGGGCCCTACCACATAAAGAAAAATGGCACTTTGATGCTGGAATCTGGCTAAAAAGCGACAAATAATCATTGTGAATAACACGTTTCCTGTTGAGAGGAAAGGGAATTCCACGGCTCGCACATACCACCAAAAGAGCCTGTCGCTTTTGGCACCCACCCGCATTTATTTGCTTTATAATTACCTGCCGGCTCTGTGTAGTAATAGTTTGTGTCATAGGAAAGCAAATCACCAGCAGGAGATTGAGGATCACATGACCCGCTGGGGACGACCTCGCAACCCCTCGTAAAACAACGCGGCCCTCACATGTTCAGAAACCACTGTGACACCCAAATTACATCGAAACAATGGCGGCTTCATTTATGATTTCAGCTGATATAGGTTCACGAGATGGGCGGTTTGTGTGGATGTCTTTTAAATCTGTTTTAATCTGAGTGCTGCGGACTGTTTGGTGGGCTTTGATGTATATTTTGCAGATAATTAACAAGAACTGGGTCAGTCCGGGCAAGAGAAAAGCTCTTCCTCTTCTTCTCTTTTTTCCATAAAGGCTGTCAAACGCTGATGCCAATTTAGCAGTGAGCAATTCGTTTTCTGCATGGAAATGAAATCCAAAATAAACACGGTATGTATTATTCATGGCCGTGCTCTTTTTAAATCATTATTTCATCTGAAAGAAATCCTAATTGTGGGGCATGCTTGTTGTTGACTAGAATGAGCCGTTGTAATCGTTGGTTTGTCTTAAAACTGACGTCGTCTGTGTGCATTCTGCTCAAATAAACAACAAATCAACAAGAAATATGTGCTAAGATTTATTTATTGACAATAAATAAAGGCGGAATCCCAGATTTTTCTGGTGTAAAATTCAGAATAAATAAATTAATTAATTAATATATATATATATATATATATATATATATATATATATATATATATATATATATATATATTATTTTTTTCTTTTTTACAGTCTTAATTAGTTTTTTATTATTTAAATCTAAATAAAATGAAATAAGTAGATAAATAAATAAGTAAACAAAAAACAATGGCATGATTTTTTATTATAATTTCTTCACAGTTTTGTGATTTTTTTGATTACACACATTTTTTTTTTTTTTTTTTTTTTTAAATCTAAATAAATAAATGCATCTGAATGACTGGATTTCTTTAAAAAAGAACAAGCGTGTTTGGCATGAATTTTATTCTAAATTCTTTTTGTCATAATTTCTTTACAGTTTTAATTTTTACTTATTTTGATTATTTAATGAAATTAAAGAAAGTAATAATTAAAGAAATGTATTTGAACAACTGGATTTCTTTAAAAACAAGTGTTTGACCTGATTTTTTATTATCATTTCTTTTTTATTATAATTTCATTATAGTTTTAATTGTACATTTTTTTTGATGACTAGCTTTTTTTAAATCTATAAATAAATAAATAAATACACATATACATAAGTGCATTTCATTAAAAAAGAACAAATGTGTTTGGCATGATTTATTTTTTATTTTTTGTTATAAATTCTTTAGTTTTCATTTTTAATTTATAAACTACTTATTATTTAAACACATAAAATAAATAAAAAAATTAATTAATTAATTAATTTGAACAACTAGATTTCTTAAAGAAAACAGAACAATAAAGCTTCATGATATTCTGGATTAAAAAAAAAAAATAATGAAAAAGGAAAAAAAAAATGATTGAAAAGTGCTTGAGAACTTTTATTAAACAATCAAGTTTATGAAAAATTATTACTTTGTTTTTACTTGATGACTACACCACACATTTATGAGTCAAAATTAAATAAAAAAAAAAAAATGTAATTAAGTCGAAATTAAATTAAAATGTTTACCAACAATAAATACAAAGATTGGATTTCTACAAACTTGATTTCAGTTTTAAAGAAAAGATTTCTCTTTTTCATCATTGTTTGCATGATGGTATAACTTGTTTTTTTTAATTGTATCAAAAAAAAAAGAAAAGTTTTTAACCAGCAATAATACAAAGATTGCATTCTTACAAACATTTTTCTGCATTAAAGTGAAATCCAAAATTAACACTGTATTATTGATGGCCGTGTTCATTTTAAATAGTTATTTTATTTGAAAGAAATCCTAATTGTGAGTAATGCTTGTTGTTGACTAGAATGAACCGTTTTAATCGTTGGTTTGTCTTAAAATTTCGCTGACGTCGTCCGTACACATTCTGGTCAAATAAACAACAAAAAAAAACAACGAGTCAAGCCAAAAGTCTGTTTCATCTAGTGTGTAACAAAGAAAAATCTGTGAATAAAATGAAAACAGGAGTAGTTCGTGAAACATTTCAGCCCTTTTGCCCTTTCTGTGTGGTGGGGCTTTCGTTTCGTGACGTTTCCCCTGCTGCCTGGCCCCTAACGATTGTTTACAAGGATATGTTGATTCGTATTAATCTGGTTCTTGTCGCTTCGGTGGCTTGTGTTAAGAGTTACCCACCCTAGGTGGGAAAAAGCACAGGGCCGCTGACAGCTGGGCTCTGGGCCGTGGAGCTGGGCTTTTTACACTGTGCAGATGTGGTCTCCTGCTTTGTTTTTCTAAGTAATTATCGTCATTAAGTCAAAGCATGTGCCAATCATTTGCCTTTGAGTTGGGCCCGGTTCAGGTCGAAAACCACCTTAATGCTTCAAGTGCGTCAAAACTCGTCTCAACTGGACTCATTAGCCCTTGAAAAAAAGGCAAGTGGTTGAGTTTGGTGCGCTGGCAGTTTTCAATTGTATGGTAGTCAGTTTTAAGGCTTTTCACCTCTTCATACCAAAAAGGCTCAAGTTTAGGTTTACGTAGAGGTCAGTGACAAATGGAGGGGTATGAGATCGTGAAAAGGACAAATTAGTTTTTAAAATGGAAATCTAAGTGCAAGTGCCAGGTTTGCAGTCTTTGTATTCTTGTTGGTTACAAGCATTTATTTATTTATTTTTTTTCTGTTTTAATTTTTTATTTTACTTTTTTTATGTTATTTTCTATTTAATTTAATTGTGTTAAGTACAATCATTTTAGAATTTAAAAAATCATTTTAGAATTCTAAACATTTAGAATTTATTAAAAAAAATATTTTAGATTTTAAAAACACTTAGATGTTAGATAAATAAGTTAAATAAATACATAAATATATTTTCATAGACTTAAAATGCACTTCATTTTTTAAAATAAACTTTCCAGATTTTTTAAATCATGAATGCCATGAATTTTTCTTGAATGTTATTTCACTTGACCCAAATTAATCTCAAAATGTTTTATTTTTTTAAAACAGCACAATGACCTTGACACAGTCTTGAGAGTCTACAAGGATCTTCTCTGTAATATAATGCCCAGTTTTATGGTTTTTATTTTCACATGGCAATAAAATGGCTTTCTGCATGTTGGTTACACCACACTGAGTCTGATTTGCCAGACAAAGGATTTTTTACAATTTAAAAATAGTTCACCATTGAATATTTTGTAAATAAATTATGATATATTTGTGCTGATTTTTACCCTTTATTTCATTTGTTTTGTATTGTTTTTTGTTTTGTTTTTGTTTGCTTTTTTATGTTTGTTGCTTTGTGTTTTAATTCGTTTTTTCATTTGTGTTGGTTTTTTTTTGTGTATTGTTTTATTTTTTGTTTTATTTAGTTTTTTTTTTTGTGTGTGTATTTTTTTTTTTATTTATTTTGTTTTGTTTTTCATTTTTGTTTGTTCTGTGCTGTTTTGTTTTTATTTATTTTATTTCGTTTTTTGTGCTTTGTTTTGATTTGGTTTTGTTTCATTTGTTTTGTTTTTCATTACTTTTTTATTTGTTCTGTGTTGTGTTTTGTTTTATTTGTTTTTCATTTATTTGTTTTGTTTTTTGTTTCTTTTGCTTTTTTTATTAGTTTTTTGTTTTTGTTTTCTATTTGCTTTTTAATTTGTTTTGTGCTTTTTTGTGTTGTCTTGTGTTTATTTTTTTCTTTTGTGTTTTTCATTAGTTTTTAGTTTTTTATGTTTTGTTTCTTACTTGTTTTTCTTTAATTTGTTTTGTTTAGTTTTTATTTGCTTTTCTTTTGTTTTGTTGTTTTTCTGTTTTGTTTTATTTGTTTTTCTTACATTTGTTTTTTGTTTCTTTTGTTTTTGATTTTTATGTTTTTTGTCTTGTGCTCCGTTTTGTTTTTTTTTTGTTTTTTTGTTTTGTATTCTATTTTCATTTGTTTTGTTTTGTTTTTATTTTTACTTATTTTAAGTTTTTTCTTTCATTTTTTTTTTATTTGTGTTTTGTGTTTTTTTTTGTTTTGCTTAGTATTTGTTTGTTTTTTGTTTTGTTTTGTTTTCTGTGCATGGTTGGACCAGTTACACAATGAAGATTATTTTTTTTTTTACAAAAATAAAACAAAATGCATCATAGGTGATGTGATTTCAGTGATCGTCTATGAATTGATTTTTTTAATGCGTTTTTGAATCATTTAGTCGAATCAGACCAGCATAAAATAACAAACATAATAATATAGAACAAAAATCTCACTGGATTCTTGTCTAGCTAAAATGATCAGACAATACACCGCTTCACAGCGTTAGACAGACAATGTCTAAAAACACGGACTGCGAAAGAGACAAAGAGACTGGAAAACGAAGACGAATGAAGTGCTCATGTCGATGAACTACCATTCGTTTTCACTTAGGACTCCCGTGAGCCGTGGTCAGCCCTAAACGCATGTGACGTCCGCGCCGAGTTATGCCGGATAAGGATTGATGCTCTCGCCGTAAAGCGTCTTAACCGCATGTGGCACGACTCGGGCACGTGCCATTAACCCCCAGCCCGCTCAAATCTAGAGCAGAAAACAAGACGACTCGCAGACACCGTTTCCAAACGGTGTTTTTTATTGTGCAAGAGGCATGGTTTTTTCAGTACGAAATGTGTTATTTTAAAAAGCTGCAATAATATTTAGCTTCAAATAACCTTATTTACAGTACTTCAAATTATGACCAAATGCATGATTGCAGGTGCGTGATATTGAGCACAGAGATGTGGGTCCGTGCAGATCCCCGGTCCCAGCTGTTCCGTCTTAGCCGTGTGAAGCCTGACATTTTTCTTGCTTTCAGTGGAAAGTATGTAATTAGGATTTGCCTGAGATTGGCAGGGCGGTCTCATGCGTTCTGACAGCGGGGGCACTCAGAAATGTCTGTTGGATGCCTAAGTATTTTTAATTAAACAGTTTTTTGGCACGCGGGGCCTCCTTTTCTCCTCCAGTTCAAAGAGTGTGGCTTGACCCATGTGTTAAGAGTTTGTATCAATTTTCTGCAAGGATGTTTGACTTGGCCCTTCCAAGCATGCAATGTGAAATTGTCTTGTTTAAAAGCGAATTTGTTTACCATTCACTCTCGCTCCTTCTCTTTCTCTCTCTCTTTTCGAGACACATGTGGGCCATGAGCTTTTGGTGTTTAGTTACTTTGGATTCTTAGTGTCGTGCCTTTTCTTTTTCTTTCATTTTAGTCCTGAAACAAACGAATAGTGAAGTGCATTAGATGTCAAGATTTAATGCTCAGTTCTGTGAAAGAACGCTGTCTATTTTTAGGCATTTTTTATTTGTGCAAACTATTCGATTGGAATCAGTACGTTAGATAAACTGTAGCAGATGTGATGTATTTGTATTAATAAAAGAAGTTAAGCTGAAGTCAAGTTACTCTTTTGGGAAAATGTTGTTTGCTAACCTACAAGCTGTGAGCAAGAGGTAGCTTGAAGCTTTTTAGGAAGACGTAAAAAAAAGAAAGAAATGAAAGGAAATAAAATAATAATTTTATGTAATTTATTTAAATAATAAAATGCATTATTTTGTTATGCAGTTTTATAATTATTTTAATACTATATACATTTTTATATAATATACATTGAATATATATACACTATATAATTTATGTAATTAAAAAATAAAATCCATGATTATATGCAAGTTATATAATTTAGTTTATTATAATTAGTTTTTTAAATATAAAATTCTGATATTATTGTAATATAATAACATAATATTAACATTTAGTATATAATGCACACACAAATGATGTTTCTTTGTAAGTTATTTCAATAATAAACTGCATAATTACGTGTAATTTATATATAATATTAATATGATTTATGCTGCATTTGTTTATGCCATTGTAATATATTATATAATTATATATTATATAATTTGAATTGTTTAATTTAATTAAAAAATAAAATGCATGATTATATGCAAGTTAAATAATGTATGCAATTTAGATTTAATTATTCAGTTTATTATAATTATTTTTAATATAATATTGTAATATTAATGTAATATAATAACATAATATTATAATATTATAAATAATGCACACACAAATTGTCTGACTTTTTGTAAGTTATTTAAATAATAAAATGCATCATTATGTGTAAGTTATATAACTTTTATATTATAATTATTTTTATATTATATACAGTTTATATATAAAGATTATATAATTCATATAATTTTTAAAAATAAAGTGCATGATTATATGCAAGTTATGTCATTTGTCATACAATTTGTTTAATTTAGCAGTTAATTATAATTAGTTAGTTTTAATATAATATTAAAATATTAATGTTATATACTAACATAATATTAACAAAAAATTATGTGATTTTTGTTATTTATTTAAATAATAAAATGCATAATTATGTATAAGTTGTATAATTCCTTATATGATTTAAGCTGTTTTTAATTATGTTTATGTTTATTATAATTATTTTAATAAAATATACATTTTGTATAAATATATACATTATGTAATATAAAATGCATGGTTATATCCAAGTTATTTAATTTGTTATAAAATTTATATTTTATTTATATTGTACAGTTTAATATAATGTTGTATAATTCTATTAGAATTATATATATATATATATATATATTTTTTTTTTTTTTTTCACTGTTTATATATATATATATATATATATCATAAAATGTATAATTTACACATAATTCCGCATTTTATCACTTAAATAAATGACAAAAATCACATAATTTGTGTGTGCATTATGTATTATATGTTCATATTATGTTATTATATATATATATATTACATAATTTATGTAATTTCAAAAAATTAAATGATGCATGATTATATGAAAGGTATGTAATTTTTTATACTAGTTACATTTAATTATGCAGTTATATAATATAATATTAATGTAATATTAATATAATGTAATATTTAATATTAATTAAAATAATAACATAATATGAACATATAATACATAATGCACACACAAATTATGTGATTTTTTTCATTTATTTAAGTGACAAAATGCGGAATTATGTGTAAATTATACATTTTATGATATATTATATATATATATATATAAACAGTGAAAAAATGAAATGCTTGATTAAATGTAAGTTCTATAATCTATAATTTGTTATACAATTTGTATTTAATTATACAATTCATTATTATTTGTTTTTACTATAATATTAGAATGTATTATTATAATGTAATATTGTAATGTAATATAATAACATAATATTATCATATTGCACACACAATTGTGACTTTTATAATTTATCTAATAAAATGCATAATTACGTGTAAGTCATAATTTCTTATATGATTTATGCTGTATTTAATTATGCCATTTAATATAATTATCTCTAATATGTGCTTTTATATATATATATATATATAATGTAAAAAAGAAAATGCATGGTTATATCCAAGTTATTTCATTTGTTATAAAATTTATGTTTAATTTATATTGTACAGTTTAACATAATTATTGTAGTATAATTCTATTAGAATTTTATATACATTTACATATTATATATTACAGTAATTAAGAGTTGTAGTATATAATTACTGTAAATTATTTATCTGAAAAAAAAACATGAAAAACTTGATTCTGTTATTCAATTGTGGTGACAGCTTTAAACAAAAAATAAATAAAAAAATTATATATATATATATATAATATATATATATATATATATATATATATATAATTTTGCATTTGTGACGAACTGGGACATTTATTGTGCTATTTAAAAAAAAAAAAAACTAAACTAATCTCTAGCTAACTAACTAACCTCTAAATCAATACGCAAGCTGTGCAGAACATTTAATGAATTGTTTTTTATTTTTTTAAAACTGGCTCATAATGATCAAGTGAATCACTCGAGTAAAATGAACAGATCTTATCAACATTAAATATGACAAACATCTTAGGAGAGCTCAGTTACAAATCTGCGTACGCAACACAATGCACGTTTCATTTTCTTTTTCATCTGTTACAATTTTGAAATTCCTCCAATATATCAGCTTTCATGTTTCAGTAGAGGGAGTCCATCACACAAAACGGTTTGGCCTTTGAGGATTTGCTTAGTAAACCATCCTCTGAAATGGCATAATACCATGTTTTCTTTGTAAACGTCTATTCTATTATCAAATTTTTACACCTTTCACAAGACTGAATGCGTGATCTTGTGACGACTAACCTTCAGATGCATCTGAGCATCCATTCAGCGTACAACGAGATATTAAACCTCTGAATAGCCGACTCGTTTGACTTTATAACAGACAGCTGGGAAGGCGCAGAAAACGTGGATGTTATAATGATCCCGATTGTTATTTTTTTCTGCGTCCAATTTGCGAGCGGAGAACAGGGTGTTTCTGCTGTATACGCGGTTGCGCTCTGCGATAGCAGGGAACATCTGTTTTGCGCTTGTTGTTCCTCTTGGCTGCTTCTCAATTGGATTTCCTCAAGCAGGTCCAAGAGCTGTCACCTCTGCCAGGCTCTGTTAGCTATCACCGCCGGACCCTATATTAAGAAGGGCTTTCAGGGCTAAGTTAATAACTCTCCCCGCCTCCCCTGACTGCCTCCGCCGCTCTCTGCCTCTTCTGTTGGCTGCTGGGTGGCCTGTGGGTATCCCTCCGACGCTCTCCCGCACTCCTTTTCAGCTCCTCCCTGCCTCAAGAGGGCCTTGTGTGCGCTCATTCTGCTTCTGCGTTTCTCTCTCACATTTTGGATAAAGGTGCGGTCAGATTAGCGAGTTTTCGGCACGGTTTTGAAGGCGGAGAGGTCGGTTGTCAGTCGTGTAATGATGTATGAAGCACAGCTCACATTGAAGTCACTTTCAAACCTAGCAGCTGTGGTCAATTTGGGTGAGCAACTTGAACTTGTTGCAAAATGTGTGTGTAAAATCCTTCACGAAATTCTGAATTGATTCTCTGCGAAGACCTGCCCTCTTATTACTGTTGCATCATGTTGTCACGCAGTGAAAAACACATTGCGAGGCAAAGAGGAAACTGACAGCCTGTCGACAGACGAGACAGAGCAGGTTGCTTTTGGTATGATGCTCATTTTGTAAGAAATTCAAACAGTAAACAGCGTTTTGTGGCTCGTCAGTGTGTCGTGACAGAACGCTGTAGCACATGAACCGATCATCCCTTCCTTATTACTAGTTATAGCACAAAATAAACATGAATGAACATCAGAAGGTATCTTGTTTCAATTGTGGAAAGATGTCAGTACGTAGTATTTTTCAATTTCAAGTCACCAACTTAAATCTACTCTCCTGTCTGGTTTGTTTGTTGGACAAAATGACAGATTCTGCGTTATGATTGGTCAGATCGTCTGTCAATCATATAAAAAACTAAAACTCAAAATAAAAACTTTTTCATTACTTGAAATAAA
The DNA here is from genome assembly GCA_036247105.1 of Cirrhinus mrigala. Taxonomy (NCBI): domain Eukaryota; kingdom Metazoa; phylum Chordata; class Actinopteri; order Cypriniformes; family Cyprinidae; genus Cirrhinus; species Cirrhinus mrigala. The sequence goes on along the minus strand of CM070028.1, from coordinate 18,268,025 downwards.
AGTTAACTAAAAGAGAGAGATAAAAAAAAAAAAACTATGTTTCAAGGCTAAATATATATATATATAAAACATAAAAACACAAAAATCCAAGTTGTGTTTGTTAACATTAGTTAATGCACTGTGAACTAACATGAATTAACAATGAACAACTGTATTTTTATTAACTAACATTAACAAAGATTAATAAATAGTGTAATAAATGTTTTGTTCATAGTTTCTTCAGGTTAGTAAATACATTAAGTAATGTTAACAAATGACACCTTATTGTAAAGTGTTACCACTTTAATTATACTAAAATCAAAATGGAGAATACAAATAAATATACATTTAAAAAATAAATAAATACAAATTTAATAAATATTGTAATAATATCTAAATAAAAACATAAGTAAAAAGAACGAAAACTATACACAAATATAAAAAAATTCCAGAATCACAACAAAATTACTGCTTACTACTAATTATTTCTTTAATTATACTAAAATTACAATGGAAAATGGAAAATACAAAATTAAATTAAATTAAATTAAAATTTTAACAAAATTATAAAAGTATCTAAATAAAAAAAAGAATGAAAGCTATTTACAAATATTAATTCCAAAAACACAACAGAATTATTAATACTTTAATTATTCTAAAATAAAAATGTAAAATGAAAAAATAAAATAAGTGAAATAATATGATTTTAAGGAAAAAATAATAATAAATAGAAAAGAATGAAAGCTACATACAAAAACAAACAAAACAAAATTACTATTATTTTAATTATTAAAATGAAAATGGAAAATACAAATAAATAAATAAAATAATACAATTTTAATAAAAATCATAGAGAAACACAACAAAATTACAAAATACAACAAAATACTTTAATTATACTAAAATAAATCGAAAAATACAGTAAATAAATAAATACAACTACATTTTATTACAAAATATAGTGTCTAAATAAAAAAGAAATAAACAAAAACCTAGTACAAATTCCAGAAACACAACAAAATTACTACTGCTTTAATTATACTAAAATGAAAATGAAAAATACAAAATAATAATAATAATAATAATAAAATACATTTTAATAGAAAATTATAAAAGTATCTAAATAAAAAAGAAATAAAAAGAATGAAAACTATTTACAAATACTTAAAAAACTAATAAAAATTCCAGAAACACAACAAAATTACTGCTTTAATTATACTAAAATGAAAATGGAAAATACAAAAAAAAAACAAAAAAAAAAACATTTTAATAGAAAATTATAAAAGTATCTAAATAAAAAAGAAATAAAAAGAATGAAAACTATTTACAAATATTAAAAAAAACTAATAAAAATTCCAGAAACACAACAAAAATACTACTACTTTATTGATACTAATATAATATTAGTATCCAGACGGGTTGCAATTTTTTACTTTTTTTTTTTGTAAATATATTTTAACCTGGATAGTGGTTGCTTATGTGTCATATTATTTGACCTCTTCTTGCTCCCTCACTTTTTTATTCAGATCCCCGTCCCGCCTGCCCCGTCCTGCCTCGTTCCAGGACCTTTCTGTATTTTCAGAGCTGACTGGCAGTGCGTTAGTTTTCTTTATTTCTTTAGCAGTGACTCAGACCACCCTGCGCAGGCATATGAAATAATTCTTTCTGTGTTGATAGATGGGATAAAATAATTTTGTCATTGATGGGTATAATTGCAAAGGCAAGTGTTACAAACTCTAACCCGCCATTTAATACGTCAAAAACTCCAGAGGGTGAAATTAAATCCACGTAAGAACCAGTTCAAGTTGTTTGTATTTGGCAGCGTACCTTTAATAGCGTCTCCAGGGTGGAAATTACAAATTAGAAACAGATAGCTGTTTACACATCATGCCTAATTTCCAAAACACCAGACGACAACGTCAGACCCTCACTGCTAGCCCGAATTAGGCGTTTTAATCAATGAAAAAAGTTATTTATACTCTTTCCTTTTTGCTGTAACTCTAACATTAGGAAGTCTACATGACTTTCGACTTGCGTTTCACAGCTGGGCCTGGTTTTGAGCCCTCTCTGACGTTCCCACCAGCCGGCTGAACACGTCTCCGAATTTGATCCGGTTTGGAGGTTCTGCAGTACATCAGCGTCAAGACCCAGAGCTGACATTTGGCCCTTTTTTAAAAGACCGCTGGCACTTAAAGTAAACGTTGTGTATACAACTTAATTAAACTGTTTTTCTGGAGGGCGTCAGAGACATTAGCAGGTCTCTTAAGAAAGCGTGAAAAGCGTCTTTTTCTCGCGCGCTCCGGTTTCTTCTCTTCCAGAGCTTTTCTGTCTCCTATTTCTGTAATTATTGCCACATGCAGAAGGTTCTGCTCTGACACAAACAGAGAAAGCCTGGATCTCTTGACCCTACCCAGATTGATACGTCAACTTCGGTTTGACAAGAAGAGACGTTTCTTTGGGTTTGCTGTGTGTAATCCGAGCAAGATTAAAGTCAGAATGGCTGTCCAGAACATTTGATATTCCATTAGCTGCGGGATAGTCGCTCTTTATTTGTTGAAGCACCACATTAACGACGCGTGTTTGCTGACCTTGGAAAGAGCCGACTCAAATGTTATCATCTGCTGTCACAATTATGAGCACCATTAGGTTTTACTTTTCGTGTCTAAATAGATCGTATGTGTGTGTATGGTCACGCTTTAGTTCTCGCCGTTAACTAACTGTTAACTGACTTTTGCCTCAGTAAAGTCCTAATTTGCTGCTTGTAAATAGTTAGTTAGGTAGTTGTTAAGTTTAGGTATTGGGATTGAGGGATCTATAATATGGTCATGCAAAATAAGGCGTTACAATAAGGTACATTAGTTAACGTGAGCTAAGAATAGGGCTGGGCGATATGGACAAAAAAATGTTCACGATAATTTTTTTTATATCAGTCGATATCGATAATTGTCACGATAAATGTCAAATCTTTATTTTTTTCAAGTTTAAAGTCAGATTTTTGCTCCGAGGTGAAAGGTGTAGAAACCAGACCATTAATTTTCCTTGACAAAATAAATATCTAAAAATAAAAAAATAATTTCTACATGTTCTAATGAGTTATATTGTTTCAAATCAAGAAACAGGTTTGGGTTGTCTGATAATGATAATAATAATAACAATAATAATAATAATAATAATATCACTTTTTTTGTCTATTAGAAATGCACATTTGATAGTAGCTTGAGGATGCTGAGGTAAATTTTAGTTCGTTATCAATCAGTAACATCTGTAAAAATTGTACCTTTTAGTTTTATATGGTTAAATTTATTCCCAGTTTTTTTTTTTTTTTTTTTTTTAATTAAGCATTGGTCTCCAGTAGTAGCAAGCATACATTTTAAAGGAGAAGTCCACTTCCAGAACAACAATTTACAGATAATGTACTCACCCCCTTGTCATCCAAGATGTTCATGTCTTTCTGTCTTCAGTCGTAAAGAAATTATGGTTTTTGAGGAAAACATTTCAGGATTTTTCTCTATATACTGGACTTCATTGGTGCCCCGATTTTGAACTTCCAAAATGCAGTTTAAATGCAGCTTCAAATGGCTCTAAACGATCCCAGCAGAGGAAGAAGGGTCTTATCTAGCAAAACGATCAGTCATTTTTTTCAAAAAATAAATTTTTTTATACTTTTTAAGCACAAAAGCTCGTATAGCACAGGCTTTGGGATGCGCGTTCTTGAACGATTAGTTCATTTTGAACGAATCTTTAATGTGACTCGGGAAGAACGAGTCGTCACGGGGAGTGATTTGTTCAGTCGTGCATGCGCAACGTCCTGTTAGGTTCTCTACTAGAGTTAGTTCACCTGTTTCGAGTCTTCAGGTTTTTCGAGTCGTTCGTTCATCTTATGGGGCTGTCACGTGATGCTGATTTTGCTAAAATGAACAAAATGACTCAAAAAAAGATTTGTTCATTTTGCTGAACGAGACTCAAAGGTCCAAGTCCGTAAAATGATCCGAACTTCACAACATTACTACTACGAATCACGTCTAAGTTCATTGTCTGTGTACTCCGGCTAAAAACTCCATCTTATTTTTCTCCTACAACTTAAGAATCGTCCGACATCGTTGTACCTTTTTGTTTGTAAACAGCGTTTCACTTACTTGCACTTTCTTAGTCTTTGCGCGTTTGCTTTGTAAACACTGTAGTCTGTAGTTCTGCCTACGTTCAACGTGACCTTTCGACGTGATTCAATAGTAAGTAGCGTTGTGAACGCACATCCCAGAGTCTGTGCTACACGAGCTTTTGTGCTTAAAAAATACAAATTTCTATTTTCCCGAAAAAAATGACAGATCGTTTCGCTAGATAAGACCCTTCTTCCTCGGCTGGGATCGTTTAGAGTCCTTTGAAGCTGCATTTAAACTACATTTTGGCAGTTCAAATTCGGGGCACCAATGAAGTCCATTATACGGAGAAAAATCCTGAAATGCTTAACACAGTTAAAACCACACATAATGGTACCTCAATACCATGGTAAAAATGTAACTACATGGTTTTATAGGTAGCCTATTTGTCTGAAAAATGGTAATCTAACAACATTCAGTATAAATTAGGCGTGGGAATCTTCAGGCACCTAACGATCTGATCCGATTCCAATTCTGGGAGTTACGATCCGATTTCAAAATGATTCTTGATCTACATGTTTCCCCAAATTAATTTTTCTGCTGTGCAGAAGAATCTCTGTATGTCAGTACTGCCATCTTAAAGTAGTGGTTTCATGATTCAATTCAATTACAATTTTCATTAGCAACTCAATATCACTATGCATCACATTCTCAGCTTTCAATATTACTGCACATGGCTACATTTTCATATAAACTTTATATCAAATGTATTTTGTGTAAACTTTATTTTATTTTTCGAAATTCGAAAATGCAAGTGCATTAAACCGCAGCCGCAATCAATCTTCAGGACAACAAACGCAAAGCTCATTTACTTATGGCATATAATTGATATATTAATCCTATATTTATAAAGCAATATAAAAATATTGCAAATACTATATATTGTATACACACTTTTTTAATTCACTTATTTACTATATATATAATAATTTTAATTTAATTTAATTTAAAGTGAATTAATTTAAAGTGATTTAAGTGAAATCAGCTATTTCAGGAATAATAAATTAATTTAATTATGAAATTTAATTAATATATTAATCCTACAATTATTATAACCGATATAAAAATGTTATATATACTATATATTATATATACAACTTTATACATTTATATATATATATAATGTGTGTTTGTGTATATTACAGTAATTATTATTATTGTAAATAAATAAAATAAATAATAAAATACATTTTTAACTTAAATATATACACACACTCCATTTTTATTTCGTATATAATTATTATATAACGTGTGTATACAGTGAAATTATTTGATTAACAATAAATTAATTTACTTATTATATATTAATGCTACAATTATAACTAATATAAATATATTATAAATACTATATTACTTTTTACTTTAAGAAATTAAGAAATGTTCTATAATTATATAATGAAGTGTGTATGCAGTAAAATCAATTATTTGATTAATAATAAATTAATTTAGTTATGACATAATGTATTAATAATGTAATTATGTTATACTTTAAGAAATCTTCTATAATTATTAGACAGAGTGTGTATACAGTGAAATAAATGTTTGTTTATATCAATTATTTTATACTATATACTATACTATATTATATATAGAATTCTTTTTATGTAACTTTTTTACTTTTATACACTATACATATATATAGTTCTTAGAATTCTTAGAAATTATGTAAATATTATTATAAATATTGCCTACACACACACACACCACTTACTTATTTACTTACTTCTATGTACATTTTTATTACACAGTATGTATAATTATCACATATGCTGTAAAATTCTTAATTAATACATTGATTTACTTTCATAAATCATTCATGAAACCATATATACGGATTAAATAATTGATTTCACTATATACACACATATGTTGATGTATATTTAGACCTACATGAAACATATAAAGTATCATTTATGTAAAATGTCTGATCTTTTTGCATTAATGTCATTTTGTGATTTAAATAGTCCAGATGTAATGTAATGGCTGTTCACACACACACATATAAGAGTCCTTTTACCCAAAGCAGATGTTGACAGTCATCTGGCTTAGTGTAATTGTGCGTTTCTGTGCGCTTTTGTGTCGCATCAAGCCAACTAGCCTCTGTTTAAGATTGCCCTGAGCGTAACCCCAACCCAGCCTTCAACTCCTCCGTAAAATCACCACCAAACCACACACACACACACACCTGATACCCCTCATATCGTCATTAAAGTTCCCCACGTTATTCACTAAATTGAGAAATTGGTTCCAACCCCGACCAGCAAAGGGCCGGTCCGGCTCAAACGCCGCTCGTTTGGCGAAAGTGTTTTCCGTGGATAAATTAGCCGGCTAGATAGATACTGTTTCCTTTCATTACGGCTCACTAAAATCAGATGGTGCTGTGGACGTTGTTCGGTGCTTTTTTTCCTCCAGAACGGTTGATGTCAGTCCATCCGTTCATCCGGTCAGCTCCATTTGTTCCTGAAGTAGTGTCACCCAGAATCATATATATATATTTATTTATTTTTATATATAACAGCGCAGAGATGGAGAGCTGCCCCGTTCTCTCTGCCCATACACTGTGTCCCTTTAATCATAGTTTTCATTTCAGTACATTGAAATTTCCCTTACCAAGGACAACGTCATAAATAAAGACAAAAAAGGGTTTTGCGGAGGAGAATTTTGTACCTGCTTCGCTCCCTAACTTTTTGTGCATTAGGGGACCGGCGAAGGGATAAAAAAAGACGAGGTGGTCATCTGTGAAAATTTATAATCATTTATTACGCGGCGGGCGGCGAGGCGAAGTAAGTAAAAGCGTGAAGGCAGACATCCATAAAAGGGGACGTGGAGCCCCTAAATGAAAAGCAAAGTGAGTTTCTGTATCTTGTCGTGGGTAATGAGGAGCAAGGGCCTTTCTTCTCCGAGGAGTACAGTGCGTTTAGACCGACACACACATTTGAGAAGGATTTATCTGTGTTTGACACAGAATGGTACAGACATGAGTGACTTCAACTCAAATATTTCAGCTCCTTATTTGGGGGGGGCGGGGGTTGCATTTTGCGACCACTTCATGCCTTGTTTAAACTCAAGTTTGCGAAAAGAAAGGCAAAAAGTGGGGTGCTTTATTTATTTATTTACTTATTTAAACAAATGTTTATTACTAATAATTAAATTCAAAACTATTATTATTGTTGTTAAATATGTATTGACATAAATATTAATAGTAGTAATCATAATAAATATATATATTTTTTAAATAAAAAAGAACAGTTACTACCAAATATTTATTTAAACAAATGAAGTTATTACTGAAATATTTATTTTTAACAAATAATTATTTAAATTCATGAAAAAAATGCAAATGTATTAATATTATTGTTATTATTATTAATAACAACAACAATAATAATGATAATAAATATGTATTACTATAAACATTAACAAATATTACAGATAAATAAATAACTGTCCTTGACTGCTTTACTGTCAGAAATTAGTAATAATAATAATAATAATAATAATCATCATCATAGTCATCGTAACAGTTATTACCAAATATTTATTTTAAAAAATAATAATTTAAATTTATGAAAATATATTATATTATTATTATTATTATTATTATTATTATTAAATATGTATTATTATTACATAAATAAATGTCCTTAACTACTTTACTGTCTGAAATACAATAATAATCATTATCATAATCATAACAGTTATTAGCAAGTTTTTTATTTGAACAAATCTAGTTATTACCAATTATGTATTTTAAAAAATAAAAATGTAGATTTATGAAAATATTATTATTATTATTATTATTATTATTATTATTATTATTATTATTAAATATGTGTTATTATAATAATATTATAATATTATAATATAATATAATATAATAACATGAATGAATAAATAAATAAATTTTTTGACTAATGTCATAATATTAATATTAATAATAATAATATAGTGTTATTACCAAATTGTTATTTTTAATGTGTATATGTAAACTAATATTTATTAATTTAAATACAATGCTGTACTGATTAAACATATTAATATTTATTCAATTAAATATTGATGTTAATTTGTAAAATGTACATTTATTATTATTATTACATTTTCATTTTTAATATGTATATAAATTTAAATTAATATGTATTTATTTAAATTCAATGCTGGACTTAATAAATATATACATATTTATTCAATTAAATATTTATTTTAATTTATAAAAATAAACATTTATTATTATTATTATTATTATTATTATTATTATTATTATTATTAAATATTTATTAGCTTATATATGAATGATTAGTAACAAACAAACAAGTAAATAAATGTCTTTGACTACTTTACAGAAATATAATAATAATAATAATAATGTAATGTAATAATAATATTACAAAATATTTATTTAAATAAATAAATATTTATTAAACATATTACATACATTATACATATTTATTAAAACAAATATTTATTTAAATTATAATAAAATATAAATGTATAGTAATGTTAGTAGTAGTAGTAGTTGTTGTTGTTGTATTAAACATGTATTCACGTGAATATTAACAATATGAAATATTTGTAAATAAAATAAAATAAAATAAAATAAACACATGAATGGCAGGTCTAGAATTTCATTTATATTTGCCATTTTGATTTCTGTAGACAAAACAAAAGTATGCAAAGAATAATTTCCGCATCTGTGCATCACTTTAAGCATTAAGGAAACGTTCAAATGAGCATGTCCTGATTATTGGCATGAAATCACACTTGTGAATGCATCATGATCTCTGGGGTGCCGCATGTTTTTAGAACACAACATTTGCTGGTTCCGACTGCATTCTGTTTTTAAACAACGGAATTGTTTCCTAATTAGTTTCGTTAGGAGATAATTTATGCTTTTTGTTTGATGTATAGCAATACAATCCCTTTGCATACATTTTCACCATTTTAGAGCTGAGTTCAAAAGAAATGTGTTGTTTTTTCCCCCCGAAACCCAAAAAACACAATGCATTTAAATGTGCTCCATTTTTCCGTGTTTGTTTTTAGCTCGTCATTAATGAATTAACTTTTTAAACAATTCATCATTATTGTTTTGGTGCCATTTTATTTTTATCTCAATTATATTCTAATTGATCATTTTTCATAATATGCAAGGGATGTTTTTCCCACTTTGTTCAGAACACAATGAAAGATTAAACACAAATAAGGCCCATGATCAAAAACATGATAATTCATTTGCAATACTAAAGAGGAAATTGACAGTCTAATGCAAAACAATGGGATGCGTGCCTCGGTGTCTTTTACCCCCCTGCTATCACTGGGTATTGATTCCTTAGAGAAGTCGTGGGTACTGTAGCGCAGCATTGAATTCAACATGTCCAAAAAACATTTAAACAGTGTTTTTCACCTAATGTTTCACAAAATTTAATAGACCAGCTCCACATTTTTCTGTGTATTAATTTATTTAGAATTAATAATAATAATATTAATAATAATATTATTATTATAATAATAATAATAATAATAATAATAATAATAATAATAATAATAACAATTAAGTACTTAAATAAGTTAATAATGATTTATTTATGTGAAGTATTAATGAATTATTTATGTAAACATATATGTAAATATATACTTTTCTATATTACAGTATTATAAAATAATGATCAATTAATTAAATACATATTTAAATGATGAATATTTAATTATGTGTTCATTTTAATATTAATAACAATAATAACATATAACATTTAATAACATTTATTATTATTTGTTTAAATAGTTTTTATATTTATGTAAATAAATATTAAATTATTCATTTTAACATTTATACATATTTATTGTTCGTTATGATGGTTGTTATTATTAATTAATACTATGTTATTTTCATTAAAAACATTTGTCTGTTTATTTAAACACAAATATAATAATAATAATAATAATAATAATAATAATAATAAAAATAATAATAATAGAATAATAATAGAATATTGATGTAAATCAATATTAATTTATTCATTGTTAACATTTACATATATTTATTGTTGATGATGATGGGTACTATTATTAATTATTTCTGGATTATTATTTTCATGTAAACAAATATTTGTTTATTTAAACGTACAAATATTTATATTAATAATAATGTTTTCTATAATATTGCATAACAATTATTAAAAGTAATACTTATTTTTATTTTAAATAAATGTTTGTTTATTTAAACATACAAATATGTATTTTAATAATATTAATATTAATAACAATAATACTATTTAAACAAATATTTATCTCTCTATCGAAACATACAAATATTGAAATAATAATAATAATGTTTTCTATAATATTGCATAACAATTATTAAAAGTAATACTTATTATTTTATTTTTAATTAATGTTTGTTTATACAACATTACAACATTATAACATACAAATATTTAAATCATAATATTTTTTTCTATTATATTGTATAACAATTATTAAAAGTAATATTTTTATTTTAATAAAAACAAATATTTGTTCATTTAAACATACAGATATTAACTTTAGAAATATTATTATTATTAATAATAATGATAATGATAATAATAATAATAATAATAATAATAATAATAATAATAATAATAATAATAATAATAATATTAATTTGAACAAATGTTGTATAAAACATACAAATATTTAAATAATAATAATAATAATAATAATAATGTTTTCTGTAATATTGCATAACAATTATGAATTATTAAAAGTAATATTTATCATTCTTAGTTAAACAAATATTGGTTTATTTAAACACATTTTTTTAAGAATAATAATAATAAATATTCACCAAATTGATATTGATATTTATGTCTATTTTAACTTACAAATATTAAAACATACAAATATTTATTTTAAATAATAACAATCATAATAGTAATATTTTCCATAATATTACAAAATTGTATTTTAAATAAGAATTACAAATTTATTTAAGGAAATATTTATTTAAGTGATTCTGTAAAGTCTGTAAAGACACCAAATTTAATTTGCCATAAAATTTGCAAACTAAAAAAATTCTATGAGGTATGTACATATATATGTTCAACATCTGTCTCAAGATCCTAGTTTTCATTTATCAGAAATAAATATGATTTTAATATGGCAACTTCAGCTCTTGATTTTTGCCATTTTGGATTTCATATACTAGTATACAAAAAATAATTTCTCTATTTTCTCTTATTTTATGATAGATGTCACTGCTACTTTGACAGTAGCTGATAGCGTAGCACGGCCTCATGGGAGATCTGCGGCTCCCCAGTGGTGATGAAATGAAGAGGGTTGGCATCACAGGCGACAACACAGTGGACATCTGGAGCACACCTCCAAATCATGTTGTCAATGATGATGCATTGTGATCCAGCTGTGGCAAATTGGACGTTCCAAACTCCTGCCTGATTGATGTCACTCTATCACAGCTGTCAGACAGGACACGCATTAAACTCACAGAGCAAAATACGCCAATAATCTTTTACAGATATGTGAAAAAACTGCTAGTAATCGCAAGATTTTGATGTTAAAGTCCGTGTGAAGTCAATTCAGAGAGTTACTTCCAAACACTTTATAAATGTTAGAAATGTACAGCTGAAATACGTTACAAAGAACTATGCAGTACTGAATTGTGGAGTTAGACTGTTAAATAGTTTTTCCCCATTTTTGTGTTCATGATTTTTTTGGCCGCTGAGGTTGGGCCCTTTCCCAACACTATGATAACCAGAATGCACTGGCATCAGTCATTTGCCTGCTCAATCGCAAGTTACTGTCATGACCATTAGCTACTACAGCCTACAGTTTGCTAGCTAGCTATGGCTTTGTCACGTAAACGCATATTACGCACTTGTGTAATAATTTACAAAACAGTTCACTCATCCATTCAGGATGTAGCGGTATTTGACAGTTGAAAGGGGCGGCGTCTTTCCAAAGAGTGGGTAAATTTCCTACTGTAAACATATCAAAACTTAATTTTTGATTAGTAATATGCTTTGCAAAGAACTTAATTTGGACAAATTTAAAGGCGATTTTTCTCAATATTTTGATGTTTTTCCACTCTCAGATTCCAGATACTGAAATAGTTGTATCTCGGCCAAATATTGTTCTATCATAACATAACCATACATCAATGGAAAGCTTATTTATTCAGCTTTCAGATGATGTATAAAGCTCAATTTCGAAAAACTGACACTTATGACTGGTTTTGTGGTCCAGGGTCACATTTGTGGTTGTGCTGAGGGGAGCTTCAAAGGTTTCTACGTGTTTTTGCAAAGTTGAGTAATGTATCACAGACACATCTCACAAATCCTTTCATAAACAAAGTGTAGAGAGAGTGTAAATAAAAGATTGATTGTACAGTGTGGAGAGCTTCGTTGATTATAATGGAACTTTGTCAGATCCGATGAACAAAAGATGAGTGACAGATTTTGATGATTTTTTTTTCAAGGGAGTTTGTAAATGAGATATATACAGTTAAATAAAACAAGAAGTTAATATTAAAGGAGAAGTCCACTTCCAGAACAACAGTTTACAAATCATTTACTCACCCCTTGTCATACAAGATGTTCATGTCTTTCTTTCTTCAGTCGTAAAGAAATTATGGTTTTTGAGAAAAACATTTAAGCATTTTTTCTCCATATAATGGACTGATATGGTGCCCCGAGTTTAAACTTCCAAAATACGGCTTCAAATGATCCCAAAATGCAGTTGTAAACAATCCCAGCCGAGGAAGAAGGGTCTTATCTAGCGAAACGATTGGGTATTTTCATAAAAATAATACAATTTATATATTTTTTAATGTCAAACGCTCGTCTTGTCTCACTCTGCCTGAACTGTTTTTGTTCCGGTTCATGACAGTTAGGGTATGTCGAAAAACTCCCATCTCATGTTCTCCCTCAACTTCAAAATTGTCCTATATCACTGTTTTACCTTTTTTGTTAAGGGTGTTTGATTTTCTTTGCATGTTCACTTTGCAAAGACTGGGTCGGTACTTCTGCAGTGATGTAGGATGATTTTGAAATGATTTTTGAAGTTGAGGGAGAAAATATGGTCTGAGTTTTTCAACATACCCTAACTGTCTTGAACCAGAATACACAGAGATGAGCGTCTGAGATTAAAAAGTATTTAAATTGTATTTTTTTTTTAATGAAAATAACCGATCGTTTTGCTAGATAAGACCCTTCTTCCTCGGATGTGATCTTTTATAACTGCATTTGGGATCGTTTGAAGCCGCATTAAAACTGCATTTTGGAAGTTCAAAATCGGGGCACCATATCAGTCCATTATATGGAGAAAAATCCTGAAATGTTTTCTTCAAAAACATAATTTCTTTACGACTGAAGAAGGAAAGACATGAACATCTTAGATGACAAGGGGGTCAGTACATTATATGTGAATCTTTGTTTTGGAAGTGGACTTCTCCTTTAAGTGACGTACATGGTCTGACTATAACACTGTTGCCCGATTTTGCTCTATTTCGTCATCAAAAATAGCTTGAAACAAGTCACAACTGAGCCGCTGCGCATCTCCATTCAAACACAGTGGTGTTTCGTTTATGAATGAACATGCGTTTTTAAACAAATCTAGTAAGTCAATGATTCAATTTCCCATTCATAAAGACAGTCACTTGCTTTATTCCAGAATGAATCAGCCGTTCGAACAAATCAAATGAATGAATGATTCAGTAATTAAATCAGTGACTTGCCGCCACCTACTGGCAGTTTTAGTTTCATTTTTAAAGTATCTATTCAGTTATTTAAATCATTTACTATTTCTGTATTCAAAATTTTATATTTAAAACATTAATCTCAACATGAGTTTACAAATTTGATTGCACTCATGCCACCTCTGAGCCTCATTAAACATATGAAAATACACCTACAAGCCACTTTTGTGTTCTTCTATGCCACCTCTGTAGTACAAATTAGTTTTGTTAATACTAATTTCATTTGATTGGTAACTTATTCTTATGATACTTGTTCTTATTCTGTTTTAGAATTAGAAATTTTTAAAAGAGTAAAAGATAACATAGTTTTAATAAAGTTAAGTTACAAAAGTAAAAACAAAAATGCCCTGTAAATCACTTTAAGGAGTCAAATATCACCTCGTAAAGAGAAGGCAAATTTTTGATCAGTTTTTTAAAATATTTATTAGAAGGTGGTTCTAAATTTTTTAAGTTAGGAGCACAAGTGGTTTTTACGCCTCGTATATATCACACGATTTTTCATACATAGACACAATATTTATATCATGTTAGTTCTCCTCATTCTAAACAACTTTGCCTCTAGAACCACTGCTGTCAATCAAATGGTTCATTAATTATGTGACATTATGTAAAAAAGCGACTTTTTGTACTCGTCCTAGACGGTTCATCCGATTTCCACCAGCACTGACACAGAGCATCTTCAGATGGTCCTAACAAAAAGTTATCAAAAAGCTTTTCAAATAACGCATGAATAAATTTGACGAAAAGCTCACCAAAGTAGACATGAGGCTATATCTCCTCAACGCTTTATCGTATTCAGACCAAACTTGGAGTTTGTTTTGACAACCATGTCCTGAGGTTACATGCACTGTTTTAGCACAGTGCCACCTAATGGTCATATGAAAAGTGGCATATTGGCACCAAATTGTGTGATCGTCACTTCTAGTTAACCACACCAAATTAATTTGGGACTAGTGCCGCCTATTGATTAAAAGTGGTAAATCATTCAATAATATTTGCAGTCATTTTATTTAGGACTTTTCAGCTTTTTTGGGTAAAATCATTTTTATAACATTATGGATGAGATTGTGGCGTCGTACGCTGTCAGATGTGTCTCTACATTTTACAAAATAAAAAATCAGCTTAAAATAATTTGTTACGCTGCTGCCTTAAAATTTTAAGTTTAGTCAACTAAAATGAGTTTATTCAACTTGAAATGTTAAGTTGTACTAAGTAACAACTTAGATATTTGTGTTTGCTAAACTTAACAGATGGGTAAGTTACCCAGCTGCCTTGAAATGTGAAGTTGATTCAACTCAAATATCTAAGTTGTTACTTAGTATAATTTAACATTTCAAGTTGAATAAACTTTTTTGGAGTTGACTGAACTCAAAATTTTAAGGCAGCAAATTACAAATTATTTTAAGTTGACTCAACAAATTGTTTTTTACAGTGATACCAAGTTCAGCGGCTCTGACCCAAGATTCGATATATAAACGAAACCCATTGGCTGTTTTAAAAGGGGGCGGGACTGCATGATATGTCCCACCTTGTCTTCTTGTTTCAGTTGAAATTCCGCCAAAAACGCTGTGTGTTTCAAAGCACTTCAGTGGACCTTTAAGGAATGTAACCTTGCATTTGTGAAGAGTTAACGCATTAAACTAGACCAGTGCTAAAAAGTATCGACTTTTGCGTGTATAGTCTATAGCAAAATAAAACTAAAAAAGCACAGAATGGCGCTGACCTTAAGTTAGTACAACTTCTTAATTTCCTTGAAAAGCCCTAAAGATGTGCAGCTTTTTATATTCAATACCCACGACCATAGAAATAAAGAACAAATTGGCACTTTTCTTTATTTTACCACCATATGTGCCCTCTTTCTTCACTCAAGGGCAGTTCATTCATGCACCTTTCAGACCTGGCTCTACAGTTGAAATGGTTTTTCTTTCATTTTACTGTATAAGCAAAGACAGACATTTAGTGCGAAACAAAATGTGCTTACAAAAATACACAGATATGTGGAAAATTCAAAAATTCGAGCTTTGTTGATTATAACATTGCTAATTAGCTTTTAAATGAATAATTTGACAGAAAAGTCATCATTTACTCACCTTCATGTTATCCCAAAACTTTTTTGTTCCATTGAAGAATTTTAAATCACCTTGAGGAAGAGTAAATGACCATCTTTTGATTTTTAGCTGAACTAATTCCTTACCATTTAAAATTTTTGTACATCAACACCCAACCTTTCTTTTGCGTTGTTTCACGTTCTTTGAAAATTGTTTGAGCGTGTTTGTCCAACTTTTAATTGACTCTCATCTTTTTTTTCTTAATTCATCCTCTTTTCTCTGGCTCTCCAGACCTGCAGATGCACAACTCTTCTACTGAATAGTCACAGCCATGGAAATAATGAAAAACTGACGGTTTTTTTGTCACCACATGTGCTCTCATTCTGTACATCCAAGGGCAGCCCATTCAAACTCCCTTTCCCTTTCTTTCTCTTGCTTTCAGTCTATCTATGCCACTGATTGTTCTCCATTAGCCTCTTGCTTGCTTACTTTCGAGGGAAGAATAGGCTTCCATAAAGCTTCAGAAACCTTGGGCCATAGTTCAGCGTTGTGTTACGCATATCAGTCAGAAATGCTTTTTATACAGTTCTTATGAATCTCAGAAGCTCCAACAGATTCCTAACAACTTCTTTCTTTTTTCTTTCGCAGGGTCTCTTCATCTTCCTGATATATGGAGTGTACAACACTGAGGTAAGTCCGCAGTGCATCTCAAGGCTGACTGAGTGAGTGAGAGAAATGACATGATGTTTCTGATGGGACCCCCGCCCCGCCAAAGGAGGGCGGATTGAAAGCGAGCCTCCTTTTCTCTCTCTTTTTTTTTTTCCACATGAGCGTCCCACTGCCCTTCATGCTTGGGCTAACTTATATGCATCCAGGCCCACCATTAAACACTGACACCCGGAGTAAAGAGCCAGTCATCCCTCAACCACATTGGCCAATATTTCACTGCCTCTTTAAGTTTTTAAACTCATGGTCTTCCATTTAACATTCTGACGTTAGAGCTCAGCGCCAGTTCAGAGAGAAACGCATATGTATGCAGGACGCTGGGAAGATCGGCTGGAAATTTACCTGCACTATGT